>JAFBJR010000940.1:8330156-8668093 GCA_016785285.1 Brachirus orientalis | reverse complement strand
GATGAATACGGGGGGGGGGGGGGATTGGACTTGACGTCCAAACATCCCACACAGCTGCCATATGAGCTTCTTCTATTTAAACAAACGCATGTGCTTGTTTAGTTTTTTGTCTTAAAGACAAAACTCGGGTGTCTGATTTGAGTTTTTCTTTTCTCCGTATCCTTGCAGACTCACATGTGGAACCGTCCTCTGTTGGCCATGTACTTTACCTCAATTGCCTCATTTTTGCTGCATTGCTATTAAAATATTTAGACAAGATATCCACACCCCCCCCCCCCCCCCCCCCCCCCCCCCCCCCCAAGATATCCACCCCCCCCCCCCCGCCCCCCCCTTTCCCTCTACAGTTCCTGCAGTAATATTACAAAAAAGATCATATCATCGAGTCATCATTTTTTTTAGATAAGCCCTCTCTGTTGGCACTTCCTCTGTTCCAACATTTTGTTCACCAGCCAACTGCTGGCTCGCTCCACCGTCTCAACCTCCTGTAGCTGTGAGAGAGACATGAGAACAGAGGGAAAACAAACCGACTAACCATTGTGTTTACGAGACAGGGGCGCAGACAAAGGCACGAAGCACTTATTTAAACAATTTGTGTTACTTATGTAATCAAACTGCCAAACTGTATAGTATGTAAGGTGAGAGTGTGTGACACATCCTGAGACAAGTCTCATACATCTTGAAAAGGAAATGTATTAAAAGTATGTGTGGGGCTCAAGCAATGTCCAACTATAGTTAGGTTTATATGTACAGGGACATCATTTTTTAGATAGTATTATTATCGCAGTCAAAAGGCGGTTCAGAGTGGACTATACTTACTCTGCAAACAGGTCCTTTTACCGCTGATAGCAACTCCATTGTGGACAAAAAGGCTGCAGAGACACTCAAAAAAAAAAAAAAGCAAAGAGTCCAAAAGAGAGTCTCACAATAACTGCAAACGCAGCAGAGAGGTTCAGAGATGGAGAGTTCCTTGTGTTGTCTGTCCTGTACAGAAACAAGTGTTTCTGTCTTTGCTCATCTGATGAGAGGAGCTTCAGACCAAGCGACAGAAAAGTTAATAGACTAAACAGTATAAAATGATACTGTCCACTGTATTTGTCTAGATTCTGGTGCTTCCTTCAAGAAAAAGTTAAAAAAACATACTGCATCTTTTTTTAGACAGGGTTTTAGCATCTATAATAGCATCTTATAACAGCATTTCCATTTTTGCCGTGATTCTTATCGGTGAAAACTACTACAGAAATAGACTTTGCTTGCCCCGTTTGCTTCTTTGCAGCTTTAAAACATTTTTACAACCAAAACGATTGACTGAACGCAAATAAAAAAAGGTAAATACAAAGACTAGAAAATTCGGGAGCAAGTAAAAATATCTGAGGGACCATGTTCATAAAAATTAGTGTAGCTAATTGTAAAACTGTTTTCTACAGAAAAGACAGCTTCAACAAAACCTTATCATTTTCTATTGAAGGTATCTGCTCCTGTTCAAGTAATCCATCAGTTTTAAGTGTAAATATTATTACTCAGATACCACATGTGTGTGGTCCTGTCTTTCTCTGTTCGCTCATTATCTCATCGTGCCACTGCCAAACTAACCTCACCATTGTCCTCTGACCATATCAGTCCATTAAGGCTGCAACAGCCCCAGCTTTGTGCTTTACCTCATCCTGTCTTCAGATCCAGGACAACATTTCCATTTCATTATGCCCACTGAATGTTGTCGGTGCCACCCTTGAACCAATGTATAAACAAGAGAACTCCCATTTTATCATTCTGAAACCACGTAGGAAAGTGTGACCGAAAATAAGTAATTTTTATGTGGTCATAGGAACTAATTATCATTTTACCTTACAGTATTCATAATTAAAAATATATTTATGTTGACTATACCCTTATATGGTCCTGAATTAAATATAATTACAAAAGTACATACATTTTATTTTTTTATGTGGTTATTTTTCTTTTCATATGATACATTAATACATTTGCAATCCCACTGTTTTTAAGCTATTTCATTATATTTAGTCGTGCACATGGACTAACTTCACGGCCCTTACCAATTACACAAATGCATTAAAGTTCCGGTGTGTAAGCACAAGCGAGAATTAGTGACATCTAATGGTGAGACTGCAGATTGCAAGAGGAAGTGAGCGGAGGAAGTGACCTCCGCTCACTTCCTCCCAACCCACCCCCCACTTTCTAAGGCTTTGAAAACCAAACTTTTTAAAGCAATTATACAGATTAGATTAGATTAGATTAGATTAGATTAGATTAGATTAGATTAGATTAGATTAGATTAGATTAGATCTTAAATCCCTGTAGAACATTACTTCTTGGAAATTCAATGTAGTATATTGAAATATTAAATTTCTGACAATAAACTGTCCTAAATGTTACACACTGGAACTTGAAAGTATTTGGAAGCTCATTTGTTTCCACTGTTTTAATCCTTTAGAGCATATATAATATTTAATATATTATATACACTGTATTAATAATACATTCATTTTTTTTAACTTTTTTAACTACAGCTTTCACTTATTCACGATGAGTTTCAACAGGCTGATGACTTGGAATTACAATATCAGTGTCCGTTCCACTTGTAACCAGGAAACAATGACCTCCTAATAACGAACTGCAAGTGCTTCCAAAACTTTTACTGCATTTCACAATGTAATGAGGTCTCACATTACAATATGTGTCCAGCTGGAAGGAGACCATTTTCTTAACGGGGGACAGTCTTTGATTTCATGCTCTCTGGATTCGTTTTCACATTCATGCCCTGAACATGAAACCAAAGAAAGTGCGGCCCTCCCAGCATGCTCTTTAACCACATACATGTGTAGAGATCAGAGCAGGAGGGCAAAGAGTTTATAAGGAGACTGTGTGGGGAAAAGCATGTTCACACTCTCACAAACACATTGTGTTTGTGCAGGAACCTCAGTCCATTCTTACCCTTAATACCAAGATAGGAAACAAGCTCTCAATAAGAAAATTAAAAAAAAAAAACCTTCCAAGGAACTGAATTCGCCACAGGTTACTGTTCTCTAGCTCTGAATTTTCATCTTACCGTGGAACTCTTAGGGTCAGTTTCCATTCATACATACACACACACATTTAGTTGACCTCTCTTACATCCTCACATGCACAGTGTCTCCATAGACAGAAAAGCCTTGGAGCCAAGAAGTCAAGAGAACAGGATGTGTGGGAATATGTATCTCACACACACATACACATACAGTATATGGGTTTCCATGACTTCAGAGGAAATTGCATTGACTTACATTCATTTCCTGGAGACTTTAACCTTAACCACAATTACTAGTGCCCTAATTATTGTGGTTCAGATTAAGTTCAGATTAGGGTAAGCCCCTTACCCTAATCTGAACCATCACAAGTATCTAACCTTAACCCTTAAACTAATCTAAGTCAAATACTTTTTCTGTAGGGTCTGTTGTACTGAAAGCTAGGACTTCTGAACAAACTACTTATCATTCATAATTAATATTTTCATTTACATATATAATTCACTCATACATCCATTTTCTATGCTCCACATGAAAGCCATGGGACGGCTGCAGCCAATCCCAGCTGACAGGCAGGGTACACACTGGACAGGTCACCTGTCCATCACAAGGCCAACACACATACAGTAGATGTTCACCATCCCACTCACATCTGTGGGCAATTTAGAGTGTCCAATTAACTAAATTTTGGACTATGGGAGGACTATGGGAGGAGAAACCGCAAGCACAGAAAATGAGGAGGAAAATGCAAACTCCACACATAAAAGCCCTTAGTGGAACCTGGATGCAAACCACTGACCTTCTCGCTGTGAGGCAACAATGCTAGCTGCTTCACCACTGTACATATAATTCATATTCTGCATATTTTAATACTTTTTTAGGTTTTCTATTGATCATCTCTTTTTAAAACTGTATTCATTTATTTTGTATCTTAAGCATGATCAACACTTTGGTCAACTGCGGTTGTTTCAAAGCTGCAGTGCTTAATGGCTTTTGTTGTTGTTGATGATGAGAGTGTTATTTTTGTGTGTCTGTTTGGCATTCATGGACAGAAGTAATGAACATTATATATATGCTGTGTCCTTCATCTGAAAATAGGATCTGTCAAGCAAAACTATCAGACCTGTCTGAGACCGCAGCAGCGAGCGGGGACAAGAACCTTTAACCGTTATCCCGTCAAATAGCTGAATATTTTAATTAATTTATTTATTTATTTGAGCAGTAGAATTCACTTCTGAAACTTTTTTGTGGGCACGTTTTCATCTTTTCTGTCACTCCAACCTATAATTTAATTCAACTCCCTTTACCAGCACAATGTTACAACCAGTCACCTCCTATGCAGCATTGGAGTGTCCCCAGGTGACACCTAAACACTCATTAGACAATGGTTGAATCTAACAGATTCAAATTTAATTTGTTTAATTTGCTTATATTAAAAAAAGTCACACACTACAGTTTTAACTTTATACTGCATACACAGTATATCTATATATAAATAAACCAGTTTCCTGTCCATATGCAATGTAAATATTGACATTCGAGACATGGGACAGAACAATAGGAGCTACAAGTAGCCGTGCTTTATTGGAAGAATCACTTTGTTTTTCACCTTTGTTTTTCCTGTCAGACAAAACGGATGAAATTATGTGGTTCAGCAGCAGCAGCAGATTTGTGTTGCCGTGGTACTGCAGCAAAGCGGCATGAAAACAAGCCGCTGGTCGATTGTTAAAACAGCTTTGTATTGACTTTTGTTTTCCTGTGTGTAGAACAAAAGGTTCATAAAGAGCCACACATGTCTGGAGAGCACGGGAAGTAGGTACAGACATAAAATTAAGAATGCAGGCTGTGTGTGCGTGTGTCTTTACATGTATTCATATCTTTGTGAGGTCCAAAAAAAGCATACAGACCTATCTTTGTGAAGACATTTTGACTTTGTGGGGACATTTTTGTGTGTGTATGTGAGAGAGAAGGGTAGGGCTAACTTTTAGGCTGTATGTTTTTCTTTCTGGGGTCACAGGAAGTTAGTGTGCCAAAATGGACTCCTCAAGGGGGGCATTCATATTTACTTTAGATGGCAAGAGAACAGAAAGGGAGTCTATCTGTCCATCGCGCCATAATTCTATCCATCAGCAGGCAGTGACATTCCAGGTAGGGCTTGGAACAGTGAGGAGGAAACCCTGGTGTTGCTGGGCTTTGTAAAGAGGCTCTGGGGACTCTGGGGCAGAGATGCACTGCAAACACAATAAACTGTTTGCACCGTGAAGCTACTGTTGTCCTGTGTTTCAGAGGTGCTGTGCAAAGACAAGTCGAGTCTTACTGCTTTTGTGCAGAATTTAAAAGCAGCATCTGAGTAAGCCGTGATGCACCACTATGGAATTTTTGTAAAACACCAGCCACAACCGGGTGCAAGACAAAAAACTACTCCACTCCTAAATTGCTGCTGTGAGCAGATGTTAAAGGTTAAAGGTTACATTTAGTGGGGTTTTATGACACATAGTCAGCGCTGACCCCTGCAAGGAAAGAAGGAAGAAAAGTAACTTTAGCTTCTTAACAAAAGGCTCACCTATAGTAACACTTCTGCTTCATCTTAGTGTTAGACAACATTTTTTGACTAGAAACTGGTTTGTGTCAATACCAAATCCCAAAGAGAAGATCCGCATTTTTAGTTTGCAGGGACACAGGGGTTTCTCATCCATTGCAGCTACTTTTGATAAGTTTGTGTCACTTTGGTGAATCTGAACAAGGAATTTCAAACTCTGAAGTCACAAAATAATTAATTTCAACTTACTGATGGAGGCAACAGTGGATCAACAGCAGCTGTGTGGCGTGATGTAAAATTGTTTATTTTCTCTATGGAATATGGCATAAGTAGAAGTTTAAAAAAAAATTGACAGCCAGAAAAGACATATCCTTATTGGCTAAAATCAAAGTGGTTAAAATGAGTTCTTCCTTGTGTCCCAGCTGGCAGCCATGCTATGTAACCAGTAGCATGCTCCTGTTTACCAAGACATAAATAAATGATAACAGGCAGAGGTGGAGTGATTCACTGCACATCCATTTTGGAAGGAGGTGATGATTAGAAAAACCTGAACTCTCTGGAAGGACACATTCCTCCACTTAGTTCGTCATCCACTTGTCTCAAAAACGCACAGACTGAGAATAATCTGGCTTAATGTGAGATGAGGCCTGGAGATTCCAGAAATTCACTGTGGCATGAAGAGAGGAGCTCCAGCAGACAACAGTGGTGGATGCACTGAGCTCACAGAGGCAAGGATCCACCAATCTCCTGCTTTGTCAACCCAAATATCTGAATTTAATTGATGAGTGTTAGTTATCCAACACTGCAGTTTCTGCTGCCTCACAGGCACAAAATGGCTGTGTTCCGGAGGCATGAGGGAATAATTAGAGATTGGACGGATTCAAATCCAGTTCAGCATCAGGTGCCAATACGGATTTATGGGATAGTGGATTGTTGTCACTGATCCACCGACAGATTTAGTTTCAGGGTAGATTCATAGTCTGATGTTTTACAGATTATTAAGTATATACTAATAAAGCAATGCATGTTTTCTCCTGGAGATGCTGACTGTATCTGCATCCAAATAATTAAAAAAAAAAAAAAAAAAAAGTTTTTTAATCAAAACTAAAATTTATGCATTAACTGGAGCAGGGGTTTGTCAACATGAACACTAAGCTAAAAAACTTTTCAGTTTTATTTATTTCTTAAAAAATACCCACCCCCTTTCACAGCAATTTTTCAACCAAAACAAACAATCAGTATTCTCCATAGTTCCTGCTTGTTTGATGAAAATCACTGTAGAAAGGTAACGTTAGTGTAAAGGTATATCAGGGTTCCCACAGTTCCTTAAAATCCTTGAATGTTTGTGATTTTGGAAAAAAATACTCATGGCCCTTGAAAGTTTTTGAAAATGGACATGGGTCATTAAAAGTGCTTGAATGTTGAAGTTAAGGTAATATTTGGGCAAGTATCTACCGCCGTCAATGGGCCCTGGTTTGTTATGATGCCACCTACTGTTTCAAGCCCTGCATTGCTTGATTATGTAGACTAGGCCTATGCAGAACAAACGCTGAGTTGTAATTACTAGTTGTTGTGGCCAAAGTCTCTCTCTGCCGTTGACGTGAGATTCCAAGCAGAACAACAGAGCAAGTAACATTAAGCAAGAGAAAGCAAACTGGGAAATTTAAAATCTGTCTCATCAAAGAAAATTAAAAAGACTGGCTTTACCAAGATCCAAAAGACAATCACTTGTCCAGATGCAGAGCATGCTACAAATAAATAAAAGTGGGCGCCTTGGGCAATGCGGCTCTTACAAGTTGCCCTCCAATCTTAAGCTGCGTCAGCACATTCAGTCCTTGAATTTGAAGGAACTGGTCCTGGAAAGTCTTTAAATTTGATGTCAACCAAGGTGTGGGAACCCTGGTATGGTGAGTTTGAGAGCTACAGTACACATGTAGGTGTTTTTTTTTTTTAAACTGAGGTTTTCGTCTGCATATCAATCAAATGAAGTCAACATGGATAGCACTTCTGATGGTTGCCAGTTCATGTTCTGCTGGTCCGGGCGTTTCTGTGTGGAGTGGGTTGCCTCCCACATGTCCAAAAACATGCAGAGGTTAATTGATCACTCTAAATTACCCATGAATATGTGAGTGAATGGTTGGTAGTCTCTATATGTTCGCCCTGTGATGGACTGGCCACCTTTCCAGGCTGCGACCCTGCCTTTCGTCCTACATCAGCTGGGATTGGCACCGGAATAAAGAGTTTGACAACAAATACTTGGAAACACCAGTGAAAAATGTGATGTTACAAGCCAAATTCAAAGTTTCGGTAGTAGTTTTGAAACTTTCCCATGTGAGACCTTGGCAGAAACCTTGAGATAGCAAGAGTTCTTTTCTGTCCATTAACATACACTGCCTGGCCAAAAAAAGGGTCACACACTACCCTGATGCTCCCATCACTCTGGAACAGGGTAAATCTGGACTCATCAGACCACATGACCTTCTTCTATTGCTCCAGAGTCCAATCTTTATGCTCCCTAGCAATTTTTTTCCTATTGTCCTCACTGATTAATGGCTTTCTTAAGGCTACACAGCTGTTCAGTCCCACTCCTTTGAGTTCCCTTCACACTGTGCGTGTGGAAATGCTCTTACTTTCACTATTAAACATAGCATATTCTACTGTTCTACTGTTGTTTTTCTACGATTTGATTTCACCAAATGTTTAAGTGATCACCGATCAAAATCATTCAGAATTTTTTTCCGACCACGTTTCTTCCTCAAAGATGATGGTTCCTAACTATCCTTCCAGTTCTTAACCCAATTTTAGTAGTTTCTTCAATCTCCTTGGATGTTTTCTCTGCTTGATGCATGCCAATGATTGGACCCTTCTCAAACAGACTGACATCTTTTCCACGACCACAGGATGTGTCTTTCCACACGGTTGTTTAAGAAATGAGAAGCTACTCATTGTATCACTTGGGGTTAAATAACCTGTTGCCAGCAGAAAGATAATTCCATGCAGTAATTATCCAATAAGATTTACTTATGTAAATCCAGGTGGCGGCTGGAAGCAGTGGAAGCTTTACCCTGTTTTAATATTAAATTCTTCACCACTTGGAAACATCTGTTAGTCACCAACTAATGAATACGTTTTTCAATCACTCAAAAAAAAGTGTTTTTTTTTTGTTTTTTTTTGTTTAAGGTTCTTATCACATCAGTTGTAACAACCCATTCACACAGAATCAGAAGACATTCTGTATGATTCATACAGGAAAACCTGAGACAAAAATTTTCATGCAATAATTTCCTGTGTTCGACTCCAAGTGTCTTTCATAACCTTAAAGCATCTGTTCCAAGGAATACAAGCATGTCCCCCAGTGTTAGTCAAACAAGGAGAAAGAGGTTAATCCCTTGGGTCAGTTTCACCATTTTAATTTCCTTGATAATTCACCCACTATTTTACTTTGATAGTACGTATTTTTCCAGGGAAAAAGGGGGGGGGTTAGTATTGTATTAATCTTGTGTTCTTTTGTTTCATCATGCTTCGTGTACCAAACCCTGATTCAAGGTGAATCAGGGTGAAAACACAGACGTGAAAGATGACAGAGCTGGAATACAGTTTGCTTTGTGAACCTGGAGTACTGTGATAGCACAGCGGAGCCCCATTTCCTGCCATTGAGGCGGTGGATTTACCTCTCTCCCCCCCTACATGCCTCAATACGGGACATGATTTACACTGTTCCGATTATCTGCGTGTCTCAGAGGGTGAAAAACAATGTCCTCAGAGCAAGATCCTCAAAGATCAGCAGGGGGGTCCAAGAAGAAAAGCAACTCCCTGCCAGATTTTAAAACTGTGACTAGCTGAGATAGACAGTTTTAAATTAAGGCCAAGGTACTTCCTTTAAAGGTCACATAGAATGTTCTTTTTGAACCAAAAATCTAGATTACTGACGTCTACTTATATAAATTAAATAATATTAATGGTCAAAAACCTCTTCAAACCTCTTCAGTTTATTGCTGCCCTCTGACAGCATCTGAACAGGCACTCTGTTTTTGAGCTAATGCCCGCCTCCCAGACCACTGAGTCTCTTGTGATTGGCCAGCTACCAAGTGCATTCCCACTCACTGAATGTTCACACCCATGACCAGGAGTAGCTGTTGGGGGGAGGGTTCGTTGCACGGCAAATGTGCTAGTTACGTAACTAAACTCAAATTTTCAAAACCGCTTGCTCGAGAGCAGGTAAACAGAGAAGCGCTTCGTTCTCAGAAGTGGCTGAAGTGTTTATTGTGACACTTTAGCGATGTTTAGATACGGGAAGGACATGGGGACACACCAAATAAACATCAGATTTTCCACTGAATGTCCTCTTTAACGTATGTCTTCATGTTGTAGGTGTCATTCAGATTACATTGGGTTCTTGGGTTGGGTTTATTTGACTGTCAGAATGCTGGAGCCTTAAGTGTATTTTGAACTGGGAGTGCAGATTTTTCCTTTTTTTCACTTTGGGAATGAAGAAAACTAGGAATGGATCTCGTTGGCTTCTGTGCAATATCTTATCAGTGCTGTTTTCAGGATTCTTGAGGTGCTGGTCCATGATTATTACCAAGTGAAGCGTTTATCTTACATGTTAGCCAACAATGGGCATAATAAATTTGACATCAGCTAAGTGAACGCTATCTGAACACTATCTTAGCCACTTCATCACTCTCTCAAACAGCCTGTTCTGACTGGAAGTTTGTCGCCATGGAGACCCTTTACATCCCACACCAAAGTCCACAGAGAAAATCAGCAATTTTACATCAAGGTGCACATGAGTTGTTGAGCCACTGCTGTGTTATTTAGTGCCTTCAGTGTTTGAAATTGATTGTTTAGATAAAACAGATTTTTTTCAGATGAATAATAAGTGACACAAATTTACAAAAGGAGGTTCCAGTGGATCAGTAGCCTCTGTGACCATGTGAGCTGAATTTTTTTTTTTTCCTATGGATTTTGGTGCAGGAAAGTGAGCAGTTTTGAAACTTCAGTCAGAAAAGATTGCAAACTGAACACACTGAGATAAAGCAGTGGACATAACGCAGACTAGTAATGTTTATTTCCGGAGGGGCCATACTGACGTAGAGAAAATAAAAATGTCAAACTTTTAATCTGCAACAGATTTTTAAATCTGACTGAAAAGTGTACATTGTAAAAAAAACTTGTAAGAGTCCTATATGAGCTCTGTGAGAGCCATTCTTAACAAAACCTGCACGTCTGAGGCGTAAACAGAGAGCTGGAACAAGAGCACCACAAAGCAGAGCCATTTATGACGAATAAAATTCAAGAGTGCCGCTAGTTAATTAATTTAACGTGCAGATGCAGCATTAGGAACTGTCCTGTCTGATGTAACCAGTGGCAGCAGCAGCAGCAGCAGCAGCAGCAGCAGCAGCAGCATGTGGACCTGAGGAACCTCATGTACATCATTGATTTTTCAAGGGTTTTTTTTATTGTGTTACATAAGAAAGTTGTGTATGTGCTGTGTTTGCGTGTTCAGTCAGTTCCTCAGGGTGTGGGTGGCACAGGCCAGGGGATAAGCGAAAGTGGAAACATACTCACCTCTGTACGTGTGTGAGTGTACCTCATGTTGCGGGGACCTAAATCTGTTTACACACTCACATTGTGGGGACTTGTCTTCCTTATGGGGACAAACATCAAGTTCCCATAATGTAAATGAATACATTAAGGTGAAGACATGTTGTATGGTTAGGGTTAGGTTAGGAGATGGGTTACTCCCATAGTGGGTATGATTAAGGTTAAAGTCTCCAGGATATGAATGTAAATCTATGCAATGTCCTCTGAAGTCATGGAAACCAGTCTGTGTGTGTGTGTGTGTGTGACGGCATTGATGACTTAACCTTGCTTTCATCCTCATCCAGGACGTGGAAACACCTCCCTTTTCCTCCTTGGCTGGTGACAGCACCCTCACATGCCTCTGTAGCCCTTGGCTGTACCTTAATAAAATGTAACTTTAGGTTCAAGGTTAGGAAAACAACATTTGTTTTTACTATAGTAAGGTCCAACAGGGCCGAGTAGAAAGAAACTGTAGTGACTAACATTTAAATATAATGTAATATAGTTGTAAAATAATATTAGAGTCAGATCAGTTCACACAATGCAGACTTCCCGTGCTGCATTCAGTGAGTGATTTCTAATATGTCAAGACAGTAAAGGCAACATGAGTGTTGCGCTAGTACAACAAGACAGCCGTAAACATATTGAAAAGCCAAAGCAACGTCCACGAAAAGATTCAGAAGTGAATTCTACTGCTCAAAAAACCCTGCTGGTTCAGCAGTTTGCTGGCACGAATGCTTCTTGCCCCGCCCGCTCCTGTGCTGCTGCTGTGTACGCACAAACGCTCCCTCACTCGGGGCTGATAGTATTGCTTGACAAGATCCTGTTTTCACATGAAGGACGCAGCATCCAAGCAATGTTACATCATTTCCATTTGCAACGACCAATCGGAGTAATAATACCAACAACAAAACCCCCAAAAGTTAGATACTGCAGCTTTAATAACAACAGTGTAGGATTTACAAGTGTACTTAAAATTGCTATTTTCATGTCACGTAAAACTTCTGTTGCATTTTCATTGCCCTTGAATGAACTTAATATCTAATATCTAATATCTAATAATATATAATATAACTTAATATCTACATCAAAGCTGCACAATATACATCAAAAATCATCATATTGAGTTACATACTGTGCATACAGTATCACAAAGGATGCTTGAACTGCAATTAATGTAGATTGTTCCTTGAGCTATTTTTGTTGATTAAGAACTTACCATAATGGTTATCTACCTTTAAGGTAAGTATGGTTGTTTTTGTTTGTTTTATTTTATCATTTCTGTCAATATGACGCCTCAGCAGACCTATTTCCAGATTTTTATGCTTTAATCATTAAACAATGCAGATTTAAACAAACAAACAAACAAACAAAAAACACATTTTTCAATTAAACAATTTTCAGTAGAAACATGTGCATTATTTCTTTTGATCAACAACGGTGAATTCAAACATGAGTGTCATCTTTTGTAACGACTCTGTGTCTTTCAGCTTGAAACACACAGAAAAGCGTCCTCTCTTTTCTCTTCACTGCTTTTGTTCATTTTTGCACATCAGGGCATTTTCCTTGTTACTCCAACTCAGTGAGACTGTTTGTGTACTGACATAATTTCTTCCATGTGATGTCGGGTTCAGCTGAAGTGCTGGCAGAGCCGGACTGGGTCTGACAAATGTTTACTATGATTGTGTTCTGTTAACGCGACTGTAATGTTAGTATGATGCAGATCTGATAATTATAACGTTATCACATTACCTGGAAATTAATCATGAGGCATACATTTAAAAAGAAACGACTGGTAATGGGGCAAGACTGAGCTGGAACAACACATTGTTATATGCTTAGAAAATTTTTATGGCTCTCATGTATCAGTATGGTATAGCATCCCACAATGAGCAAACAGGAAGTTGATTCTCTCCTGTTTGCTTCATTTCATGTAGGACTAGTGATGAGAAAAAAATGGTGGAAATCTGACCAATGACCAGTGCTTAAAGTGGGCCGGTACCGTCTGGTACAGGCACTTCTTAATACGGCACTTTTATTTGCATGTTTAGATTATCTGTCCAATTAATGATTATGGTCCAGAATAATCATTTTTCAGGGTGACGTCCCTCCTTTGTCCCAAAGAGTCAAGTGTTAAATGTTATTTTTACTGCTAAACAAGAACAAGGAAGATTTTCATGAGGGGAGTACTGGCACTTATCTTTTCTCACTTCACACACTCCCGATGCAAAAACTGAGATTTCTTTTTTTTTTTTAGGGAGCTTTTCGTTCACATTTGATAACTGAGCTAATAAGAACCAATTAGGAGCCAATAGTCTAATTTTCAAATTCAAATGGAACCAGCAACTGTCTCCAGATTTATGCTGGGGTAGTGTGAAGAGCAGATGTAGAATCCAGAGCAGAATTTATGCATTTTTAAATAAAACAGGTTGGTAGGGCTGTGGCCTAATAAGACGATGGACAACTAAGAGGGGACGTGAGGACATGGCTATGGTGTGACTGACAGCAGATGTCACACGAGCTTCCTCTCATCCAAATATGGTCTCTTGTGGTTTCAAAAAAAAAAAAAAGTCCAGGATGGCGACTGCCAAACTGCAAAAACACGTCACAGTGTGTTTCCACTTGGTTAACATTTACACATTCTGAGTGTGTCACTGCATCGAACCCTGACCCAGGCTCACTGCGGGTAGGAATCGTGGCAAAGGATCGTAATCATAGAATTCATCAGTGACTAGTCAAATGAAAACAGCGAACCAATTATTTTTGTTTCTGCAGAATGAACAAAGGTCACATCCCCTCCACCCCATTCCAATTCACCACACCCCTTTCATAAGGGGAAATAAGTATGGCACTGAAACAGCACTGATATAAGAAAATACCTTTTTTTTGGCTGTGTAAAATATGGTTCAGGGGCATTATATATAATTTTGTCAGGGGTTTTCTAAATAAAATTAAAGAAACAAAATGAAATGTAATGCCAGCTGCACTACCACAACAATTGAAGTATAAAATGAATGGAAATACGTTAAATGTGTTCTTGTAACATTATCTATTTCATCTTGGTGTGTTTTTACTCCATTATTCCAACTGCTCTGCGAACCAGCATCAGTGCCACAGATGTGAGAGGAAGGAGCATGAGTTGCATGTGCTGCGGATGCTTTGCAATTTTGGACTTGGCCTAACACTGGACTCACACATATGAGAATCTGTTGGGGAAGATGCAACTTCCCCAACAGATTCTGCTAAATTTTACAAACAAAAACAAAATAAACAACAGTAACTGGGAGAACGGCCTTGGCTAGAATAGTAGCAGAACATGATTTGATTGGCTGAAAGTGGAATGTTTCTCAACTTTTTGCCGCACGCAACGACGGCAAAGTGAAGCAACCGCACGCACAGTGTGGTTCTGCGACTCTTGACGCTGCTCCATTCAAAGGGAATGAGAAGTTTTGTTGGTGAGGCCTTTACCATGTACAGCATATGCAAGGCTGAACTTAACTATGCTGCTAAAAAAAACAAACAAACATAGATTAGTTGTTACAGTCTTTAATTTTCTGTGATTTTGAAAACAGTCTTCAGTGCGTTGGGATTTTGCTGTCATATTTCGGCTGAAACATTTCAGTCATCAAGTTTTCTGTGTGATGTGGGTGTTTAACAGTGGAATACTCTGTGGGGGCATTCATTTATGGAATTATGGAGAGGACATGACACTATTACACTATCTTCTGAGCCCAAACAGCACTGAGCCAAACACCATATCATATGATTCTACAGTGATGTAGAATTCAGGCCTTCGGCTCCTCTCCTCTTGCATCCACTGAGTCACTCTGTGTCACTGTGGGTGGGAATCACTGGGATGTGATCACATTCTTTCAGATCTCCTCAGCCAAGACTCCACCTGGAAATCAAGCCGCTCAAGGAAAGAGAACATCCACATAATGTTTTTACATAACGTCGGTCCTGACGTGTTCACTCTCTGCACCCTGTGACTACAGGACGCCTTTCCCAGCTCTCCTCTCCTCTTCCTACTTCCTTCTCCACATCCAGTCACTTCCCCCCTTGAGGAAAATGGAAGGCTGCTCTCTTCCTCCTCGCTCTGCTAATCTTAGAGATCGTTTCAAGAAGGGCGTTGATTGGTTTAGACTGACCGTAAGTCGATTAATTGTCTCTCTGCCTCTGTTATTCCTGTGCATAAAGGAAGTCTGTCCACCTTCAAAATGTGAGTCAGCGGTTGCCTTTAGACAATCACGTATCTATTTTAGAATACATTGAAAAAGAATCTGGTCAAACCGGATGTTGAAAATGATTAACATACGGCTGTTAAATATAAACTATGTAGACACCAATGTAGAATTTTTTTTTTTTAAGGTCATGTTTTTTTAAGAGTGACTTTCATCAGTGACCTTCTGGCTGTTCCAGATTCTCCCCTGTAGGGGGCAGCACATAAAATCAGAGGGAGAATCAGTAACTTTATGGATTTTATGGATCAACATTTATTTATTTTATGGATCAACATTTATAAATTTGTTTCAAATGCAAGTGAATGAGTGAATGGCAAAAACTTGCCATTTAAATACAGGCCATTTTATTAATATCACAAAATATAATATAATATAATATAATATAATATAATATAATATAATATAATATAATATAATATAATATAGACACACACAAATACAAAGTGCTTATTAAATAGTCACATACAAGTGTCAAATTAATACCAATGTCACAAAAGTGTCCTGGTATTAATTTGCATTTTCATATTCAAAGTGAAGCACCAAGTGTGGTAATAATGAACTTAAATTAAACAACTAAAACAGTTTGAGTGTTTTTTTTTTCTTTTTTACAAAAAAAAAACTTAGAAAATATGTGCACTAAATGAGCAACCTTCAAGTCCAAAATGAAATCAAATTACCTGTGCTCAAAATAATTTTGATATCTAAATATAGCTAAAGATATCTAGATTTCTTTATTTCTGTTGCCATTTGTAGCAATAGAAAGCAAGAAAGAATATTGTATGTAATTAATATTCTACATGTATAGAGCATTTTAAAATGAATCACTGGTTTAAAACAGTGACGTAATGTCACAGGGCGTTTAAACTAATGAGGAATGTTTTTGGAGACAAACTTTTAATTTATCATCTTGACTCATGAAAGATGAGGATTCATTATTTATTAAAGGCTCGTGTGTGTGCGTGTGTTCTTGTACTTGCTGCAGAGTGAGGACCAAAAATTGTATAAACAAAAGGACATTTTGACAAAGTGAGGACATTTTGGCTGGTCCTCATTTTTTTTTTCACCCCTTAAAAGGACTTTTGCAGGGTTAAGACCTGGTTTTAGGGTTAGGGTTAGAATTGGGGCTAGAGAATGTATTATGTCTACGAGGGTCCTCACTCTGATAGAAGTGCAAGTGTGTGTGTGTATGTGTGTGTGTTGGTGGGCTAGTCTCTCTCTGATAAGCAGCAGTACAGTGAGGGGTTGAGCAATCAGTGCAGGGAAAAAAAAAAAAAAAAAAAAAAAAACACTGGCCAGAACTGAACTTCCTTCCTCGCTGGTCACAGACAAAAAAACCCTCTCACAGTTGGAGGCTTTTATAAATGGGGACTATGTCCACTCTTTCAGTCGGTGATTCGGCTTTGGCTCTGTTTAAACCATCGTCGCTTCTTCTTCAAACATTCACATCATGACTGTTGTAACGCGAGTTGCGCTTTTGTGCGCGGTTTTCCTCTGCGGGCTGGAGGAAAGAGCGCAGACCCAGCGCGCGCGCTGCGACAGGACTTCGTGTTTCGTGCTTCACCGTGAGCCGCAGGACTTTGCGGGTGCGCAGAGGCTCTGCAAAGGGTCCGCGTTACTGGCGCTCAGTTTGCGAGAAGCAAAGATGACTCTCCCGGATTTGATGAGAGGCAGCGGCGGTAGATACTGGCTGGAGCTGCTCAGCGACAGCACCGGCAGCCCGATGGAGGAAGCAGCAGCGGGTCTCCAACGCTGCTACACCGTGTCCGCGTCCGGGCCAGACAGCGTCACGGTGTCCCAGGGGCAGTGCCGTGACAAGCAGGACGGGTTTCTGTGCTACTTCAAATTAGAGGAACCCTGCACTCGCCCCCTGACTACCGCAGACATGCGGGTGATTATCAAGACTGAGCACATAGGTTTGGAGCTCATGGAATTCAACTTTTTTCCACAAGGAACCATCGCCGTGGTGGCAAAGTTCGATGCTAAATATCCAGAAACCAAACATGTTTGTTTCTCAGGGCAGTGGCTGCAGGCTCCGTGGGTTTGTGAGGTGCTGCAGGGCGGCTGTGACCACAGCTGCTCCATCACAACGCACACCTGCACCTGTCCCGCAGGACAAACTCTCCATGCCAACAACATCAGCTGCACCATCCCCAGCAAACCACAGGAGGGCGTCTCGAACGCAAGCGTGTGCGCCAGAGGCTATGCGTTGGCGCAGGACGGGAAGAGCTGCGTGGACGTGGACGAATGCAAGGACGCCGATCTGTGCATTAGGGAGGGCGAAGAGTGTCTGAACACGGACGGAGGTTACGAGTGCACGTGCAAAGACGGCTTCGACAAGGAGGACGGGGAGTGCGTGGACTTCTCCATCTGTGACAAGTGTGAGCACATGCTGTGTGAGAAGTCCAATGGGGTTTATGCATGTGAGTGCAGGATGGGGTACAAGGTGTCCCCCCAGGACCCCACCAAGTGTTTACGCATCTGCGAGGAAGAAGAGTGTCTGGCTCAGTGCATCTATGTGGAGAACGAGGGCAAGAAGACGATGGACTGTTTCTGCCCCAGAGGCTACATCAAAGACACGAGGAACGAGACGGTCTTCTGCACGGACATCAACGAGTGTGAGACGGGGGACTGTGATCACAAGTGCGAAAACTTTTTTGGCGGGTACAGGTGCTGGTGTAATGAGGGGTTCGAGCTGCACGGGAAAGGCAGGTGTGTACGAGTCAAGGACAAGGAGGAGAAGGAGGACAAGGAGGAGGAGGACAAGGAGGACAAGGAGGAGGAGGAGAAGGAGGACAAGGAGGACAAGGAGGAAGGGGAGTACGGGTCAGGCTCACCCCCTCCACGCCCGACACCTGCCAGCTCTCACCCAGCCGCGCTGCCCCCTTACATCAAGACCGGAAGCGTCCTGGGCATCACCGTGTTCCTGGTGCTGTGTGCGGCGCTGCTGTGTCTCGTGGTGCGGAACATGGTGAGGCGCTGCGGCAGCTTTGAGCTCCCCTCCTTCAGACCCCCGGACATAGACGTGTTCTACCTGCAGCAGGTGACCACAGAGACCTACAAGAGGTTATCCTTGGACAAACAGTTCAAAAACGACCTGCCCAGACTGTGAAGGCACCCTCAGATTTATACTGTTAGGAAGGATGCTCTCCCGATGCTCTGATAAATGAAGACAAAAATAAGACTTTAGAGAGCGAGTTCTTATATCACTGTTTTTCCAGTTACAGTAATATATAAGAAACAAAAGTTTTCTTTTGTTTTTATGCTGAGAGAAGTTTAAGTAATGGTACTAAATGGAAGGTGTGATTATTTTTGACTGATTGTGTTCCATTTTCCTCCAAAATCATCAGTATGAACTAGAGCTGCAAAAACAATTGGATTATTAATTGACTACGAAATTAACTGCCATTATAAAATTATGCAAACAGGTTCTCTGACTGTACACCGTATTAAAACTGAATATCTTTGCTTCAGGGCGTCAATCTTGAGGTTTACGAAACAGATTTTTTTATGGACAAAACAACTAGTCAGTTAATTGAACAAATAATTGCTGGTTAAATACATAATGAAGATGATTGCACAATACATGTGTTGTTACTGTCACAGCAGTGAATGGATTAACTGTTTAGTGATTAAACATTCAGTGTGCCTTTTTTATAATTACTTGTATTCTAGTTTTTGAATGAATGAGATAAACATGAAACAAAAAAAGAAAATATTCCTGTATCTCTGTGAATAGGATTTCATTATGTTATTTTTCACACATTTTATGTCATACTATGTTATTTAAACTCATATGGTTGATAAAAGGAGCCAAAAACACACTGACACTGGACCGCCACTATTTTCTTCATCAGATTTTCATGGACGCACTGGTTGTCATGGGAACTGGCAGTTGTTTGTTTTATGAAAATCAGCTTCGGACCATTTTTTGTTTCCCCCACATTCTTTAGACAGAGTGACTAAAACAAAATCAAATCAATCAAAATGCATTTGAAAGTAGATGAATGTTCTGCATCAGGTGTGTTTGGGAGAACACGATGCTGTTTCAATAATTGGTTCTACAGCCTGAAGAAAACCCACAGTTTGAAGTGTCCATTCCATGTGTCCGGGTGAATGCAGACGTGTCTCTCTAGCTGTGTACTTTGTTACCACTGACATTATCATAAGACTGAATGTCATTTTAGCTACTCCGTGTGACCTGCAGGTCACTGGAGGAGAGTTAAAAAACATGAATGTATTAAAAATGTGCTGCTAATGCATTTACATAGACATACTGTATGTAACAGAGCCATGATCTGCCTTCTGCAGCCACTGTAAAGAAAGACTGTATATCAGACTCATTGCAAGCTGATGACAACACTGTAATTTAAAAAAAGAATAAACACTCAGCTTTCTCTTTTGTTCTGAAATAGTATTTCCTTCATTCACAATTACATTTATTCTCCTTTTCCTTGACTTTTTGTGGACGCTGAAAAGCTCCTTTACATTTACATGTATGTCCATTTAGCTGATTTTCTTCATAGCAACTTATTTATGCTGCATCATATGTGGGCACTGTTCTAGGTAAAAGACTGGATGCGAAAACAAGGGGAAAACAATGGCTGATCTTTTTAAGAACATGACGAGTTTTTAATGTGATCACGATTCCAATGAAAATGCTTCTACAGTTTGATTGTTGAGAGCTTAACACCACGGAACGAGCTGTATGAATTATTAAATGACCATCTGCCAAACAAATCAGGGACATTAGATTTGATTGCAAATAAGTAAATTATTAGATTATAACATATTTATTCCCTCTCTGATTCACTGTCCTCTTGGACAGTATATATTAATCTACATTATAAGGCTACAGTACAGTGGAGTGGAAATGTAAGTTTTACTTTATTGGAAAAAACACACAATAAAAAAAAAAATTCTGCATTTCAGAGCTGTACTTCTGTCTCAGTTAACACTTTTAAAAATGTTTACTGCTTCATTATCTTGATCTGTATGATTGATCTGATGTTATGTATCGATACTGTATGTAGATGTCCACTGTGCCTTTGTGTATAATCGTACTGCATTTACTTTGCATTTACTTACATGTATGTAGTTTAAACTCGGTCGGTTATTTTAGTTCACGTTCTTTTTCTATTACTGTTCATATACTTGTATATTTGTTCATATACACTGTAATGTTGTACTGTTCAGGTAACAATAAGAGTCCATTTAAATCAAATTCCAAATAGGTTCAAACTGTGTTGAATTCAACTTTATTGTTACTTAAACACAAATGTAACAATTTTAGCAACTCCTATATAGGCACTTCATCTATTTAGTTCTTGCATATTTTACAAAGATATAAATATTTGCATATATTGCATATAATTTTTATTCTCGTTTTTATCAATGTATTATCAATAGTTGTGAATCTCTGTTGTCTTCTGTTTTTGGTTAGAGGAGCTGTAAGAAAAGCAATTTCTGATTCTGATGTTCAGACAATATAAGTGTGAAGGGAAGGTTACACGTGATCACACTTTCAACTCAACCCCTCGACACAAAACTACTTGTTTCGACTGACATTTTGTTTGGAGTGGAGGTGGGAGGGGCTACGATGGGAAAAAAAAGACCCTTGCGTGCGCGCGTCTTCGCTGCGTGCGTGCGTAAAAAGTCGTGCGTAATTGGGGATGTGGTCCGCGGCGCCGAGGAGAAAGTTTGCAGTGAGAGTCAGCGGCCCAACGGGCTGATTAAGAACGACTTCCTTCCTGCGCATAGAGCTGATGGATTATAAATGCGCGCTAAACACTTTGTGGAACAAAACAGCCTAGTCTGGAAAAACTGGACCGCGCTCGAGGTCAAAACACACACCGAGGTTCAAAGATGAAGGATGTAACGGGACTGTTTGCTGTCGTGTTGTTGTTTCTGGTGGAAACAGGCGGCGGGACGAAGCCGAACAGGGGCTTCTGCGATGGGAACCAGTGTTTCGCTGTGATCCAGGAGCCGAGCGATTTCACAACAGCACAGAAACAATGCAGTGACAATCGCGGTCACTTAATGACAGTGCGCTCCACCGTGTCAGATGGTATTCTTCGTATCTTGTTGGGAAACTCAACAGGGCGGTTCTGGATCGGCTTGCATCTGAGCAGCCGCTGTCCACAGTCAGACCCTGGTGCCGGACTCAGAGGTTTCCAGTGGGTCACCAAAGACGAGCAGAGCGACTTCTTCAACTGGGCGCCAAGTTTTGACAGCAGCTGCTCTTCTCCTCGCTGCGTCTCAGTTTCCACACAGAGCGGCTTTAAATGGATCCAGGAACCATGTGACAAGCCGGCGGTCGGGTTTCTCTGTGAGTACAGCTTCAGTGACCCGTGCAAAAGTCTCTCGGCCGCAGACGGTGAGTCCGTCACCTACATGACCCCCATGAGACTTGGAGAAGGGGTCTTTATGTCTCTGCCTCCTGGGAGCGTCGCCACCATGATGCCATCAGAGGCTAAATACGTGTGTTTCACTCAGCTGTGGCTGCGGGCGCCGTGGAGCTGTGAGATCGCAGAGGGCGGCTGCGAGTACAAATGCGCAGTGGACCCTAAGCACGTGCCCTCGTGTTACTGTCCGCCTGGACAAAACGTCAGCCCGGTAAACAAAGTCACCTGCGAGGTGCTGCCGGATCATCCGTGCCAACAGCTGCGCTGCGAGCACGTCTGCTACGAGAACGGGGGCGTCTACGCGTGCACGTGCGACCAAGGCTACAAGCTGGCGGCGGACGGCCGCTCGTGCGTGGACTTCAACGACTGCGTGGATCAGCGGCAGTGTCCCGGAGAGGGGTTCGTATGCGTCAACACCGTGGGCGGGTTCCAGTGCGTGTGCAGGGATGGATACAAAAGGATGGACACGCTTTGCGTGGACGATAACGAGTGCGCGTCGGCGCCGTGCGAGCACATGTGCGCCAACACTCCCGGCAGCTACGAATGCTCGTGTTATCCCGGATATCAAGTGGACCCGAAGGCACCGGACAGGTGTAAACGTTATTGCGGGGAGGAGGAGTGCGCTGCCGAGTGCGACCCCAACGACCCGTTCCAGTGCTACTGTCCCGACGGTTACGTCGCGGAGGAGAGAGGGAGTCAAACCTTCTGCTTGGACATAGACGAGTGCGAGTCCTTTCACTGTGACCAACTGTGTGAAAACACGTTCGGCGGCTACGCGTGCGCGTGCGAGCCTGGGTACAGGCTGGTTGGCGAGTACAGGTGCAAAAAAAGTGATGATCATATAGTTCCGTCGACTCCAACAACAACAACAAAATCAACAACAACGACTACAGCGTATTTACCTAAACCCGACCCCACGAGGCGACCCTCCGGAGTGTCCACCGGGGCTTTCGTCGCAATCATCGTGTTCACCACCTTCTTTATTGTGCTGGTGGTTTGTCTCGCGCATCACATGCTGATCCACAGAGGGAAGACGCGGAGCGCAGGCGCGCTCAAGGCTCACCAGGGTGAGGATCACGGCTTACACCACGTGACCAGTGACACTTGAAACGAACATTATCTGGGGGGGGGGAGAGCTAAAGAAAGAGTAAGACATGCGAATGCAAGGCCGTGCATGGACATTTCAGCGGGCTGGGGCTCATGTGAATGAACGGCACCCTCATTATTATTAACGGGAAAAATAACGTCACAGTGGCAAATTTTACGCTTACATGTTGGGCTGAATGATTTGGGGAAAATTATTGGCAATTTTTCTCTCAGATACTGCACTTGTGATAGCAATTTTATTTTTTTATTCACCACATGCTGCTGTGTAATTGGGTTAAAAGCATGATGCAGTTTTCCTACACAAGATACCAAATAAAAGTGAACAATATCATGCAGGGACATGGGTTGAGAGACACAAAGCAGGTACGTTACAGGTGCTTATTTTCTTTGGTCCGAAATGATTTGTTTTGAGTGGAGTTTACAATTCCATCGTTTACATGGAAGCTTCACTTCCGCCCTCTGAAATAAAAAAACGCAGCGCGTATCTGGTCGTCCACTCACTGTCCACTGCCCGTCTCATTTTCCTCGTCTTCTGCGTCTGCGAGTTCCGTGTCTGTTCATGGTGCTTTTAGCCCTCTTGTTCAGAATGTCATTTGTTCCCATATGGGCTGCATCAGATCAGTTTACACGGCATATTTTTTATTCCGATCAGGCTTTTATCCCGATTATTTGTGTCCATAGCTCTAATTTCTGATATGCGAATTTTCAGCTTTTCCCATTTGAGACTTTGTACGAGTCTGGGAAGAGCGTGGTCACCTCCCACTTTCAAGAGGCGTGACCAACGGACGCTACGTTTTCTGAAGTTGAACAAAATGGCGTCCTCAGAGCGAGATCAAATCACTGGCGGCAGATTCGGCTGGGTTCACCGAGGCCACAACAGGCTGCCGTCCTGCAGCAACGCCTCAATATCACTTTAACAAGTCCAAAACCGATAGTTTCCACCGAACAGTCCGATACAGGCATTTTACACCTTTTAAACATCAAAGATTATAGGAACAAGTTTGTGCTGATGCATTTACAGCTAATTCATTGCAAACTAAGAAGGAACGAGCATGACTCAGCTAAAATGCTGTTGCTGCTTTTTAATTTACATTTTTACCGTCTATGCAGAGTAAAACATGCAGTACATAGGGGTTTTATATTGTAACTAACCCTAACCCATCATTGATATTAAGTATGGAATTGGCCCATTCCATAATAATTACACATTCTTGATCAAAAAAAAACTTTAATTAGATAAAGAAATTAATGAAAATGTTTGGGTTTTTTTTTTTAAAAAAAAATGGGGGTCTTACCTGGTCAGAGGGGAAAAGGTGCCAGTGCTTCAGCACTTCCTTGGGGTCTATATGTGAATGTACAGATGTGCTGATGTCATAGGTCACTATAATAAACACACACAAAACACAACATGTGAAACAAACAGCTTTCTTGGATTCACTGCAGTAAAAACTAGGTTTTATCTACATTTCATGCAACAGATTCAGTGAAATAAAACAATAACACATGGAACTTCTTCCCAGTGTGTGTCCAAGCATTATTCTGTTACCATGATGTGCACGTGTTTGTTTTCCCACTGTCTCTCCCTCCATGAAGATTCTTGCCTCACATACAGGCTGACTGCGCCACCGTGTGGAAGAAAATGGAAAGTGCAGAGAAGCGGCTGTCAATGTTAAAATTGTGAATTGGTTAAACAGGAGCAGAACAAAAATCAACTAAAGTATACAAATAAATGATAAATGCACAGGCGGGTTGAAGACAGAAAGAGGTGTAACAACTGACTGATAAACTGAGCAGTGACCAGTTAATTAACCGCCAAAAATGTGAATACATTCTGGCTGCTTTTCTCTATGACAGCAAACTGAGTTTCTTTAGTTTGTGGACAAAATGAGTCAGTGATACAGGAGTTTATACGTTTTGTGAATCAAACATAGAGTAGATTCGTAGAGAAATCAGTCAACAAATGAATCGATAACAAATATAATCATTGACTGGAGCTAAAAAAAAATGAAGAAGGAAAAAAAAACTGGAGGGGTTGTAAAGGAAGCCATCATCACTTACATTAATCTTGAGCTTCGAGTGTCACACCACACAAAATATTTAATAAAGAAAAAATACATTCATTGTTATTATTCTTTTTTAAATGCAGTAAAACAAACTTTTTAGCCTGTTGGAAATGTTGAGCAGATATGACTTGGTAAGGTGTAATGCAAATGTGAATTATAATGCACATGTTTTACTTCTGATTCATTATGTGCCTTTATCTGAATGCACGACAATGGTGATTTTGGGCTGGGCCTTTTTTTTTTTCTTTTTTTTTTAACTAAAGGTACTAGTATTAGTAATGATATTAGTCATGATACCTATTGGTACACAAAACTGGTAGATCGGCCCATTAGTCTTGATTGATTCTGGGCTGGACCAATTACAGCCGAGGGCCGATGGCCCCTCCCTCTTGGGCCTCGGCTGTCAACCAATCTATCATATGGAGCAGTGGTTCTCAAATTTTTCATACCAGTTAATGAGGAAATATTGAGCCCTCGAAGTACCACCATTATCACCAAAGTTCAAATACAGTGGTGTAAATAAGACGATCTGCTCTCTCATCATCCTCCTCTTCCTCACATATACTTCAGACACTGTTCTAGTGAAATTAGATTAAGTTGGAGCGAGAGATAAGGTGACTAATTATTATTATTTGCTTTATTTTTATTATTTGCTTCATTTTCTAATCACTCCAGTCAAAGTTCCTCAGCTCCACTCTGATCACATACTCTGGTTTATACAGTAGAACAATATTTCTGATTTTCTTCCAAGTACCACTATAGAGGAAGCCCACGTACCACTGGTTGTATACGTACCACAGTTTGAGAATCATGGAGATAGAGAGAGACGATGGAGAATAGCAAGAAGCGGAACGGAGGCGCGGAGAAAATCAGAGAGGAAAAAGCGACAAATCCTTCAGGCAGATGCTGCGAAGTGTGTTAAAATAACACAGATGTTTGCCGGTGGCTACGGCGGAGCTTCCACTTCAGCCGCAGTAACGATGGTGGAGGTGGCCGTCAGGTGGATGAGTCTAACTGCAGTCTACCCGGGTCAGATATGAATCAGGTTTGGGTGTAGTTTATTTTCCTTTTAGAATTAATTAGAATTAGTGCATCTCATTAGGTCCTAATGCATACGACACTAGATGGAATAAATATAAGAATGAGGTATTTTACATACAAACAGCAGTTTTCTTAACCTCTCACCGTCTCATAGGATGCTGTCACTCACTTTTGGTTTCCTCTAAGTAAGTAATGTATAGAATATATGTGATTCAACTGTGATCATCTGAGCAAGTCCATCGAGTGTCATTCTTTCTCACCTTTCTCTGCTTGTCTCCTTTCACTTTTAAAGGTTGCCACATTTGAGGAAACGTTCTATGTTGCTGTTGCGAGTGCTGCTGCTGTGGAGGTCAAAGGTGACTGTCTGTTGATGTGGCGAGTACATAGTCTTTGAACTTAATCACAATCTGTCCTTTCTACATTTTATTATTCTGCTCACCTTTGTTCCTCTCTGTCCTATTTTCAGGATTCCATCGTACATTGTTGGTTCAGGAGGTTCCTCTAAGTTAGTACTGTATAGAGTATATGATGCACCTTTTTTACCACATTTTTCTAAATACCAGTACTGTAATCACATAAGAAAGTCCATCAGGTGTTATTCTTTCTCACCTTTCTTTCTCTGTCTCCTTTCACTTTTTAAAGGTTGCCATGTTTGAGGAAGTATTCTGTGTTGCTGTGCTGTTTATTGATGTGGTGAATAAATAGTCTATGAAAATATCACTAAATCTGTCATTTATTCATTTTACTAATCATCAACAAACCAAGACCAAGCGGCAAACAAAAGACAAACCAAGACCAAGCAGCCTTTTCGTTTCCTCTAAGTACTGTATAGAATGGCAGGATGGTGTAGGTTTAGGTTTATAAGACAAGTACATATACACCAACAAGGCAGTGTACAAGCATTGTCACAAGAAAGTTTGTTTTCATTCATAGGCTTCATTGTCTTTGCATCAATATCTGGTGGGCCGGTCTCGGTTCAAAATGCTCGGGCCGATTTTTAGCTGAGTTTTTTTTTTTTTTTTTTACAGTGTGGAGATTTATATCGCTGTATCTTGAGGATGGGGAGGGACCTGTATGTAAATGCAGTTGTATCACACCACACAAAATATTTAATAAAGAAATATGCAGTTGTACAGATTTGATTTCAGAAGAGAAGAATTTACATACACTGAAACAAATCACTAAGAGTTCGGGATATACTTGCTCCACTAGTTTAGTTTGGTATAATGTTTAACAGAAGGCCCTGTACAACGCTGCTGTTGAGTCAGCTGGATAAAAAAAAAGATAAATACTGACAAAAACAGCTCTGTGTTAAATGTCAAAGTTACTGACCAAAATGGTGAAAAGTCGCTTCTACAAGTTTGTTGAACATGAACATGTTTGGTTCTGGAGCATTTGCAGTATATTGTGTACAAACACTGACAAAATCCAGTGTTCAATAGCATGTATTATTAATAATAATAATAATAATTACAATATAAAGCTAATAATTAGGCTTCAATGAAAGGTGTTCCCATGGCAGCCATGTTGTCAGTGACAGCAGAGTAAAAGTGGTACGATTTGTCAGGATGAGCTGATACAGTACTGAATATCACTATCAGTCCCACAGTTGTCGAATTTTCTCGACTGGATTTCTTATTGAGAGAAGAATGTGAATTCTGACATGACCCAGTCTGAGTGCAGACTATAAGGAAGTGAAGTGTGTTGTTCACAGCTTATTAACAAAAGGCTGTTTCAGAAGAATATTGCTATGATGACTCAGGGTTGATATGTTCTGACGTGAAAAGGTGCTATGGAGACATGCAACATGTGAGGAAGAGGAAGAGGACGTTGAGACACATGGGAAATTGTGACATTATTGCTGCTCTGGTAAAAAAACAACCAAAAAATCTGTTGTACTTTTATACTATGCTAGTCCTATTTTACTTAAGCGACTATTTAGAGGTAGATTAGAAGGAATGTGTGAGTTAGTGTGGTGAGACCGGAGGAGATTTCAACTCTTTTTCAACCACACGTTTGTGTGTGAGAGGGAGAGTTTGATTCAAACCTGCAGTATCTGTACGGGCGGTTCTCATAACTTTAAAGGGCTCTTTGAGGGATAAGACTCGATTTTAGGGTCAGGGTTAAGTTAAAGCGGTTCATCTGGCCTCGGGGCAGTTTCTTTCTAAGCAGCGGAATACTGGGCCAAAACATCTTCATCAGGCAAACCCTGTTTTTTTTCCCCCTTACTAATCCTCTTTCTTCAAATCCAAACTTTTAAGTCTTGTAGAAAACTTGAATTTGCCAGAATAAAGGCAGTGAACTCGGTTTTCGTGAAGATAAGCAAATGATTTTAAGAAAAAACAAACTTTTTTTGAATCCATCTACTGGGCCACATGTTAATGTTGGCAGGCCAGTAGTTGACCACTGGGTTAAAGGGGTACAACCTTGTTTTAGGGTTGTTTTAGAATTACGTTTTGGTTAGGCTTAGGCATTTGTTTGTTATGGTTAAGGTTAGGGTAATGGGCTAGGGAATGCATTATCTCTATGTGTGCCCTCAGGAAGAATGCAGTACAAGAATGTGTGCGTGTGTGTGTGTTACCGCCTCCTCCTGCTGCAGGAGGAACCTCTGAAATGTTTTCCCTGTTTTGCAGCAGCAGAGCAGCTTAAAACCTCTCCCCTTCCAAACGACGTCACGCCGAAACTGCAAGAAGCAAATGGGGGCAAGAAGAAGCAACATTTTTGACTTTCTAATCGCACATCTCTTGCATTCTTGATCTCAAGAATCTCATTTCCGACTGGACCACTCTGCTGTTAAAGAACATCCTGCATTGCATAACTGCTGGTCAATAGAAACCACTGCACTTTTTTGAAGAGCAACTGGAGCTGATCATTTATTTATGATCATTAAATGAGGATGACAAGATGACACGAGCATGACATGATCAAACAGGTGAGCTGCACTTTGTACATCCACTGTCTTCTATGCGATATCTAATTAATAAAATAAATAAATCAACAGAGTAGCTCTACAGCAGGGATAAAACATATCTGTAATGTTTTTTGAATATGCTGTAATATTATGGTGAAATTACTCACCTGCTTGTTTGGTTTATTTTTGGGTATAATCACATGATCCATGAATCCCTTATTTATTTAGAGTTATGGTATGATTTGTCTGGTTTTTAAAGGTGCAGTTGATGTTTGGGGATCATAGCTCTCTGTCCAGAGGAGCAAGGACAGTTTCATAGTTGGACACGATAATGATGTGATATGTGATAAGAGGCTGTCCTACTGTTATTATGAGAACAAAGAATATTGGATAAATAAATATGTAAGCCAAAAAACAATCTCCATTAATGTTGGTCATTGGTCGCCTGAATTAAAAAAAGAAAATCGACATCAGCCACAGGAAAAACACAAGAGATTTCCTTTTAGCCCTCTGCCTGCATGTCTTGTGTATTATTAGCTCAAAGCAAACATGACAACTCTTTGTGTGGAGCTTCATAATCAAAGCCCAATGCTTGTGTACTGAGCAGTGTTACTGCACCAGTGAACTATGAACCTGTCAAAGCAAACAGCTCGACAGCAACACCACCTCACTCACATTTGTACACTTGGTTGGCTGTTGCAGTAACATCACATCCTGTCAGCTCGGCTCACCCCTTTAAGAGAACAACATGTGGAAACCGGCCCTTCAGTTGGTTCTCAGTGGTTTTTACCTACAGGTAGGTTGTGTGTCACACTTGTCTCCCCCTTTTCCCCCCCCCCCCCCCCCCCCCCCGAAACCTGATCAGATATGAAGTTAAAATCTAAAACCAATCTGTGATTGAAATCTCAGTCTGACAAGGATTAAAGAAACCGTTCTGCTCATATACATATGCTCCTTCATCTTCCTGATTAAAAGATTTGTTCCACTCATTTGTATGTATATATGTATATATATATATATATATGTATATCACACTGTATAGACACTGTACAGTTTAATAAACTGTGGTCTTAACCTGTTTCCACAAGCCTCCACCTCTGAGATGCTAACAAATATGAGACTGAATAAAAAGAAAGAAATCTATAAAAATGAAGAATTGCTAAAGCTTGAGCATGTCTTCCTGATCAGGGAACGTCCTCAGGTATTTTAAAGGTCCAGTATGTAACTTTTAGGAAGGGTCATTAGGGAACCAGTGAACTTTTGTGCTGCAGTTAGAAATTCCAGTCCAAAATGAAAGGATGTACAGTAGGTGACCAACAATTAGAGTGTTTACACGCGTAACAAAAAACAGATTTAAAGTCATACTAACACAATAATTTGGTTTTCTCACTGTTATGTAAACATGTTAGTCTGAGTAAAATTGAACTATTCTTATCTTGATAATTTGATTCAAAGCCCGATTAATCCTGTGTGTACACACTAAACATAAAAATGTAACCTATAAGTACACAAATGAACATGTAGCTTTATATTAAAGGACGTGGGCCGATCGATCCACTGCAAGCATTAGGAAAGTCGTGGCACAGTCCAAATGCACAGGGGTTTTTTTTCCCTCAGAATATGAATATACTGTTTGGTGTTTGTAGCCTTAGAAGAAGCCTTTTTAGTCTTGTGGCATCAAGCCTCTATAGCAGTCTGAAGAGACAAATGTTTCATGCGTATTTTAAATTGGCAGCTTACGATGCAAGTACAGAGGAACTGCATCCTTTCCGGGTTTTGTTCCATAAACATGGCATAATTTCAAGAAATGTCTCCATATCCCTCAAAACAAGTGTAAATACTGTAGTATATACGCCAGGCCTGTACGTGGTGCTGTAACGCTGTCACAGAAATACACCAAAAATGCAGAAGAAGAAGGTTACAGAGTAGGTAGGTTACAGAGGTGGAGCTATGACATCAGTGTTTTCCCCGAAAATGTGTATTTGTTTCATACACAAAAAGGCCCAGGGTGTCTGTCGTTTTGAGGATTTTTTTTTATTTGCTCTGGGACCAGCTTCCTAAACGCTGGTTCTTTGTGGATAAAAAAAAACCCATGGTTCTCACACACGTTCTCACCTGTACAGGCCCTAATTCTTACACACTGGACCACAACAATTCTTTTCCCCTCCTATTTTGTGACAGAGTTGACATAATTTACATCTCACAAAATAAAAGACATCTTCCATCCTGCAGGTTACCGTCGGGAACCCGTCATGCTTTTTAAGTGGCTCTGTAGCCTCTTGTGCCTCAAAAGGCCTGTACTGGGTTCCTGCTCTTCCTCCCAACATCACATGCCTGTACCTTGAAAGCAACTACATCAGTGAGATCAACAGCACCTCCCTCAGGGAGTACGACCTGCTGCAAGAGTTGGACCTTGGGTCGCAGAATGTGCAGCTCATCATCAGGAACAATGCTTTCCTCAGGCAAAGAAAACTAATAAAGTTGGTTCTCGGGGACAACGTTGGTCTCCGGCTGGAGCCCAGGGCATTCGCAGGACTATTCAAGTTGCAAACGCTCTTCTTAGATCATTGTGGTTTGAGTTACTCCATCCTGGAGAGCAACTTCCTGCAACCCCTTCTCTCCTTAGAACTGCTTAATCTCTTTGGGAACCAAATAACAAGACTCCGACCTGGACAGTTTTTTTCCAGACTCACAAGATTAACTACATTAGACCTCAAATTGAATCAGATTGAAAGATTGTGTGAAGAGGATCTAGTTGGTTTTCGGAGGAAATACTTCACATTCCTGACCTTGGCGTCTAACCGCATAGGAAGAATGTATGAGAAAAATTTAACAGGTTGCGGAAACCCTTTCAAAGACATGGCCTTTAATATTCTTGACTTATCCACCAACGAGTTCAGCATCACTAAGACAAGACTCTTTTTCAAAGCAATACATGGGACTCCGATTGCTCACCTCAAATTCTCTGGACACATGGGTAAAGGCTTTTCACACAACAACTTGCCCGATCCAGACGAAAGCACATTCGAGGACCTCGCGAACAGCGCAGTCGACGTTTTTGATCTGTCGAAAAACTATATATTTGCTTTGCAGAAGGCTGTTTTCGGTTCCCTAAAGGCTGTGAGAGTTATCGACGTTTCCCGTAACAAAATCAATCAGATTAACAGAAATGCCTTTGATGGGCTTCAGGGACATTTACAGATGCTCAACCTGTCGTCCAACCTGCTAGGAGAAGTATATTCTCATACCTTTGCCAATCTTACAAACCTTAGAATATTAGACTTGTCCAATAACCACATTGGTGCACTGGGATACAAGGCCTTCAGTGGCCTTCCGGATTTAGGAGCATTATTTCTGACAGGAAACTCACTGAGAGACCTGGGCTTCCCTGCATCTTTGCCAAACTTAGAATACCTTCTCTTGAATGACAATAAGTTGAAATTCCTCAGTGGCATTGCTGACTTGGGTATGAGCAGCATACATTTGGATTTAAGGGACAACAGATTAACAAATTTAGAGGATGTTTATGCCATAGTGTCTTATTTCAAACGTCTCCAGAATTTTTTCTACAGCGGCAACTTCATCAAGTGGTGCCAACTTAATCTGAACATTACAATAGCGTATAATAACAGTTTGCGAGTGCTAGATCTTCATGACAGTTCCCTGCAGATGATTTGGGAACAGGGGAAATGCCTCGACCTTTTTGATAGTCTTAACAATCTTCTCAGTCTCAGTTTGAGCTTTAATTCACTCACATCACTCCCTCGAGGGATATTCAGAGGTCTCGCCTCGATTGAAGAGATGGACGTCTCGTCAAATGCCCTGACATTTTTGGAGCTGGATGTTTTTCCACCAAGCCTGAAAAATCTTGACCTCTCAAACAACTTCCTGGCCTCCCCGGATCCCACGACTTTCCAGTCCCTCGTCACTCTCAGCCTGGCAGGAAATCGTTTTCACTGTGATTGTAATCTGGAGAGCTTCCTGCTGTGGCTGAATGTGACAAATGTAACCTTGAGCCCCGCTAAGACGCACAGATGCTGGCTTCCCGCTGCTCTCCAAAACCTTCCCCTGCTGAATTACACCACAATGGTGGAACCATGTGAGGTGGATGATGAAGAGGCCGTAAAAGATCTCAAGTTCGCCCTCTTCATCTTCTCTGCCCTCCTCATTATCACTGTCTCCCTGAGCGGGATTGTTTACGCGCGCCTCCGTGGCCACATATTCATCATCTATAAAAAGATGGTTGGCAGGGTTCTCGAGGGCCCAAAAGCAGCGCCTCCTGTCGAGGACTTGCAGTATGACGCCTTCCTCTGCTTCAGCAACAAAGACTATGTGTGGGTGGAGGCCGCTTTGCTGAAAAAACTGGACGACCAGTTTTCAGAGGAGAACATCTTCCGCTGTTGTTTTGAGGCCAGAGACTTTCTGCCCGGAGAGGATCACCTTTCAAACATCAGAAGTGCCATCTGGGGCAGCAGGAAGACGGTGTGCATCGTCTCCAAGGAGTTCCTGAAAGGTAGAGCTTCTCTCATTGTGATATGAGACATAGGATTAAACTTTGTGTCTGTGGAATAACTGCAGATTGCTGAAAAATGAACCGTTTCCTCTTCTGGCTGAGTGTTAGGTGGTTAGTTCTGGTGTGTTCCACAGTTTGAACCTTTTTGCTTGGTCATTTTGAGCATGCGTAGTGGAGGAGGCTGTCAAATGTTTCCGACTGGTTTCCAGCTGAACAAAACGGACGGGAAATGACTAAACAAATGGCTCCAGCTACAGTAAAAAGTTATGCTTAGGTTTCAGCAGTCACAAGTATTTTTATTAACAATGAGATAATGATCTTCTCCTGCCTATACATCGTACAACATTTTCATGATTAAAGCTGCATTAGCAAGTTTTTTGCAGTGTCCCTTTTACATTAGAAATACACACTACTGCCTCCTGCTGATTTGGAGAGTAATGGCATATCAGGCTTGAACCAGCACTAATAAAATGTGTAACCTGGAACTCACCTTGGTGTGTCCCGGTCTCCAAAGGTCCCTTTAAATAAGAAGCTACAGCCAGCTACAACTTACTGTAACTGTGCTGTACATAAAGATTGCAGGTTTTATAAGAGATAACAGTCATGTTTTAACATGTTTCCTACTAAATTAACATGTTTCCTGTTTTGGGTTTGGCTTGAAACTATCATGCATTACTTCTGGCTTCATATTTAACAGACAGATATAAGAACAAGATCATGATTGTAGCCTGGATTTCTTTTTTAAAAAATGGTGCTCGAGTTCTATTTTGGTGTTACTGGATTTAAGGGGGAAAAAAAACAACAACAGAGCATGAACAAAACTAACAATGTGATGCGTTTCTGTAGATGGCTGGTGCTTGGAGGCGTTCACTGTGGCCCAGAGTCGGATGCTGGAGGAGCTGACTGACTGCCTGATCTTGTTGGTGGTGGGGAAGGTGTGTATTTGGCTGCTAACATCACAAGCAAGTGATGACTATACGTAAACAAAACTATTTGGTAAAAATGTCAGAAAACTTACTACTGTTCAGTGGATAATGAGATATGCTAGCATTAGTTTTGCAGAAATGTTATCTGCTGCCAAAAAAAAAAATGTCCTAAATGTTCTAATGTCAACGAGAGCAAAAGACATCAGTCCAACTGTGGACAGACAGAGACTAAACGCCGGTCTTCATTTCGCATGGATTTATATGAATTATAGAAGTGATGTGATATGTTGGAGCCACATAGTGGTGCAATGGTGAGCATTGTTGATTCACAGCAAAAAGGTTGCTGGTTTGGATCCCTGATTTCTAAAAAAAAAGAAAAATGGCATCAGCCACTGAAAAACACACGTTGGTCTACCTCTAATAAGGTTAATTGGTAACTTTATATCGACCTGTTTCTTTGTCCCGTCAGCTGGAATTGACTCCTGCTCCATTTAGTGGAGGACAAAGCAGGATAATGTGTGATACTGAGTAAAACAATTATCTGTAACGGCTTACAAGGTCCAGTGTTTTGTAACAAACTGAGGATTGTTCTTTTTCCCAAACACGTCAGGGAACTATGGTGGCCTTTGCAGACCAGAAAGGACGCTGTTCTTTGTTTGCACAGTAAGCCCCGTCTACAAAATGTTGGGCTTCTGTAAAAACATGGCAGTGCAAGACAGCAACATCTGTAAAGCAAGGCCCTTTTTTCTAAGACTAAAAAAAAAACAACTGTTTTTATTTTGACACAACTATACTCTTACAAAAACATATGTATACATAGTATATTCAATTTCTGTCAATAAACTTTCCTAAATAGAGTCTTAAAGTAACCAAAACAATGGTTTTATGTCTAATGACCTACTTAGGAAAAGGGGTGCAGCTCTCTTGTTGCAGATGACTGATTAAGTAGCATCAAAGATCAAGTAATCATGGATTTTCCAGTGGTTACTTCTCACCAGCAGATGGCAGCCTTCTGATACTTATAAATGAACATTGCTTTAGTTTTAGTCCTGCAATTTTCACTTATCGAAAATAAGTGTTCACCACTGACCTGAATCTGTGCTCTAACGAAATGCACCCAAAGGTGGCCCATTACCAGCTGATGAAGTACAACACCATCAGGACTTTGATTCAGAAGAGAGAGTACCTGGTCTGGCCCGAGGATCCTCAGGACCTGGACTGGTTTTACGAGCGACTGATCACACAGATACTAAAAAACAACAAGATAAAAAAGTTGGACGCAGAGGACAAACCTCAGCCTGCGCAGCCGAACATCCCACCTCAGGACAACGTGGAGATGAAGGAAATCAGACTGTGATAAAAGTTTTAACATAATGAAAGCTTCATTTTTGTGGCTTTAAACTTTGTTAGGAAGAAAAACTAAAAAGCACTTGATAAAGACACATGTAATTAGTGTTGTATGTTGTAATTAGTAGTAGGTAACACTTTATTTTGGTAGTCCACTATTGACTCTCTTGTAGTATTCAATATCATAACAACAGATAACCAATAAGATAGTAGTACAATCTACAGGGAAGTAGTTAAATGATGATAATACCACTGCAAAAATTCTACTTACTTAGAATTAAAATCTGTAGACCAACGCTGAAGCACAATTTATAACTACTGACAGTTGGTTAATTTTATGTCACTTATCAGTTGAATAAGTGTCAACTGATTATCTGTTGACATGATACTGAATAGCTGTCGATCACTAATGGAGAATCAACAATGGACTATCAAAATAAAGTGCTACCATTTATACTGTATTTATAAATCCTCAAAGTGTGTTTGTGCGATGCATATACAGGAAGTGACCTGTGACTGAATGATTATGATCATTTATGCTGTTTTATAATTGAACTCTGTGACCCAGTTAAATTATGTAAAGCAAAAAAAACAAAAAAACAAAAAACACCATAATATGTGATATGTAACTGTGAGATGTTTTGGCAACATAATTGTTGTTCATACCCGTGAAGGTACGTAAACTAAATTGACGGTGATATGATTGTTATTAGTTGTATATTTGTTGTTCTTAAACATGTGTATGTTTATATCTTTTCTATTCTGGACTCTGTCAAATGTGTGTGAGGCAACAAAAAGAGCATTTGATGTTTCTGTCAGTGACCTACGACTGATGTGGAAAATGATTCTCGAAATTGCCAAACATGGCAAAAAGCAAGAAGCAAATTAAACAGCAAATAAAACAAGTGCATCTATTATTTATTTAAACAAATCTTTTTTTTAAAAAAAAAAATTTAAAAAATAATAAAGTTTGCCCATCATGGGTTGGTGTTTGGCTGATTAGGGCTTGTCTTACCCATTGGGATTCAGTGGTTCAAAAGAAAATGTATATAATATCAGTCCTAGGTTTGGTTTAACTAACCTAAACCCCAGTTTATTTAAACAGAGGGGTGGCAACATGAAACTCTCCTCTTTAGGTCTTTACTGTACTTCACCACTAGATGGTGCATGTCAGCCACTTCTTGACTGATACCACGGGAGTCATAGGTGATCAGCGAGAGGCCAGTGATAATTAGTGAGAGTTTCTTCATCACCACACTACATAAGTCTGTTTATAAGTGCACTGGGTGTGTCAGTCCCCGCTTCAGCTCAGCAGCCTCTGCCCGTGACATGGTCTCTCGCAGCAAACGTGGGTTTTTGTGGGTCTGTAAGATGAGAGTGAATCTGAGGTCACTTGAGTTTCCTCTCATTTTAACTTGTGTGTGTGTGTGTGTGTGTGTGTGTCTGAAAACAGGAAGCCACTGGGCAGAGGAACGCTTCCGTCCTGTTGGCCCCAGTGGCCTCCGTCCTCCCAGCCTTTATGAGCCAGCTGTTCTCAACATTACAGCCTGTCCTCAGGCCCCTGCTGCTTATACACTGCACACAGTGCATTAATATCTGTCCTACAGGCAGCGATTCTATATCTTTTCCTTTTGTTTAAGTTTCACATCTGGAGTTTGGTCACAAAAAGCGTTGACACGTATGACACGTGTGTGTATGTGTGTATATATACATACATATACTGTACATACATATATGCACACATACATACATATAAAAAATATGTGTGTATATATATATCTGTAGTACCCATTTCGCATTGCATTACTTTAAACATATTTAAAAGTACTATTAAGCCTTGCATTCTTTTAACCCATTGCATTTCCAGATATTTTAAAGCTGTAGTACATAACTTTTGGAAATTCATGTTGCTATTTGGTCTTTGTGAACAGAAACTGTGTAACACTATTCTTATACTCTGGTGCTGCTATAGAAACCATCAGAAGATTCATCCTCTGTGGAACACGAAAAATGTACAGTATGGATTGGGCTAACAGCGAGTACTGGTTATTCTGAGTGGAGATTTATGGAGCGGAGATGAGGGATTAACAGAAACCTCAGCTCCTCTGCTGATCTGAAGAGAAAGAAGGAAAAACCTGTTCCACTTCCTTGAATCTGGCCCAGTTTGCAGCAGCTCTGCCGAAAATCTAATTTGAAAAGTGGAAGCAAATGTTTACCTTGTAAACAAGCTCTCTGGCTCCACGGCCTCTTCACAGTTATTTCAGGCCTCCAGAATATACTTAGAACAGACACTCAAGCTTCTGAGATTCTCTCTCACGGGGGAATGTAATAAACCTTGCCCCATGGCCATAGGTAATATTTAACCTCTGTTAAAGTAAACAGAATTACAGGGATGCTCATGCAAGCCTGAGGAGGGATCCTCACAGGGGACATAGTGGACTTGTCTTCATCGTCTTCACTGCAGTGGCTGAGCAGAGGGATCTGAGGGCGACGCGAGGCTGAACTGTGAGGTTTTTAAAAATCAGATGTTTCCTTCAGCACAGAAGCGTCGACTGAGCCCAGCGTGGCTTATGTAATGTGTGTTATATGGCTTGTTTGTTTACTGGAGTTTGTTTGTGGGTTACAGGGTGTGACGGGTTGAGTTGGAAACAACTGGCAAGAAGCAGCGTGGTACTTTTCCTCCCGTCTCTCAAACTAGAATGCAGAACACTGACGTTTCAAAACTGACATTTCATGTTTAAAACAAACGCCTTCGGATGGGTTAATTATGTCTCCACAGAAATTCCCCTGAATGTGAGAAGTATCTGGGCTGCAGAATTAAACACCACATTAGAGATTTCAAAGCAGGCCCTGGAAATAGTCAGAAGATTAGTTGCTAAGATGCCACATCAGAAGACAATCAGCGAAATATCTGATCTCTGGAGTGACTTTACTAAAGCCTGAATGAGACAAGCAAGGAGCCAATTAGAGATGACTAAATCAAGCTTGGTGAAGAAGGCATGAAAAACAGGCATAACCCAGAGTGGAACTCATCATAAACAAAAACTGGGAGCAGATCAGCCTCCGCATTCCACACTGGAGCTCAGACGGGGGGCAGAAAGACGATCGGGGAGGACGGCTGCTTCTTTTCCCCACTGAGCTCTGAGGAAACAGGTGTTTTCTGCACTTAGCTCAGAATGGATTTGTGAACAGAAAGAAAGAAAGAGAGAAGGAGAAAGTGAAGGGGTCGGGAGGAGGAAAAGGAACCGGAGGGGTATTATGTCTACATCTGTCAGCTGTTTGGAGAAACGACTCAATCAGGCTGAGTGTGGAGTCGCAGCACTTCTGTTGGACAAGCACTTCCCAGTTTGTGCTGGTGATGGTGGCAAACGTCCATTTTCTGTCTCACAGTTTCCAGTGTCGTTTGCACTCATTGAGAATTATGCTGATCTTGATTTGTCTTGACAAGATGACTGAAAAACTAATACTGATTCAACTCTTAGCATAGCTCCCTCCAAAGATGGATGGTAGGATGTGTACAGCACGTTCACATCAGATGTGAATATTAGTTCAGGTGACAATTCTGAGGAGATTCATCACTTCATGAGCAATATACTCCATTTTTAGTATCCTGCTTAGAGGTTGACCAATATGTGTTTTTCCTAAGGGCGGTGGCCAGTTTATTTATCCTATTTTTCTTTTTTTTCATCCATCTGATAATATATAAGTTTAATGAGTAAAATAATTCAAAAAAACTCCAGTAACCAGTTACTGAACAACAATAACAGTTTGGTTCAACGGTGAGTTTTTACAACTGTGTGGATAAATTGGTAGAAAATGGGTGGATGTTTGCGGTGGCGTTGTAAAAATACACTACTCACAATAAGTTAGGGATATTGTGAAAGACTCAGTGGATGTCATACCCTTTTCAAGGTGGCATCAACGACGTCACTTAACGGACGAGCAGCGCCGCCTGGCCATAGCGCGCCTTCGGGTCAGTGGCAGGCAGTCAGATGTTGCTCATGAACTTGGTGTGTCTCATTCATTATTAGTAATATCAAAGAGAACTTTTACTTATTTCATTAAAAGTCAGACCAAATAGGGAAAGCACTCATGTAAATAACAATATCCCTAACTTATTGTGAGTAGTGTATGTACTCTGAAACTGTAGGGTGAGCTCCATATAGAAAAAGCGACCAGATTTTCCACTTTGAAACAAACTGTCAACTATATACGGTGTTATTTCCCATACCATTTTCCAAACTTCCAACAGTTCTTGAGTAGAAACCTTGAAATAAGCTTCTGTATCCAAGTGAGTAATAAAATATGATCTTCTCATCTTGTGTAAATAAAGTTTACATGATCCTGTTTAAATCCAGTCAATGACCTCAGGCCAGATGTAATAGATATCAGTGCAGGCGCCAGCATTTATGGGACAATGAAACAGGTGAACACCGTTATTATTACAGCTATTCCCTGACTGTCAACTGAGCCTCACCTCATTGTATGACCTGAGTGTGTGTGTGTGTGCGTGTGTGTGTGTACTGTATGTATTAGTATACAGAGCAGACAATAGCAGAAAGCTGGACAATGGTGATTAAAAAAAAAGACACTTTAATCATACATCTTTTTATCTGAGGCATGTGGCGACTTGAACACGAAAGCTCACTGAGAGTTAAACACTAGAATACAAAACAAAGTGTCAGGCAACAACTGTTTCTTCAGCTTGTAAAATGTGGCTTGTTGTTTTGTTTTTGTTTAAGATGGTGCGGCAACATACCGGACAACATATAATCCTGATTACACGTCACAATCTCTACTGTACAATTTCCTGTAGGTGCAAATGGCTGCTGTACGGTGAACACTGATATTTGCAAGACCGAAAAATACAAATTGTGATGGAGTATTATTAAAAAAATCAAACACATACCGTGGCATGTGTAGAACTGATGAGTGGGGATGGGCTGTTCTACAAAACACACTGAGGCACTTGGTCAGCAAACACACCCCAAACAAACACTGTTTCATTGCAAAGAGACACTGAAAGTGTTGTTACTTTTTACCTTTAATAATTACTATGTTCTGGATGGACCTTGTGTAAAAAACATTGATCGTTGACATACGCTCTCACAGGAGGGGTGTTTATTTGGATTAGGAGGCACTCTGGTTTCAAGTTAAACTATGAAACTATGAAGCTAAATTGCACTTCACTTTCAACGTCCTGTTAAAACAAGTAGAGCTTCTTTGGCGAGACAGAGGACACTCACTCACTTTCCGAGGTACGGTTGCACTTTTTTTGACACTTTGCTCCCGTGTGACGGGAATACTTTCAAGCTTCTCCTGGTTGCCAGGGATTTTCACAACAAGCAGCCATTTGCGTTGTTGTTTCTGCAGTTGTGGTGGACAAATGGTCATCACCACAACAAGGGACTCAGTCCCTCATCTTCTGTCTCTCAGGACAGGCTGTGTGCAGTGAGTCCAGTGAGGAGGAGGGGCACTGAGAGTGAGGTTTTGTTGGGGCCGTGCTGCTGGTATTGTGGCTACTGTCAAGAATTGACTGACTTATTTGAGGTCTATGATTTTCTTCTTGTCCAGTAGACTCTGGACCAGAGGCTGGATCTGGTCCTGTGGACTGCTGTTCTCTTGCTGAAGCAGCCTGCAGGTTTGCAGTATGAACACAGTACTTCCTGAGATGGCAGCTGTGCACAGGCCCTTGCCTGGGCGCCACTCTTCCCTGGGAACAGTGGTGAAAATGGGCAGGGTGACAGTGTATATAGTGCATGCGGCACTCCATGTGTGTGTAGACTGCGTCCAGGTTTGGTGGTAAGACAGAAGTATTTTGTTTGCAAGGTGTGTTTCCTGAGTGAGGAAAGAGCTGAGGGGTAGGAGGACAGGAAGTAGAGTCCTGTGGAGGCTGAGCGCAGGAGTGTGGGGTCAGCTGCTGTGAAAGGTGAGGAGAAGAGGAGTCCCCACAGGTACAGTTTGTATTTTGAGAGTACTGGCACCTGGATTGTGTGCTCAGTGTGGATACAAAGCCATTCTCACCGCTAACTCTGCCAGTCTCACTTTTGTTTTTGTAATGGACGTGAGAGTACAGGGTATTGTGTTGAGGAGAAATTCCATTATAAAGCCGAGTACAAGCCTCCTGCTCCTCTCGAGGTTTGTCCTCAGTTTTTTGACTGGATGCTAGTGGCTCTAACTCATAGTGCTCTGCCTGCCCAACCCTGCTGTCCAGCTGGTACTTTGCTTGACCAGAGCTTTTCCCTGGAGCTGAAGCAGTTGCAGATGTGGCTGCAGAGAAAGCTGGACACTGCAGCCACTTGGGCAGGGGAATCTGGCCACATGTACCCTGAGGTCCCAGGCAGTGGCACATGGACTGAAAGAAGAATGTAGCAAAGGCCCAGCTAATGCACATGATCAGCATCATGAAAGTGCCCAGCTGTGTATAAGCTAATACAGTTGAGGGCATCATCATGGCTCCGGCAACAAAGGTGGTCAATGCAGCCATTGCAATTGCAGAGCCCATGCTACTGAGGGAGAAAATCACCTTCCCCTCACGATCGGGCTCTGAAGCAAGGCGGTAAGCCACACCATAGTGGACAGCAAAGTCCACAGACAGACCCACTGCCACAGAAATGGTAACAGACTCCAAGACATTCAGCTCCCAGCCAAGAAGCACCAAGGAGCCGACTGTTACAAATATGGTCCCAGCGATTGATAGGATGGCATATAGACTGATGATGACATTCCAGGTGGTCAGGAGCATGACACTGAAAGCCACAGCAACCGAGAGTGCCATGGCAACCAGAGTGCCATCAGAAAGACTGTCCTGTAGGTCATAAAACTCCAGATTGCTAACAAACCAGCCATGACTCAAGCCTGTGGGGGCGTAACGCAGCTCCTCTGCAATCCAGGCATCCACCTAAACCAAAAAATCAATCATGTCAGGAGACTTAAAGCAGTAAAACATCAGATCAAATATGAAATGTGAAATACCAATGGCCCTACCTCAAGATAAAACTGGTACATCTTCTCATAAGCCAGTGTGAAGAGATAGGTACTTTGAAACTCCAACACTATGGCTCTGATGGTGTCATTGATATCAAATCGAGGCCCAGGAGTCCTACTGTCCAAATGGTAGTTAGTACTCCGGTCCAGCTCCATTATGGCTCTCTTGATGCACAACTCAAAGACATCAGATTTGTAGGGGAATGTCGACTGACTGCAGCAGGGGTAGACAGAGCCCTCTGTGCAGTCCTGGTTCTCCATCCACTATTTAAAAAAGGTTTTTGACAGATAAAGATTAACAATTTAACAATTTTAGACTCAGCAACTTATTTACTTCAAATATTAGCTCACATCTGTTGTGGAATTTTCCCACTGGGTAAATTACCATGATGTCCAACCCCAAATAACAGGAAGTTCAACCCCAAAACTAAATTTCCACAAACTTTTGGACAATTGGTGTACATGCAGTACTGACCTGTTTGAAAGTCTCAATGAAGCAGCTGGTAAAGTCCTGCTCTTCTGACTGAAAGACAAAACTCTGGTTCCTTAACTTCTGACAGAAGTTGAGGATCCACAGCTGAGATGCTGGACTGGAAATGTTGAAGCTGCTGTCCAACATCAGCTTTCCCTTGTTTTTGGGGTTTAGGGGGTCCCCGTTATCCACAGGGGTCACACCCCAAATGATAGTTATTGGCATGTGAAGGTCCTCACCATGATGTACCCTCTCAAACATGAAAAGTTTCTTGTACTCTGCGTCATAGCGCTCAAATGGGTGAGAGGAACGAAACACCTGAAACTCTGCCAGCTCTAGAGATGGGAGCTTCATTTTTGGGTTGACACAAACCACGTAGGCCCCGCCCACTGTGATGGCGAGAAACCAGAAGAGCCAGAGGTAGCGCAACTTGATGACAATGCAGGGTAGCACCTTCTCAAAGAAGATCCTAGATGCCTCAGAGATGGTAAAGAGGCATTTGCTGACCTTCTGACAAAGACCTGCCCAGAACATCCGTGTGCAGAAACCTCTTTGCTGGTGTGGAGGCTTTGAGCAGGAGAACATGTTGGGCAGGTAGCGCTCATGTAACACCACCACAGCTGGGAGCCATGTCACCATGAGGATGAAGTTGACCAAAATGGCAGTCCCAGCATAGATGCCAAAACAGCGTATGGCAGTGATGTTGCTGACGTAGTTGGCATAAAAAGCTGCAGCAGTGGTAAAGCTGGTGACAAACATAGACAGAGCAGCATGTTGCAGGGTCACACTAACCGTCTCTGATAGCTCTGCATTGGGTTTGTCAAATTTGGTGTAGTTCCACACGTCGCAAAGCACAAAGGCGTCATCTGCACCTATGCCCACCAGGATGATGAGAGCCGTGAGGTTCATGAAGGGGAAAAACTCAAAGTTGAAAACCATTCGGTAGAGAAAGTAAGACACAATCAGTGAGCTGATGATGGCAATTATTGTCATTAGTGTGATGAAAATCGATCGTGTGTACACACACATGACCAGCAGGACGATCACAATGGCAATGGCGGGGTACACTGTGTCTGTAAGAAGGTAGTCCTGGAAGAGGTCGTGTTTGATGCCAAACTCGATCCCTGCAACTGTCGTGATGCCATCGGACGAGTTCCAGTTCTCAAAATTGTCCAAGTAAATGTTCATCATAGACTCTCCTTTCTCTGTGGGAGAGAAGAGCATGCTGTACTTTAGCACAGGTGGAGGATACTCAAGGCTCTTGGGACTGAGGAAGTCCTTGTCCACCAGGAAGTGAAGAATTTGGTAGACGGCATTGTACTTGGTACACTTCCGTGGAACACTGCCACACTTCAGTTGGTCTTTCCGTCTCAGGGCCATGTCCCAGCAGTCGGGGCCCAGAGTGCCATTGTGGTAGTACTTGGCACATGAGCGTAGAATCTTGAGTGTGTGCGATACATCATGCTCAGTGATCTTCTGGCAGGACGACCTGTTGGTGAGGACTGCAATGTAGTTACCTAACGTCCAGCTGGGGCAACAGGAGGCATCATTGGTGCGCTGACAAAGACTCCAATAGTCACGGTGTGAACGTACCTGAGAATATAGACAAACAATTAATGCACAGATTTAAAAAATAGAGAGTAAACATGGCTTCTAATGCATCAACCAAAGTCTATGTTGTTCCACATACATACCCGGGTGTTATCCAGATTGCACATTGATTTGATGGCCTGAATACTCCACAGATTCTTCCCCTCAGCTGATGTAAACACCAGTCTGGAGTAACTGTCACCTACATGTACATACAGAAAAAGAGTATGTTTGCATATGTGAAAGTTAAATGACAGAGAAATTATATGCATACGACCTCTTTTCTTTTGAATGTGCAGGACCGGCAGAATACAAAGTGCAGAAGAAGACAGGGCCCGCAAACGTAACCCTATGCCACAACTACTTTCTTGAGGACATAAAACACACAAGCCAGTGATCTTCCACAGCTAAGATTGATTTAACTGATTAACCACATCTAATTATGGGCACTATTCTATTTATGGGTGTTTCCTTACATATCAGTAAGATCAACCTGTGGATCTTCCTAGTGAGATTGATTTATATATCAGGGATCACCACACTTCCCAGCATCGAGCACTTGATGGGCGAGCCACTAATCGGTGTAAGATAGATGATTGACAGGTGTCACCTAGGAGTGTAAAAACATTGGTTGCATTGACTGGACAAACACTTGTGAACGTACCTGAGAATATAGACAAACAATTAATGCACAGATTGTGGACTTGTGGACTGTCTGCTGCTGGATTTCAAGCCAGAGTGACATGGTGGCTCATTCAGAAGCTTTCCGTTTTCTGACAGATTGGTTCACTTAACTGTCTTAATGACTGACTTTGATGATGCAGCACCATTTGAAGTGACTGAGCAGTGTTTCATTTATAGCCAGTTGTGTGAGTCCACTGTTAAATTTGTAATATGGCTCATCTACTGTATGACTTTTTAAATCATCAGATACAGTTTTGGGTGTACCAACACAACCTCAACTGTAGTTGAGGTTGTGTTGGTATAACTTACCAGGCACGTCACAGAAAAACTCCTTGCTGAAGTCCCACTCTGCTTGCCGTTTGTCTCTGTCAAAGTGGTCTTCACCCCACCTGGGCTCTTGGTGACTGTAAAATAATCAACATTTGAAAAAGTTAATGTATGATATTTAAAATATATGCACAAAACTAATATTTAGTTTATACTGTACATTTGTTCATTGGGTTAACAGTACTTTGTTTAATGTATGATTGTGTTTTATATAAAAAAAATCACTGTAAACAGCTTGAGCTGAAAATAGCCTATTGAAAGTATAAAGGGTTTAAACAATAATCAGTTCAGAGTCATGAAGCGTCTCTTTGGTAACTTATGAAATCATGCAAACCACGAAGAGAGACACTGTTTTGTCTGCTGCAGCAAATCTTGGCTTGATACAAACTGAGAGAAACCGATTTGTGATGGAATAAGTATTAGTAATTGCTGCTGACTCCAAAATCAGATAAATTATTCTCTACAGCACAGCGATACTCCTGTCCTTATTATAATGACCCTGAAGTGTGTCGTGTGTATGCAGGTCTGTTTCGAGGACATTTTAGCTGGTCCTCAAAATTTCAGTGGGCTTTTTGAGGGTTAAAACCTGGTTTAGGATTAGAATGACTGTCCTCACAACCATAGACAGACACTATTGTATGGTCATTATAGTGGGCACATCCTGAGCCACAAATAAGTAAGGCAGAGCAACTGGCTGTCAGAGAGAGCCCGAATCGCTGAAAGATAAAGGGGATGAGACAGGGGCGCTTGCTGACAGTACACATAAGTACACAATTACATCTGCAGACAGACGTGGCATGAGACAGAAGAAGACAAAGACAGCAGGAGACAGAAAAGAAAATGCAGGATGCAACTGAAAGAATCCATTTTCTTATCATCAAATCTGACTCAGGGAGTTGTGACCTTACAGAAAATTCATTCATATTATGATGTGAATGTCAGTTGGAGAATTATATAAAACAAAAAGACAAAAATAACCTAAATATGCTGCACATAATCAAGAGTTTATACTCATCTATAGGCAGTACAAGACAGTAGAAATACAAGAGAGGGTATGACAGAGGGGTAGACACTTAAGGGGGAAAGACAGAGGAAAGAGATTAACATGTAAAGACGAGCCCTTGATTAGCAAGCAGACTCTGCCAGGACACACGATGACCTTGTGGACGGACAGATCTTTACACGGCCCCCTTTTCTTTCAGGAGGGGATTCCGATTTTTCAGCGTATCCATCAACAGCGTCCATCATCATCCTGAGGCCCCCCTCCTTCCATCACACACCCTCCTCCCCCCGTCTGTCTCCCACCCTCTTCTGGATGAGAGCAATTATGAGTTAGCATTAGGATTACAAAAAAAAATCACATTTTAGGCACAAATCACCATTTTGATAGCTAAAAAAATAATGTCAATAATGATAATTTTGAATCTATTGGACGTGACAATTCAGCAAGATTAACTGTCAGAAAATGAGGAAAGAACTGATCAGTGTTTACCAAAATCAGTATAACTTCCTGTATATTGAGTCTTGTGATGAGAGTTCTAGGAACTATACCTGTTGGGTCATCAGCCCCGCATTTATAAACGTTACTCACCATTTTTTAATGTAACAGAAATGTAAATGACAAAACAATAGTTACTTTTTGGCCTGTTCATCAGCATATTTGAAAGGGTAGTTGGCCAGCGTGGCTTTGTAGCCTGTGTTCTTAACCATGTTGTTCCATGTGACCAGTCGTTGGCCAATGGCTGTTCCACGTGGCTCAAAACCCTTTGGGAAGAGAGAGAGAGAGAGATGGGGGGGGCAGGTTATTTTAAGTGTGTCTGGGTAATTTTTCAAAGCCAGTTATCATTTTTACAATTGAAAAACAAAATGTTTAGAAAAATGTAACTTATTTAATATTTTAGTATTTACAGTATACCAGGTACAGTATAGAAAATATCAGCCATACAAAATCTTTCTCACTTTGAGAGAGGCTGGCTCAGTTGGTGTCACACAAACGGTATAAAATGTGACTTTGGGAAAGAGACTGAAGACCAGTTTAGAAGTAAGGAATTGAAATAATTAAATAAATGAAGCTGCGGCTGCTCAGAAACAGTGAAAAAAATCATAAAAATGAGGCAACCTCACTAAACTGAAACTCCTGCAAAGTGCAAATACTATTGCATTAAGATTTCTGAAGCAGATGTAGTGTTACCTTAGGCTTACTGCACTTGTTCTGATTTCAGATAATCAAATAAATGTAAGAGTCAAGCCAATAAAGTACAACCCCAATTCCAAAAAAGGTTGGTACCCTACGAAAATGTAAATAAAAACAGAATTCAATGATTTGCAAATCTCATAAATCCATTTTAATTTTCAATCGAAAACAAACAACATATCGGATGTTGAAACAGACATTTTACCATTTCATGAAAAATATTAGCTCATTTTGAATTTGATGGCAGCAACACATCTCAAAACAGCTGGAACAGAGGCAACAAAAGGCTGGAAAAGTAAATGGCACAAATCAAAAACAAATTGAAGAGTATTGACAAATAAATATGTTACGTGGCAACACGTCTATAACATAACTGTGTATAAAAGGAGCATTTCAGCCTGTCAGACGTAAAGATGGGCATGTCCTGTTGACTAAAGAGGAGAGGGACCATCTAGCTTATCAGTGGACAGTTCAAAAGCCTGCATCTCTGATGGTATGTATTAGTGTCTATGGTGTGGGCAGCTTACACATCTGAAAAGGCATCAATGCAGACAAGTACATGGAGGTTTTAGAGGAAAATATGCTCCCATCTAGACATATTTCATCAAGACAAAGCTAAACCACATGCTGCATCCATCACAACAGCATGATTTCGCAGGATAAGAGTCCAGGTGCTGAACTGTCCTGCCTGCAGTCCAGACCTTTCACCAATAGAAAGCATTTGGCACATCATGAAACAAAAATTCTGCCAACAAAGGTCCAGGACTGTTGAGCAGCTAGAATCCTGCATCAGAAAAGAATTGGACAAAATCCCTTAACTAAAACTCCAGCAACTGGTCTCCTCACCTCCCAAACATTTATGGACAGTTGTTAAATTTCCAACTTCCAACTTTTTTGAGATGTGTTGCTGCCATCAAATTCAAAATGAGCTAATATTTTTCATGATGGTAAAATGTCTCAATTTCATCATCTGATATGTTGTTTATGTTTTATTGGGAATAAAATATTGGCTTATTTGCAAATCATTGCATTCTGGTTTTATTTACATTTTACACTACTGTTTTTGCAATTGGGGTAGTAACTCTCTTTGCATTTGTATTTATTTGATCAAGATGCACTGGTTAGAGTCACTTTACAATATGGACACTTGTGACTTGATAAACGAGATAAAAATGCGATTAAGTGGGATCAACTATTAAACTTCTGCATAATAACAAATAAGTGAAATTGCAAATTAACGGGATATTTCAATCGACTGAAAGCTCTATTCAAAATACTTATGAGCTCTGTGATGAAGCTGGTGATTTGGAAGCTTTGGTTTGATTCTATTTACCCAAGCAGTGTGAGCCAGTACTTACCAGCAGCGGGTCAGAGAAATCAGGCAGGTCAGGCACCAGGATGCCCACTAGGGCACACACCACGATGAGCACTGTGCACACCCCTAGCACTACCACCGGCCAATCAGCTATCAGCTCAGCATAGCTGGAACAAGAACAAGACTTACAGTTAGCTAAGACAGAGAGAACAAAAATGAGACATTAAAAAGCAAAGTAAATTACAGTATAACTGGAATACAGTATATTAAATGTATGGTATCCCAATGTTTTCCTGCTGTATGCATTTTATTATTAAGTAGTAGTTTTAGTGACACACTCAGGTTTTGTTTGCTGTGTCCCAATCTGAACGTATGCACATACTTGTAACTTTACAACCCCAAAACCTCTTTTACAGCCTTAATGTCCTATTAAACAGCCAAGACAGCAGCATTTACCGCAGCATAATGAAGAAATGAAGAGATCTGGACTGCTGTTAACAAAGGCAAGGTACAGAGAGACTCACAACTCCCATCGATAATTCTCATGACTCACTACTGAGGAATGATAGCTCCACAAAAGTACTGATGGATGGCTGTCAGGAATAAGGAGGAGGAGGAAGAGAGAGCTGAGCAATCCAGAACATCAACAGAAGAGAAACTGTTTTTGGCAGATCATACCTTTTGGGGAATCGAAAGGGCCTTGCAGGGCTGAAAAACAAAAAGAGGGAGATAAATCAGGTTTATACTTTCCAAGTCAAAAGCAACAAAGCAATGTGAAAACAGGCTTTTTGAGGGAAAACTGGACAACATGATCTGCTGACTCTTTATTCAGCAGCAGCAGCAGCAGCAGGATACACCTTGGGTACTGGACCACTGCAACCATTAAAATCAACATGCCTGTCCAAACCATTTTTCAGTGAACTTACCATAATACTCTTTCCCATTCCAAATTCCTTTCAAGACATGACACACAATCTTACTTGTGTCAAACACATGTGCCACACGCAGGCAACTTCAGACTTCAGACGACATGCTAAAAATAAACATTTACAATTCAGGCTTGACACGGATCAGAAATTCCAGCCCGGCTCAAAGTGATCCTGGAGGATTTATCACTGATCCCAAATCCAATATGACAGCTTGAACAAGACTAAAGCCCCAAATGCTCCCAAAAACTGTTGAACAGCATTTCTCAATCTTAACCTACACCCAGAATAAAACTACATGAAAAGAGCTCAACCTCAATAAAATCAATCAAAACAGAGCTTAAACACAAACATAAGGCCACACAAGCACAATTCATCTACTGATGAATCCGGCCTTCTGACACTGACACACACACACACGTATATCGCCGCTCAAAGGTCTGTCTGGACTTCTACTTAGCTCCTCCTGGGAGCAATGCACTTGTGTCCGGTATGCTGTGCGCAGTAGTGGTCAAGTCGGATGGAGGCCAAGGAGGAGGGAAAAAGAGGAAGTAGGACAATCAGATATGGCCACACGGTCACAAAAGGGCTGCAGGAGATAAATGGCACAGGATATAGGCGTCATATGTGAGGAGCATACAGTGGGAGGATGGACAAGAAGTAAAGAGGTCCTGTGATATCCTCAAATCTGCTAAAATAAGTCAAGAAACAAATTAAATGTCTTTTAATTAGAGCTGCACAATTAATCCCTATACATATTCAAAATGGTAATATCCAGTGGTGCAATATCCAAAGTGAAAGACGCAACAAGTATTCATATACATTTTTATCAACCGATTTCATTGCCTTTAAATTAATTTGAGCCAAACTGTGATGACAATCTATATACAAATGTACAACACAACACACAAAATCATATTAAATTGTGATAGAATATGCCAACCAAATGAAGTTTTGACCTTTTATTGGTAATGTAAAGCTAAACAAAGGCTCTTATCCTGCAGCAGCTGTAGTCCGACTGGAATAGTTTTGCAGCAGTGGACCATGTGTACAGCGAGAAATAAGCAGATAAAACACCACTGTCAAAAGGAGTCAATATTATCTAATTTGTCGATAACCAAAACAACAAGGTGAAATCTTCTCACTCAAAGTGCAGCCATTCACCCTTTTCTGAAACCATTTTTTCCAGGCCAGGAAAATTTGATTTTAAATTATTTACCAGGTTTTATACGAAGCCTTACTTTAGCCCCAAAATGGCTCCATGGAACAGAAAGTTCACTCTCTGTCACAGACAGGTCCCTAGAACTATGGACATTTGGACCATGATTTTAGGGAAATCTGGCCAAAGAGGCCAAAAAGGTCAATGTTGTATTCTAGGTTGTTTTGTCATCAAAGTAAAATCCACAGAGCATTGTAATTAGTAATAATGGGAAACACCAAATAACTAGAGCTATTGGAAAGGAAATCTACTCCACAGGGGAGGGTGGAGGGATGGCAGTAAATCCACTTGAAAGTTTCACTGGACACATTAACATGACAGCCAGATGTCAAGTGGCACAGGTTTGCCTAAAGCACACACACATACACATTTGTGCAGCTACTCTTAGGGCAGTGCATTGACTTCCAATCATTTTGACAACCTAAAAAAGCATTATAACTAACCTTAACCATAACCAGTTAATAACTACCCTAAAATGAATGCAACCATTTTTTTTAACTCAAATCTTAGCCCCAAACCCTAACTAGTTCATCAGAAAGGACCAGGCTTTGGTCTCCATGAGGACTTCTGGTCTTGACAAGGTCAGTGTTGATGCCAGAAATGGTCCTAAAGAGGTAAAAAATACAAGAAAACACACACAGCATCGATTTCCCTGCTTTGTGTATAAATGTACAAAAAACAAAAAGGCTTTCATAATCAGCCATTTTTGGAGATATTGTCCATACTACTAAATATTGAATTATTCATGAGTAAAAAAAGTTTCTCTTTTAAAGTGACCTTTAACCTGGTTTAAACCAACAATGCCTAATGAAAACCAGCCGTTCTTTGAACCAGTGGCCAAGGGAAAACTCTGTATCACTAATACATTTCTTTTCAATGCACTCTGTTTCTCTCGCTCTCAGTTCTCCATGTATGGCCTGATCCTGCAGACCTCAGGACAGTGATGTGGCCCAAAATGGAGGAGGTGAGTTATTAGAAATAGTTGGAATGGAATCATAAAAGAGCTCTCAGGCATATCTCTTTGTCTACTAAAGGTCTGTTTTGGATTTTGGTCTCCAGCGCCCCAATCTGCATCCACTCCAGCCAACTGGAAAGATGCGTAGCATACCTGGGCCCCAGCCTTTGAAATGACATAAAATGAGAGCGAGATCAAAAATCTGTCCAGTGAAAATCTATCATTTATCAAATCTGAGGATCTTCTCGTAGCCTTTTCTGGTAAAAATATTTACTGAGCTTGAAAGCTTTTTTCGTTTTTTTTTTTTTTTTATTAATCTGTGCATTATCAATAAAAAAAAAAACAAAGATGCAGGCCCATTACAGCAATTCAAAAATAAATGAAGGGGTTAAAGAAAACAGCAGGGGGTTGTGTGGTAAACGATAAGATGTGATGAGTGATAATCACATAGGCTCTAAATTCTGCAGGATGAGAATCCACTGTGTTAAGTTTCTGATCACTTCTGCTCACATCAGCTCAAAAACAAATTAATGCAGACACACACGCTGTCCAACTTTCTCTCTCTTCTTCTCTGTCTGTCTTTGCACCCCTCTCTTCCTTTCCTTGGCTTCTGCCCTCCCTCTTATTTTCTTTACCCTCTCCTCCAGGCCCTGAGTAACCTTTCAGTGTTATTCTATTTACCAGAGGGAGAGTGTTTCTGGATCACTGGGCTAATTAATAAGGTAAACACAGACCACCGGCCGCTCACTCAGCACTGTGCTGAAAGAGGAGAGGAACACAGAAGCACTCGGCCGCTGAGTGTGAACAAGTGCGCCTGTGGAGTTTTGGGCTGTGCTGGACGAAAGCTGGTCACGATAACGGTCAGATGTGGTGAAACTGTTGGGCACTTCAAAATGACGGTGGTGGATCACAGCACAGACGGATGTGCAGTGCAGTGAGGAAGTGAGTGCTGCTGTGCCCAAAATCTCTGCGGCGTGAATAAGAGTCAGGTTGCAGAGGTTTCCTACCATCAATTAAATTTGGTGATGTTTTCTGGTTTCTTTGCTCCACATAAAAAAGAAATCATTAAAACTGAATCATTTTCGTTTGTGGACAAAACAAGACGTTGGAGATTTTTAAACATTCACTGACATTTTACAGACCAAACTACTGCTTGACTAATCAAGAAAACAATCGACAGATTGTGAAAATGATCTTCACAGCCCAGAGTGTGGAAACTTGGAACATACACAGCATGCGTAGCAGAGTTCAAGTCCAATTTAGTGTAAACATCCAATCATAATTCACCCGCATTATCTAGGTGTGTTGAGATTGATTTAGCAAAAAAAAAAAAAAAAAAGTTTATTTTTATTTGTTCATAAATGAATGTTATTTTTTTCCATATAAACATCATGGAAACATCCTGATTCTTCAAGGATTTGTCAAGCACATTTTTTAAAGCATGCTGAACCTTTTTGAGCTGAGTTGACCGAAATGCAAAGAACCACATTTTAAAAGAAAGAAAATTTGTAGAATTCTGTCAGGGCGGAGAAGAGAATCTAAAAGTGCCACTGCATGTAACTGGTTTGCCTAAACATAGTTCAACATGCATTTTTTCTCTCATGTTTTTTAACATGTATAACTAAGCCTTCATTGGACATAGCTCATGGATCTAATGACTGACATTCAATAAAACATGTAAGAGAGAGATATGCCATTTTGAGTGACAGCTTATATACACATATTAGAGAAGAAAAATTGTTATTTTAAATTCACTCTCTAGTATTTGACATAAAAAATTACTTGAACAAAAGAAAAGTTTACATTAGTTAAGAGCTATTGACTAATTCATGAATGCTACCATACTTGTTCATGAATGTGCCTGGTTGTCTACATCTGTGTGTGTGTGTGTGCGCGTTATTGAACATGAGTCTATAGCCATGCCACAATCTGCAGGATCAGAGACCGGGGGGGGGGGGTGGTTAACTGTCAACAGATGGGCGGATAAATATTTCATGACCGAGGCCTTCAGGTCCAACGTAAGAGCAATTAGTGTCAAGCATCAGGCTGTTGGGTCTGCCTTGCTCTAATTAGTGCCTGGCTGCAACACTGCACACAATTAGAGGCTCGACCAGGCCGTGAAATAAGCCTGGGCTATCATGAGACCAGTAAGGCAGAAAAACACTGCACTGCATCTGATAACTACAACTGTGTGTGTTTACACAAAGTCTCTTATGACTACAGCCGAACACTGAAAGGGACATTAACAATCCTCAAGAGTGAGCCTGTGTATATGCTAGGATGACATTAATAAGACCGTAAATATGAAATAGGCCCATAGGGGTAAAATGGCATTAGAGCTAATAGGGTGTGAAATGAAAGCAGTTGAATAAAGAGATGGCCGAATGACAACTGTATGTACTGTATATATACAAGACACAAACAGTGCCGAGGCTAAAGTCCCTATAATTCAATATCTAGTATAGGATAAATATGTTTTGTGGCATACATAAGGGACTACAAGTGAATAAGGATGACATTTACAATGCAATATTTTTTAGGCAATGCATCTATGGAAGACAGGAATACCCAACAGCCTTCAACATTTCCTGCTTTACTGCTGCCAGGGTTGAACATTTTGAGTAAAACATCTATTTTTTTCCCTTTCACAGGCTGCCCATACGTACTTCCTTCAGATCGTTCTAAACACAAATTTGTGGATGGACCAAATACATGGAAGAACTATTCTCAAGAAAATCCTCTAGGATGAAATCTAAGGGCCACTGCTGCATCACTAATCAGGAGTGAGCGTTTGTGATTCACAGGGCATCGGGTTTCTAACAGGCCCCCAGTAAACACCGGATCAAGCCTGTGCTGTTTAGAGACAGAGTTTAAACGGAGGTCAGCTGGGGACACTCTCCTCTCATTATCACACGGAGGGAAACACAACCAGACACACGTTTGCACCGAGGAACGGTGACAACCTTCAAGTGGATGGAACTTCTGTTAAGCATCTTTCGGTCCTGCACCCCCACACATGATGTCATGTCTGAATGCGGGTACATTGGTGTATCATTATCATCAGCTTTGTCTGGATGTAGTTTGTTGCTGCAAAGAGAAACCATAAACTTCATTATATGTGTGTGTGTGTGTCCGTCCATTATCAAACGCACGCCTCCAGTGGTGTGAATGTGTCATGTGAAGATATGATTTGCTGTTGGAATCACAGAAGAAAACTGACTTTTATATACAGCTGCCCAACAAATCACTTCAAAACTAACTATTTCAGAGCCACAGTGGACTAGTTGAGCAGAAAAACCAACGCACCACACAAAAAAAGAGTATATCCCCATAAAAATCAAGCTTAAATGAGAGACTGTTTATTTTTGTGTGTTAATAGCAGCTGATTAATTTCATAGCAACCCACTAATCTAGTTTTTATCATGTTTATATTCTGCAGCAGTGAAAAATGTCTCTCATGTCTGTGTGTGGAGGGAGGGAGGGCTCTCTTTTTTGGGATGGCTGCATCATGGCCTTTTCTGGTTGCACCTGCCATTCCCTTGAATTCTTGGAGGTGAAATATGGGCTTGCACAAATTCCACACTTGACTTCAGTACTGTAGCCAATAGTTACAAGCTGTCAGTCAGCGTGACGCCTTTATTAGGGCTGTTCCACCTCTCATCTTTAAGACTCTAAGTTCAAGACCCAGCACTGTGCACAGTCAAGGGGTGTGCTAATGCAGAGTTAAAGGGAAAAAGAAGAATAAATACAATCTCAATCCAGAAATCCTTCTGCAGAGCTTACACTTGATGGCTCAGTGCCACTGCAACCAAGTCAACCTTAAGTGGTCATGTGTGGTCCATGAGAGGAGTGAGCGTTCCTCGAAGACCTCCATTGGTGAAATTGATAGTTTACACCTGCTGCACTAAAGACTCCTTCACTTCCTCCCACAGGCCTTTGCTTGATAAAGTAGCGCAACAAGATTAATGCAGCAATGAACACAGAGCAAGAGAATGTGGATGAAATGTTGTCAAACACAAAAACTTCATGAACTGCAGCACACACAGTAAGATCTTCCTCAGCGAGAACACCAAGCCCCACCTCTCAAAAATACAAAACCTGAAAGTATGTTCCTCTCTAAAAGCTAACGTACTGTAATGAAGTACTGTAATGATTTTAGCTATCAATTAAATCTCCTGTTTTTTAAATACATGGTAAACCACTCTATATTCTGACAGCTGTCACTGATCTATTGGTGAAATTGATAGTTTACACCTGCTGCACTAAAGACTCCTTCACTTCCTCCCACAGGCCTTTGCTTGATAAAGTAGCGCAACAAGATTAATGCAGCAATGAACACAGAGCAAGAGAATGTGGATGAAATGCTAACGTACTGTAATGAAGTACTGTAATGATTTTAGCTATCAATTAAATTTCCTGTTTTTTAAATACATGGTAAACCACTCTATATTCTGACAGCTGTCACTGATCTACAGCCTTTGCTCAGTCAATCTCAAGGTTCCAACAATAAATCTAGTAGAACATTTTCCAGCATCCCACAAGGCTTTATCCAAACAGGAGCCAGAACTCCAAAAAGAGGCGGCTATCTCTGCTCATGAGTTGAGGCTGTTTGTCAGAGAGTAAAAGCCAACAACGATAAAAACGTGTACGAGATGGCGCAAGGAGCAGGGAGGAGGAATGCTAACAGCAGCAAGAGACATTAAGTTGGACAAAGGGTCGTGAAAAGATTGCAATGCTGATTTCAGCTTGAATTTAAAGGTGTTACGTTGACACAAGTGTTTCACCATGTTTAAATTATTATTTAAAGGTAACAAGTCTAATTTGAGAGAAAATGTAACTAATGATATATGTATTTCCCTAAAAAAACCCAAAATGGGAAAGATGTGTCCTCTCACTGGCGTATCTCTCTGTGTATTTCTTTACATTAAGTAATAAGTACTCTTGCTGTTTTCTTTGATCCATGCTCAGCCTTACCTTGCCTATCTAAAGTTTTGATGCATGAATTGTAAAAATTTTGGCCGAAAATAGTAAAAGTAATACAAAAAACCCAGGAAAACAATAGTTGGAAATGCAGCGTAGCTTGAATGAATCACAGCATGTGATTAACTGTCCCCGAAGGCAAAAAAAAGGATACAAATACTGACCCATTCAGCCAATTCAAGCGACTTCGAAGCTAAAAAACATCACTTAAATTTCACTGTCAATCGTTGAAATTTCATCTAGAAACCACAAATAATAAACACATTACTGCCATAATACTTAGACAGTGTTGCCACGAATTCCCTTCCAACAGGGACTAATCCTTTGAGGTCATACACAGACAAAGAGGGACCACAAAAGGGCGATTTCTCAGCATCTCTTCTCTTACTCTATTATTACCTCATCACATAACACAGTGTCACTCTACAGTACTTTCTTCTTTGGCTTATGTGGGTCATCTGAGGACATGATGAATGCAGACTGCGGAGTGATTTAAATGCCCACTGCTACTGACAGTTGCTCTGGCCTCATGAGCTCATTAAATCAGCTCTATCTAATGAAGACGACATTGGGAAAAAAATTAAATTAGAAACTATTTTCACTGGGATTTCAAGAGACCTGGCAAAAGCTGAGGCCGGCTGACGGCTGAGTCTAAACACTGGAAAATTCGTAGATTAAGTTCACAAAATATTGTTTATGTCAAAGACATGAAGAATTGATATGAATGTGATAGTAGGATGTTGAAATAAGCACTACCATAGAAATAAAAGCTTGTGATAGCAGGCTACAGAGAAACGCTGCATTCACTCCTCTCAGCCTTCACACAAAAACTATGCTACCAAAAACTAAGGGCATCTTTTTTGAGTGGAAAATTTGGATGCTCTTTCTCTGTCCTTTTTTTCAAGACTTGCTCAATAAACCTCTCAATATCGTCTCTGCATGCAGTCAAGGACAGCACATTCACAGGTAGGCAGAACATTCCTGACCACTGTTGATCAATAAATTATGGCTGTGAAGTGAGGTAATGGAGCAACATCAGCTGTGCCATGTTGTCAGGCTGCTGCTGGTATATGGTCTTCAGACTGCATTCAAATTAGTTTGAATGAAAAATCATCCAAGCTGGAATTTGTTTGAACTTGAGTTTTGTTTTTGGAAAAAAAATGTCAGATTCAATTTGCTGCATATAACACAGGTACACTCCAGTTAAAATCCAGTGATTTAAAACATGTTGTACCCACATATTAAGCGCCAAACTATTGTGAGGTGAACTTGAGCTGAACCCATGTTCCATTAGAGCAATATTTCACTCTGTTGTCCCTCACTTTGTTTTAACCTCCATTTTTGTGCATAAGCCAGAGAATAAGTCATGGTCAAAGTCATTGCACTTGTCTCAAGTAATTCACATAACTCTGAATTGTGCATCTCAAAAAATTAAGCAAGTGTAAGAAAAAGTAAAACAGAGCACAAGTATAGTTAAATAAAGTAAAAAAAAAAGTAAAATGGACGCTTTCTTTTGCCTCACCCATTTTTCTTGGCATAAAAAAGAGAATATAAGGCCTGAAGTCAAAACCTTTTGAGTGGAAAACACAAAAGGTTTTCCACACGTGTCAATTCCACATTCATATCCACAAGTCTGAACTATTTCTGTGTAATAGCTGTTGTCCTGATGTGGGGGACACTAAAATAATTTGTACAATACAATCAGAAGGCGTGAACCTTTAAAACAAGCGTCTATGTGACTACGAGACATGACCTGTGCAACCCTAAGTCTTGAAGGTTTTAACTTATATATAAAAAGATGAATTATCTATGGAACTTAATAGTAGTTGTAGCCATAATCAGTTGCAAACATATCTAAGGTGATCAAGAAAGTAAGGAAATTATAATTTCTTTAGAGTTTTCTGCATGCAATGCTAATATACATTATATTTTTCTAATTTCAATTATTTTGGTCAAATAAAATAATATATATATATATATATATTCTCCGTAAAAAATATATATCTTTAAGAACAGTGGTGATACTCAAACATCTAGAATTTCCCAATTAAGTATTCTGAAATCCAGTAATTCACTAAGTGTCGCGCTGTTGGACTTGTGAAGTGATTTACATGTGGTGCATCTGGTTCGGTTATTTTTGTGAGTGGTGGTGATGTTTTTGGTGAGTTAATGAACAAGCCTCAGTAAAGGCTTGTTCACACTGGGCCACTTCATTTTTTTTTTTTTTATCTTTTTTACCTGTGAGGCTCCCGAGGCCACAGGGACAAGCAGCTCCTGTTTAGCATGAATGCACTGAGCCTTGCCTCTCTTAAAGGGAAAGCACAACACTTTAAGACTTAAAATAAGCATGTTTTTTGGTTTTTATTTAGATATGCAATGTTGCTTTACAAACTGACTGTGGTTGTGTAACTGCTAAATGTTTAAATGACCATTAAAACTTGAATGAAAGTTATTACTTGTGACTTACTGCCATGAAAATGTCATATTGCAAAGTGACAAAAGTACATTAACTTTTATATTGCAACTTCCTACAAACAGTCTGGAGCTATTCCATTCTGTGCAACCTAAATGAAAGAAAAGAAAGCTACACAAAGCCACATACATGTTGCCACAGTCTGGACACATGTAGCAGTTTATCCCCTTCAAAGTGTGACAGTAATTTTAACCAGCCAGCAGCAGCTGAGGCCTGACTAGCTGCTTGGCCAGCTTATGAGAAATTTTGTCACTGTTGTGTTCAAATCAGGCTTTGATCGTGCTTTATGGGACAGCATAGGACTTTGATCTGGGATGGCTATCTTTATGAGCTTTTCTTCATACTCAGGGTCTGTACCATATGACGGAGAGGTGTACACGAAAGTCACAGAGAGAGAACAGAAGACCAAATGAAAGCAGAAAAAACAACAGAAAAAGAGCAAGATCGAGTGTGAACTGAAATCTTAGTTTTACAAAATTTTCAGGAGAATCACATTAGGCAATATAGACAATTACTTGTGTGTAGTTGTGTGAGTCTCTACAAGCTTTGAACACCTGGTTTCAGGCTGTTTATTGAAAACACAAGCCCAGAGAATTTAGATTGGAAGTGTCAGTGAGCTGCCATCTTCAGTACTCTGCATCCACAGATTTACTATGAGATATAGTTCTGGACTTTTTCTGGACAATTCAAGGACAGAGATGCAGCAATGTCTTAGCTTAATGCTTCGGAGAACTGAACTGCCGCTGCAGTCTCAGGTTGTGTATGTTATGGAGGAGGTCCTCTTGTAGAACTACTTGAGAAAATGACCTAATTCTTTTTGTATGTATGTTCAAACATGCACTATCATATTGGGCTCATAAATTCATTGCTTGGCCCATGAGCAGTAAATGCTCATGGGAAAAACCTCTAAACTGCTAAGCGTCCCCATTTTTGTAATTTAGTCTACTCTGTTCCATGGTATTTCTGCACTGACAGACAAATAACATTGAGTACAGCAGCTTAATTTGCTGTTACACTCATTATTACTTGCTCTGAAGTAGAAACCCGGCCAAATGTCTGAAATATTAGTGTAAAAGCCTTCAACTGTCAAAAGCAGGTGATGAAGGGTCGCCTGAGGGTAGAAAAGGCTCCTTCTGACAATATGACCTGCCGCTATTGATCCTGTGTAGAGGCATGCGTGAGATGAAGTGAGTCAAGTTGGAAGAGATCCCAAACAGATGTGAAATGTTTGTGTCTGTGTGCATAAGGTAAAGTCACCAACGGTGTTGCTTTACATGTCGTGATGAATTGGTCCAAAGGAGGGGGTAGTATGTAGCAGTTGTATTTTCATCAGAGTGTAGCTAACTCAAAAGTCACATTCTCCTCTGTTTGGTACAGTATGGTACAAATTTTGGCACGATACCCTTCAGGGTGGAGTTCCGCCGGCTCCACCCACGACAGTCAGCTAATAGGGCGACCCCGCTCCCTTGAAAGAGGCATAGTTATCCCATAGAAGTCAAGGCAAAGGAAAGGAAAAAGAAGATAAATGGTACACAAAGAAAAATCTGGACAATGATATTATTTGGCAAAAACAACAAAGGAATAACAATAAAAGGCTGTGCACCACATGAAGCTCAGGAGGGTCAACACAGTGCACACATCATCACACAGTCCAACATCAAATATTTGGCCCCATTCAACTGATAAAAAGTTGCAAAATTACACGTGGTGGACCATACACTTCTCCCATGTGTCATAGCCACAAAACCACCTGCTGCCTTCAAATACACTTTTCTCACTTGATCATGATCATAAAAGCTGACCTTTCCTAAGGCAGTGCTGGAGGAAAGAAGGGAGGGGAGGCAAAGGCATTCTCGCTATCTGAAAAGACATGAATGTAAACCAAACTTGTGGACATTATAAACAAGTGTTCCGGAAGGTTTTGGTGAAGGCAGCAGAAACACTTCACTCCAGAGCCAAGAATGAGGTTAAATTCTCCACACGACCCTGGATGGTTGAGTGGCAGTGAGCTGCTGCGGGGTCATTTGTGCAGGTAGAAGCCCTAAAGCTACTCATAATCTCATTCTGGACCCCATCAACCAACAAGGGTGCACTTAGAGCCCCAAGTACAGTCTTGAAACTATAGCTCTGATATAAGTGTGCGTACTTAACTCCAGATTAGCACGTCTGGATTGCATACACTGGACTTTGCTCAAAAGCAGTGTTTGGCTGTCATCCAAAAAATACGAATCAGAGAACTAGTCCTCATTGTTGGGGAGCTAAATGACTAAATTTAGCATGTACTCCAATGTGGGTTGAAACTCAGAGCTTACAGGAAAATTCTCATAAAAAAAGGCCAAAGCACAGGGGCAACAGGGTCCAACACATTTCCACAGCAGCTTAAAAGCTTTCACCTGAGGCTTTTAAACCCACCAGCACACACTGAACTGACCCAGGCCAAACAGCTGACATCCCAAGGACACCCTTTCCGATCTTAAAAAAAATACACATGAAATGGCCGTGAGAGCTTATCTTACAGCAGAGACACAGACATGTTCCTGATGTTTTTAACAGATGCAGAGAAAGAGAAAAGGAGACAGATATACGATAGATGACTGAATATGTTTCTTGTTTTTTTTTTTAAGATACTTACTATACTAGAGAAACTGTTGAGTTGTGCCTCACCCTTTCCAAGACCCAGAGGCTTTTGCTCCTTCTCAAAATAGAAAATGTAAGAAGCAGAGGCAAAATCGAGTTAATCTTGCTAAATGGATTAATGTTTTGTGAAGCTAAGAACGGAAGCATGAAAATTCCCCCTGTTGTGAAACACATTAAAAGGTCTCCCCGAAGAGCTAATGTTACAACATATTACTGTGTGTGTGAAACGTGTAAGTGTGCCGTTATCACAGATGTAATCCCTCAGCTAATCTGGCAAATCACAGCCCTGAGGCAGATCACAATGATATCTGACACCATCTTGTCTGACTCTATACCCTCAAATTAACAGGTTATTAGAAATAAGTTTGTGCATGTGTGCATGTGTGAGAGAGAGAGAGGGAGAAAGAGAGAGAGAGCGAGAGAGAGAGAGAGAGAGAGAGAGAGAGATAGGGCGAGGGAGTGTGTAAGTTTATTTGAAAACTACAGAAGGCCTAAATATTTGGGAGGTGGACTGGAGTAAGATGAGGAGAGTGAGATGAGGTCTCAAGGTTTTTGTTAAGGTCTAGGTTCATGGCAAAATTACACAACTAAGGCAAATATATTGTTTCCTACATTCACTCATTCAGACACACACACAAAACAAAACAAACAGCACTATACAGGAAAGGGGAGGGGGTTGTGGATGCAGTCTTGGAGCAAAACCCAGTCCCTGTAATTCAAACCTGTCATCACTGAACAAGAGGGACCTGTTTAGTAAATAAGAGAGCAGTTCAACATTAGAGACACATACGTCCCACGCCACATCTGCTCTCCATTCTGATGTGGAACAAGAGACGAAGGAAGGAGGGACAGACCGAGGGAGAGAGGAGGGTTGAAATTAAGACAGAATGAGTGTTAATAGAGTAAAAACTGAGGGGGGGGACTTTAAATAGTGAAGAGCAGGGAGAAGATGCTTGTGAAGCCAAATAAAAGCCTGCAACACAATACTGTTTTGGCTCTCAGTCTTTGCCCACCCAGGTTTTAATGTGTGCACACCAGGTTTGGCGTACATACCCACTGTGGCTACACAAACCTCATCTCAACGCCACCCACAATGTCCCTTTTTCTAATGAAACAGTTATGGGGGGGGGGACCCAACTTAATTTGAGTTCAGGAAAATTCCAAGATGAGAATTAACAAGGAATAAGGTCTCATCTCACAGATTCCTCCACCATTAAAAAAAAGAGCAGACATAAGTAAATAATTACTTCAGCAAAGCCTTCACCTCCTGCCTCCCCTTCTCCGTGGAGATGGTAAATACAGGATTATGCAAATGATTATGCAAGGCATTAAATGGTTCCAGTTTCAGATGCGGTGGAAGGCCTGTGGTTTTGGGGTAAAAGAGAAAGAACCAACTCACTAAAAATGGATCACTTGAGGAAAGGAAGAGGAGTTTGCCAACCAAAGAAGTTTAATGCTGACATTCGGCTTTGACTGGAGAAGGCATGGTCGCCACATGTGTGCGCCTGAATGCAGGTTTTGCATAATTTGAGGAACAACTTACAGAACTCTTCTCTTATCGAGTGGATAAACTTTGCTTTGGTTGTTTATATCAACCAAAGCAAAGGGGGGGGGGGGTTCTGTACCCATGAATGCAAGGAGTGTTTTTCTGTCTGTCTGTTGATCACATAAGGGTCCAACGGGTCACTTGACAGGTTTAAACTTGGCAGGTTCGGCACACTTTGACGTTGTTTGGATCAGAAATATGAGGAGAATGGCTATTGCACTAGTTGGTCAAAAAAACAAAATGCACACAAGCACAGTTTTAAAACTATGTCTCCTGTTTGTCAATGATATGGGTCAAAACCAAAGCTGCTCTCTGGCTCGGAGAGGCTTCTGCCCTTTATGTGGAGGCTACTAGCCCTTTCAGGTATTTCAACAGGTAAAATGGACTGAGAGGGCCATAATGTATAAAATATATTACCCTCAGTGAAACTAGGTGATTTTTGAAGCAAAATGCCCCCTCAATCACAAGGTAGGAGCCAAAATCAATTTGGCTACTGAAATACTGCATGTTACTATAACAAAATCGCAAGCTAAGCACAAATTATGGTTCCAGGCCACTTTTCCTGAGTTTGATTTTCTCCTGATGATTAATAACTCTAAAAACTGTTAAGGGCAGTTCTCCTCTCCATAAAAACAAACAAAATCAACAAAACTCCAGCACATGAGAGCAAGTGTGGGTAATGCAGGGTCTACAGCCTGTTATGAGGTGCATTTAAAATACTTGAGTATATACTTGCAAATACACTAGCATTTCACTAAAAGACTAGTACATTTCATTGCTTCTGAAAACACACATGCAGTCCACTGAACAAATGCTTGCTGCTGCTACTAAAAACAGATATAGTACTAATTGCTGCAATCACAGATGAATGTTTTTATGTTTTTTTTCCTTAACCAAAAATTGCCACATTAATCAGCTTTTTATGCTGTTAACTATAGTTATTCTGTCAGCCTTTGAAAATCCACTTTCAGTCAACCTTGACACACAAGAGTAACATCACAAGACCCGTCCCCTTTCCCATACCTGATTCCTGTGGTATGTGTATGACTCTGGAGGTGCTCCTGCCAACGCTGGTGATGGTGGTGATGGAGACATAGAGGGGAGGATGAGTGAGGAGGATGGGGATGTTGGTGAGAGTAAGTGCAGGCAGAGAGGCAGCAGGGGCAGGATGAAGTGGTCCCAGGGTGAGGGGGGACTGAGCCAGTCCCCGGGCCTGTGCCTGGATTCTGAAATAGCGGACACTCCTGCTGTCCGCAGGGGCAGCAGAGGGTGGAGTGGATGTGACAGTGCTGGCAGCAAAGTGGTGGAGGCTGGAGAGGAGGTGAGGAGGAGGGCAAGGAATGGGTGGAGGGCGGGTGGCGGCTGCCCAGCCTCTGGGATTCTGTGACAGGGACAGAAGAGGAATTTGCGGCGAGGGCAGAGGATGGAGAAAGGTTCCTCAGTGAGCCATTCTGTTTGACCACACCACCATTTTGGCTTGGTCTGTTTGTTCTCTGGACAACAAGAGATCTCTGTGGTTTCTGTTGCACTTTAGAGGTTACATCCTTCACAGTCACACTTTCATCTCCATCACTGCTGGAGGCAGCTGTGAGAGGGTCCTGGCTGTTGCTGACAAGTGTACTGGTGATTGTGGGGGCAGCGGTGCCGTTGGTACTCAGAGGGTGGTGGCCTCCATTACTGAGGGCCAGAGGGTCTCCACTCACATCCCTCAGGGCCATGGTGCTTTCCCTGTGGGCTTGGCAGGGACACTGTCACTCCTCTACAGAGAAAAGGAAAAACACAAGAGGAAAATTCAGGATAATCAGAGCAGCAGTGTTGGTTAGATACCTATTTAGGGCTTATGATCCGTTCATTGGATTTTACATTTTTCTTTTTATGATATTCAAGCCAGTGATTTGTACCTATACCGAGCATCATATCAGCTCATCCCTAACTGTTCCACTACATTTACTCTGTATCCAGGTCCCTTTGTTGAAATTATTGCTACTCCAGCACCAGCAACAACTGCTTTCATAGCAAGAAACTTGTAACAATAACAGCAATAAAATGTGCCATTATCGGAATAGAGAATGAAATGTATTTTCCAGTGATTCTGCCTTCTGGAACTTTAATAGAGGAAGTGCAATTTTAATGTGTACTGTTCAATAACATAAAATAAATCAACACTTTTTTCAATTCAAAATGAAACACAACAAGAGATGGAGATGAGAGATTTATACTGTATTATAACTGTACACTAAGCAAAAATACCACTAAAGGCATTATATATGCCCGTATCGGTAGCATTATTCAGTTTGGCACTAAACTGACACATTTAAAGAAATGTTTTTTTTCCAATAAATGAAATAAGTGAAATATGTGCACTTCACTGACCAAACTATACCCAAATGCATCAACTGGTACAAATCTGTTTGAGCAATACAGTTTGCAGAAGAAAAATATGTTGTCTTGCACAAAAAAACAAAACAAAAAAAAACACCTATCAAGTAAGTTAAATTTCAGAAACTGTATCTAATTTCAGATGACTATGATTTAGTGAACATGAAAATGGCTTGATGAGAACTGGCGGTGTTCCTGCATTCAGTATCTTAGTAGATAAAAAACTATTTCAGTGGGAAAAAAAGGGATTGTTTTGCTACAGCTTCAGCCCTGGTCCTTTTTTCTTTCACTAACACTCAAAGGAGACCGCAACATGGAAATGACATTCTGTGTGTTATTTTAGTGAAGCAGAGGAGAAAAAAGAAAAAAAAGTATGTGTGTGATTTGCTTCATGGTTGATGCACTACAAAAGCAACTGAGGTGTGTTCCTCAGGTAATACGGGGTTGAGGTGAGCTGTGCTGGAACTGAGCCCAAACCACAGACCCATAGTGGCGTCATTGAGACCACATGAGATGGGACAAATGAACAGCTGTGGCTCAGGAGAATGGGCAGGACATCCACTAAACAGAAGGTCATGCCTCCATCATCTGCTCCTCCAAAGGCTCCTTTACCAATCTCCCATGTTGATGGGAACGATTAGTGTTTTGACACTGTGGGAGAGTGAAAAGCTTTACTTGGCAGATGTTTGCTTTCACCAGTTTCCAATAAATCTGACCTGTGCATGTGTTTCCAGTTTTGAGCTGGGCTCCACCAAGAAGTGTTTATGTCATCACTTATGAAAACAATTTTAATGTAGCAGATGAATCAATCACTAATGGAAATAATCACTTGAAAAGCCTCCAAACAATGTGAGCTCAAGACAGAGCATGGTGGCTGAATGCTGAGAAATCTGTGTAATCTAAATAAGACATTACTTTGCAGACGGTTTTTTTAAGAAATTATGCAGTATATCTGATGAGTCATTAAACCGTTGTGAGCAACAATTGTGAAACTGTTATATGGGAATAAGAACAAATTAGTATTTTTTTATTTTGGTGGATCTATCAACCAAAATTATGAAATTATTATTTACATTTTGTGTTGTTTTTATGGATTAACATGCTCACAGAATATATGGTTAATTATTTCTGCTCCAGTGATGATGAGAATAAACACAGTAAAAAAAAAAAACAGTATAAAATACATTTGAACTATTTTCAGCTGTTTCCCTCTTTAATCTTCTATCGTCCATCTTTTTTCATTTTTAGCAAGAACATCAATTATTATAGGCAATTAAAACATTAAATACAACTTAGATTTATATGAAAAGTGCTGTATAAATAAACTCTGACTTATTGATTGATTGATTGATTGATTGATTGATTGAAATTCACTTATTCACTCACTGAGCAACTGGCTTGCTGGCCTGATGCCGCCACTTCCTATACCCAGTATTTTTTTCTTTTCTTTTCTTTTTTTTAAATAAAGCCCTATAACGTTTCATACAGTATTGTGGTTGTGTTTTTCACTAGCAATGCAATGTGCTTCAAGTATTTGTCCTGTCCACACAAATGCTTCCTGACATTTTATATATATATATTAAAATAACTGCATTTCTATTTCCACAGGGTAGAGCTTACAAATATCACAACACATTTACATTTGCGTCAGGGTACTGTGTTGTGAATAACTCACTTTTTGATGCATGAAGACATCAAGCTCTGTGCCATCTGTGATGCCATCAAGAGATAAGACCCTGAAGTGGAGGCTGAGAACGTGGAAAGGGTTTCAGAAGCTGCAGAGCTAAACTGATTACTAATGTCCTTTGCAGCCATTTCCTTTCATAAATTAATCTTTTGTACAGTCACAAAATCCACTGTGGCTTCAGTCATCCATCACTGAAGCCACTTGAGAATGAGTCACAGATCACATATCTTACAGTTGGCCACTCCACCTATGCCAAGTCAATGCTGGCTGTCTGCAGCCCAGCAGGAGAGATAGTTAATCTTTACATACAGAAAGTATACTAGGGATGATAATGATCCACTGATTAACTAATAAAAATGAAATCGACAACATATGTTTCAGTTCCAAACACCTAAAATGATGTTTCTTTAAGTTTTGCACCAACAAAGGGAGTATTTCTATCAAAGAACTAACATATTTGGCAGAAGAAATGGCTGAAAGGAAGGGAAACAAATGTGAGGATAGATGATGGAGTTTCTGAATGAGGAGCTGCACCCGAGTCGGTGTATGTCATACCTTCAAAAGTTTATTAGACACCAATGATGGACTACTGCTTTATTTTACAATTCAAATAAGCCTATGCATATGTGCATGCAGACACACACACACAGAGGTATTCCAATTCACCCATGCCATGACCCACATTTTGCCACAAAATGTAAGTGCTTGCATTTGAGCACTAAGCGATACATCACAATGGCCTGTTTTTCCCATCCGACCCCCGAACGAAAGACGTGGTGCATGTGACCAATGCGGTCTGGTCTGTGACACCTCTACAGGAGTGAGCGGGGAAACGTGAGTATGACAGCCTCATTGGGTCAGGGGGCGGTTGGGAGGAGGAGCGGGTGACAAAGGGGGTGGAGGAGGAGGAAGGGAGGAAGAATAACTTGGGAAGTCCAGATGAAATCATTAGTATGTCTCCCACATGTGTCAGGAGACCAAACTGACAGAAAAAAGGCTAATAGGGATTAAGCATAAGAACAATGGTGGTAGAATAAGGTCTGTACCACTGCAGCACACATGTGCAACCAGGAGTTTCTGTTTGGATTTTAGCCTCAACACTCTGTGTGTGTGTGTGCACACACACCAACGCTGAGCGCTGACAGGCAGGTGAGACATCTAGGACGGTCTGTGCAGACACAAGCAGGGTCTTGTGTCTCTCTTCAAAATAAAAGTTGACAGGCTGGACCAAACTGAACCCACGAATGAGCAAAGTCGAGGGTCAAAAAATGCCACAGTCGTCCCCAATCTATTTACGTCGGAAACGTAGCTTGATTATGCAGCCAGAATAACTGAATTTAAGTATATTAGCTCTGTGTTGAGTGTAGCCTGGTAGTAATTACAAAGAAAAAAAGAGGAAGTTAGTGCTAGCTACCATGTGAGGCATTGTATTAAGTAGTGGAATTACGATTTTCTCCTTTCTTTCCCTCATCCTTTCATTTGTTCTGTACACACATCTGGGTTGCAGACCTTTAATCAGGCAAGATTTAACTTCTGTTTAATTAAATTTCAAGAAAGTTTAGGGAGGAGGGGAAGGAAAAATTAGGGAGAGGAGGATGGAATGTCAAAACTTGACCTCACATTGTAACAGAGCATGTAATCAGGTGACAATCCTAGGGCTGTACAAGTAATAACAAACTGATCGAAAATGCAAAATGACTAAATCAAAGGCTAATGCAATTTTTGATTAAGGTCAAACAAAAATGGCAACATATTAAAATTTCCTGGCCCTAAAATCTTAAGCTTAAGATACAAAAACATGTTTGATTCAAATATTTCAAAAAGCATCATTATTTACATCTTTCTTTATGAAAATTACAACAATTAAGATGCAAAGTGATCATTCCTACAACTGTGAATCACACCACAGTCACAATATTGGTCAAGATAATCATGTTTTTTAGCGTAGTGTGCAGCTCTACTGCATCCGACATCATCGCTCACAGTTAATCCAAGAGGTCAAACTCAGTCTAGACGTCTAAATGTGCTGCCATGTCATTTCCTGCTTATTTTCAGTACCAAACCTGCATGCAGCATTAAAGGAATTACTTGTGCCAGAAGGGATGAGGCTGCACTTTATTCACCCAACACAAGCCACAAGAAATATTTAATTCACCAAACTTTTAAACAACAAAGAAAGTGGATCAAAAACAAAGCTATACGTTTAATGATTTCGAGGGCAAGTGGTTAGGGTAAAAAGCAGGTGATGACGAAGTTCTTCTTCTCCCGTCTTTCATGGGATCTTCATGATTATGGGGTGTGAGAGCGATAGAGAGACCTCGGGCGACAGGCAGCTAAAACAGCGTAAGGCGAGGCATCCCCGCATCCCTTTAATTAAAACTAATAGGCAGCAATTACCAGGAATCAGTCAAGAGAAGGTTAATAACCGCACACTGCTCCTAATAATAACAGCAAACACAGAAAAGCAGCCATGTCGCCCCTGCAAGGTCTCAGCATACGCTTGATGTGACTTGAGGACACTGACACTCTTTGACATGTTTTAAGGTTGTCAGGAGAGATATTGCACATTTTTGACCCCCTAAGGGAACTTTTCTTTCACAGCTGGGCTGTTAAAACACATCAGTGTGATGGTGATGGCTGGTGGCGACAGTCTGAACGCACTCAAAAAAACCTGCGGTTTGCATCATTCCATCAGCACAGACATGCCCGTTACACAGTCCGATAGGATCAGTGGGACAAAAAAAATGATTCACTTCAAGACACACAGACATTAAGGCTGCAATGTTTTATGGATTACTAATCTTTTACCAACAATTTTGATAAAAGAGTAATTGGTTGGAGTTGTTAATGCTTCAGTTGTGAGTACTTTGTAATTTGTAATATTTAGTGTCTTGACAAAAAAACATTTGAGGATGTCAAGAAATAATTAATAAATTATTATTTTCCTAATCAATTCATTATTAGTTGCAGCCCTAACTTTTTTTAATACTTTGGCAATACAGTGCATGTCTGCTCTTCATTTAATATCATCCATTATGATATTTAAAACTTAGTCCAAACCTTTAATAGTCAAAATCACTGATAAGTCACAACATTAATACTTGCTGAAAGATGTCCTAGCAAAATTCATTTTTAAAATCCCCTATATTAATACCAGCATCATTCAGGCTGCAGACAAAACAAAACCATAACATCAATAAGCAGATGATGATGAATTTATTCTTCCATCAGATTGAGGGATGAAGTGGATGGTAAATTGATTTACATTTATTTTTGGCTGACAGAAATGTAATCATAGTATGGCATCAAGGTCATACTGAACTAGGGCTGGCCAATAATGCAATAACAATATATAACACAATATAAGATGTGGATATGGATTATATTTATGTACTGAGCAAATACACATTGAGACTAGGGCTGAAACAATCAATTTATTTGATGGTTAAATTAATTCTTAAATGTCAATATTGCCTTGTGTCTTTGCTCATATAACAAAAACAATTTTGGTTTTTGAGACAAAATAAGTCATTTGAGTATGTCATCACTTCGAGGTTTGGGAGACACTGATCAACATTTCTCAACATTTTACAGACCAAATGACTAATCGAGAAAATAATTATGTAAAAGACAGAAATGTTTACCTCAGATTTGTAAAAGGGTTTCTCTGTTTAAGAACTGTTTAGTGTTTTAATAATGAGTAATAACCATAATGAATTTTAAAACCACAACTGTAACTGACTTTTCACCCAGGAGCACAAATTCATATTTAATCAAGATACACTAATTATGATTATAATATGAAACTTTTGTAGTTATAATAATGTTATTTTTGTTATCCTCATCTAGCCCTATACTGAATTCATTTATAGCATTATCAATGAAACAAATTCATGACAGATATTAGAGCAATTATCTTAAAATGTAAGAGCAGGTTTTTGTGACACTCCACTGTAGTGATAACAGCTACAATGTAGTAAATATGTACTGAGTTAAACAAACCCTGACGCACAGACAGAGATTATAACGTGGACCTGCAGCTTTTCCAGCCTCACTGACGCTCAACAACAAGAGGAGACTCGTGGAGACACCGAGTGTTTCCTTTCCTTACAACTTCAGAAAACACACTCACACTGCACCCACTTTCACACAGTCACGGGAGGGGAGTCCACGCAGCGAGGCCACGTAGGACAACACGCAAGCAAACACGCACAGAGACGGACCATGTCGACTCCCTACCGTTTCTCGTGCCTCCCGGTGCTTTGCGCTCGTTATCGCCGGGGAAATCTGCAGCACGCGGAGCTTCGTTTCCACCAAGTGGGAAAGCGAACACACGCACACATACACACACTCGGACTCGAAATATCCGCGAGGCTCTTTTAAACAAACAGTTCACCCGAGAAGCAGCAACGCGTCTGAGCGAGAGTGAGAGGGCGAGAGAGTGAGACGGCTGTTTCTCATGGAGTGTGTTCTGCTGCCAGGATGACAAACTGACACACGCACGCACGCACGCACTCCCTCTCTCCGTGTCTCTGTGGGCTGAGACTATGCAGCTCCGACAGGACGCTCACACCGTCAGCTTTAACCCGATCACTGCCACAGTAACGGCAGCATCACCAAAATATGACATCAGCATCATAACTTAATCATATATATTTAAAAAAAAATGGTAAAAGAAATTTCGCATGTATGTGTGTTCCCATCCATTGCTGTTAGGTGTAACATACCAACAGAGGATTTAGAGGGTTTAACAGCAGAAGTCTGACAAATCAGCTATAATGAACATATAATTGCTTTAAAAAGAAGTTTGGATTGCGTAGCCTTAAGGCCCATTTATACACCGTTTACTCAGTTTTCCAACATACTTCCATGCCTCTTTTAAGTTAGTATGGATGTTGCACAATACTTCCTGTAGGGAGCAGTGCCGAGTGCCAAGTTGCAGGCATCAACAAAGACGGCGACCAACGAAGAGGTTATTTCATTGTGCTTGATCTGACGTTGACAGAAACACAATCAAGTTTTGCGGTGGTGGAATGTAAGTCGCCTCATTAATGAGGCAGATTGATGACGACCGCTGATGACGACGTTGGATAACTTCCTTCACCAGATAGCCCCCTTGAATTATCATTTTCCTGACTAACTACTGACTCTATACTGCCCTCAAGATTTCCAGTGGTATTGCACCATTGCATCGTACGCTCTTCTATGACATGCACCGTGACGGTCAAAATGAGCACAAAGTACGAACCGAAGGCTCCATCTTCTGCACAGAGTATAAATGGTCACACTGAATGTGACGTTGGGACATCAGTAACATCCGTAAAGTCTTGGTTGCAGCAAAGTGTCACATGACTTCGGCTGCTCTCCATTACATCAGAAGTTGGAACTTTGAATGATGTCAATTTAGAGTCATCTGGATTTAGCCACTGCTTAGAAATAGCAGTCAATAACAATGCTGGTCACGGTATTTTGCACACACAAACATCCATGGATAAAAAATGAAACAGTACTATGTATACGACTGGTTTACTTTGAAACAACTTAGATGTGCAATTAAATGCAAAATTAACAATGTTTGTATGATTGGCAGCCATTTTGAATCCTATCTTGGGGTTTGTAAGGTTGCTCCAACTTCCTCAGATGGAAATTCCAACTCCAACTGGAATGCACCATTTGACACACGAGTTGGAATATTTCAACTTATCTCTAGCATCCATGACATCCATCGCACCGCCAACACCAGACACATGACGTGTCTTTGGCGCGGTTATTTGGTCGTGCAACAGATTTTAGCCACATTCAGTGTGAACACGGTCACAGTGAATGTGGGGAAAGGCTTTGCCAATAACCAAGAGCATACACCATTGAAAAAGACAAAGGTAATGGAAGATGAATGGTTATTTGCTGAAACCTTTTCCATAGCATTTACTCACATTAACCTTGAGTACACGCAGTAACTTCTGTAAAAAAACTTTTTTTCAGACTTTTTCCAAATTTTCTGCTTCTACTCAAGTTTATTTTTATGCACAAATCAAATATTTGACGCAAAAATTAGCAGATGAAAACCATCATCTTATTGGCCAAGTATTCACAGAATTTGTCTGGTTTTTCATATGAGGATACAATAAATATGTGTAGGAGAAAAATCAGAGGAGCCATCTATTGAATCACTAGATTGTAATTAGGTTGTGTTCATTTGTCAAGACTGTATTATAAAGACATACCAAATTTGTCAGTGAAATATTTTCTGCAATAATCCAAAAATCCACTGGCATTTTGTTATGCAAAACGATGTCATCTCCTGAAATGCTCACAAAATTCCTCAAAGCACAGCACTACAAATTTTACAATTATCCTTTAAAGCTAGTGTGAGTGACAACCTTTAGTTTAAGTACATGTTTAACAACTCTTTATTCGACAGCTTTAACTGATCCAGAGTGTGTGCACCGAGATGTAAGTCTCTCAAGGCACTGACAGTAAATGTTACAGTATAAACACTGAACAATAGCTAAGAGAATCTAAGTATGACATTTACTACATGATATATAACATACATAAGATAATATTCAGTTAAGTAGATTTTGATGAAATTACCACAGTAGGCTTTTCAACAACCCAAGTATAATAAACATCCTTTAATTATCTAAAACTCTACCACATAAATCCTTAATGCAGCCACACCCGTTCTTCGCACACCAGTTTCGTTTAATTATAGATTTCTGTTTAGATGTTTTGGCTGCTCTTCCAGGTTTAGCTTAATAACTACTTGCTTCCTTTCCTCGCTCCATCTCTATCCAAGGCAGCAAAAGCCCAGTGCAACAGTGGTTTCTTTCAAACCTCAGCGAGTGTAGAAACTATCCAAGTCAATAAATCCTTGATGACTGAATATTTTTGGAATACAGTCCAGTATATCTACCTCTGTTATTCCGAGTCAGAACATCACTCACATATGCACAGATGCATTGTTATTGGTCATGAACCCAAAATCAGTAAAATAAAGGCATGAGTTTAAATATATACTGTAATATGTAACATCTCTGCATTTACATATCTAAAGTGACAAGACTGATGTTTTGTGTTTTGTTTTTTGAGTAGTATACGTATATTTGCCAAAGTGTTTCCAACACTATGTGGTTACTTCCATGTCTGTCGTACACCACATAGCAAATGTGCTGCACTACCGTATATGACAGCTATAGCTTCTGGGGTAAACCCCCTATGAGATGTCAAACTTAAGAAGTACATATTCCACTACTATTAACCTAGTTACTAATATCATGCTTATTAGTCACGATGGTAAATTTATATAGTGCTTTTCTAGTCTTGATGATCATTCAACGCTGCTTTACCCATTCACACCATTCACTCACACATTCATGCAGCAGCATAATCACACATCTTTCATACCCATTCACACGCTGGTGTTAAGTGTTTTGTCCTAGGACACATTGACATGAAGACTAGTGAAGCCAGGAATCAAACCCATCACCATCTAGTTGAAAGACGACTCATTCTATCACTATCACTATAAGCCAATGAACCATAAAATTAATCACATCGCCATTTGCTGTGAGTTCTGCTGCCAGACCTTTCCCTGGACAGCAATTCCCATGATTCCACGCTTCTTCAAGACTTGGTTTGATTTTGAAATCAAGTCTTTTGTTATTATTTTGATTGAGAGACCCCTAGTGGCAGATACTACATACTGTGTGTTAAACATGCAGCAAAACATTTTAATATGTCTTAGAACTATGCTTGACATGATAAATCAAATCTGTTGTATGTTGTTTATTGCTCCATATTTCAATTTGTCAAACAGCTGAGAGCAAAATGGCAGAGATTGTTAATGTAGCTGAAAAAAGTGGAGTCATTGTCTCTGCAAAGCCAAGGAATGTGCTCCATAAAATGCCTGATATGAAACAGGATAATTTTATCATGCGCAAATTATAATATCAGGCTGAAAACAAAGCAGACATTTATAGTATATTATATTCATTTTAATATTTCAATTTCGTCAGATGTCCCTGATTAGCAAAAAGAAATAGCTGGAGATTCCTTTGGAAAAACATTTTGTTCACAAACAAATGATTCCTCTCAGCAGGGGAGGAGGCTTATCACAGGGAATTCTGGGAAGGAAGAGGGCCGTACCTGGCTTTAATTTCAGCTGTCGACCAGGATTAGGACATGCTTCATGTAGCAAGCCATTATCATTTGCTGTAGTGAGGTAGTCACTCACAACTGGCCCCCAGGACTCAGCCAAAAACCTTAGCCTTTCAGTGCTTTCTACCTCTCGCTAATGAAAATAACTTTGTTTTTATACACTGTGCAGAGATCATAGTGCTTTGCACGGTTTCTATTTTATTGAAAATAATAGAATTAGGCTCACATTTTATTTAATACATGTTCATACACCGATCATTAAAGCTGATGTTCACTAACTATGTTGATTTGTCGTTACATCTATATTGTGAATCATAATTATTTTGGTCAGGATGAAAACAAATTATCGTGCCGTTCCCATGCCTAGCTGCATCTTTAGGACAGTGACCAAACAGGAACCACCAGGGACATGGAAGTCTGTTGCCTCTTAAAGACCATATTTTAGATTTACTACATCACCACGGTCCAAGAATCTTTGCCCAAGAATCTGTACCCATCACACAGCCATCTTAGAAACATCTCAGCGCAATTATTTTCAGGTCCCAAACATACTTCATATTATGATGCTGAGGCTCAAAGCCAGTTCTCTGTGGGAGCTGCCTCACAGAGAACTGATGGTGATGATGACCACCATCATCCCCCGCTGATGGTGGTCATGTGGCCGGTCAGCTCAGGACAGTCCTTTGAAATGACGGCACCAAATGTATTTCAGCATTAAGTGAACTTAAATTCTTGCTTTCCCCAAGGACAACATTAAGTTTATTTGTGGTGCTGAACAGCATGACAGACACTGGGTTTGGGTTTAGCCAGCCTGGGCCAAAGCCTGTCCTGCTACAGAGGGAAACCACATCACAGTATGCACTATGCCAGGAAGAATGGAGGACTTGGGGAAAGCCAACTAAGGGATGACTGCACACAACTCGACAAAGTGACAGGTTTAGCAGGAAACAAAAAGGAAAGAGGGGGTAGAAGAGGACAATGTGTTTCTAAACCATTATAGGCTGTGGTATGGCAGGTCCAAAAATGTTCAAACTCATTCATTAAAGCCAACACCAAATTTTGGAGATAGAGTTCACTTTCATTTTTGGATTTGTTAACCAAAGCAAATGAAACTCAAACTGAAAATTGTAATTTTCTCTCTCTAGAGCTCATTTTCTACTGGTAAAAAAAACAAGAAAACTGGTCAAATGACTCTGCAATCAACACAAGTTTTTAATCAGCTCTGGCTCCAATCAAGACTCTGATGAACGCGACAATATCTTCTTCTTCGACTTTATTTTGGCAGTCGAGATGCTGAGACCGCAGCTTTTTCTGGTGTGACTTTAGAGTACACACTGTTCAAGCAGCATTTAAAAAGTGGTTGAGCCACTATTAAGTTTGAAAGAGGGACCAAAGTAAAATAACAGCAGACTGTTACTGCCATACTGTTGTCACGTGTGTCAATGGTACAGGACACAAAGCACATGTGACAATGACAGTTGCTTTCTTTTGCTTCAGATGCATTGATTTCTAACCACTGTGGGATTTAAAAGGACATCAACTGCGTTTTAATGGCAAAGCATTCAGGAGCTGGACCATGTGCTCTGACATGTACAGGAAGGTAATTTTAGAAGCCCTCTGAGCATTTCACCGTCAAGCGTGAGTAAAGGAGAAATGAAGGGTAATGAAAGAAAGGGGGAAAGACCACATTAAAATGTGGTTTTGGAGTGTACGTGGATAATCAAATCAATATATATAAAGACAGAAAAAAAAGGTGTGACTGTATTCGAGTGGGTGAATAAGAGTCTGAGACAAAAAGCAGACAGGCGGCTCTGATCATGCTGCTCTCTGGCTTCTGTAGGTCAAAACAGTGAAACCCAATCTCTTTCGACACATTGGCAGTGAGGACGGACATCTCCTACCCAATTAGTGCTGAGCTCCCTGACGTCTGCCCAGAAGGACTCTAGAGGGCTAAGGAATGGCTGAAACATGAATGAGGGCTAATGTTTGAGTTTCTCTGCATTTATTTTGAGGAACAAGAGGCCTTGTGTGAAAATGTGTTATGCCCCGTTGCTTTATGACATCAATCTGACGGAGAAAGCACACTTTACTCTACAAAATGCTGAGGAAAAGCTAGATTTTCTGATGTGTAAGATCACTGTTGGTGCCCTGAATGACCTTTCACAACTGTATGAAGAGGGGGTCATCTCATAGAAACAGACTGTCTCAGAATCATTAATGTTTTGAGGACCAGGTGCTTCCACCATGAGATGACCCAAAAGACTTATATGATTATGTAAGACAATATATGATTCTATCTGCGACTTTCTTTGGTCATCATTACCATGAAGTTATTATTTACTCTAAAGTTACAATTAATTATTATTTCAATTATATATTAATCTGTAGATTATTCAATCAAGTGCTTACTTTAATGTCTTGTCAGTAATATGCTACACTTTGGTTTTTCGACCTTGAAATGATATCTTTGATGAAGATATTCAGATTCATGTCAAAGAGGAACAAAGAGACCAGAAAATGTTCAGTCAAGAGGCTGAACTCGCAGAACTTGTTAAGACTTAATACAAAAAAACTATTATTTGATTTTCAAAATAATAGCAAATAATTTAGTCATTAATTTTTAATCAGTTGATTGTTGCAGCCATAATTGAATCCACTGAAAAGACTTCAATTTCAATTCAAACAAAATAATTATATAAAAACAACCATGAATATGAATAATCCCCCATAAGAAAATATCCAAAAAGAAGCAGCAAGTCTGCAATCTCTGGAAATTCCCACAAATTTAGATTAAGAAATCACTATTTCCACCCCTTTTATTTTAGATGCAGGAACGACCAATCCATCTCAAAGTGGTGGGATTATGTTGGACTTATCGGGGTTTGTTAAGTCTTATGCTGAAAGAGTTTGGGGAGTTTCAGTAATGAAGTTGTTTTTACATTTATTTGAGGATCTTGTGGTTTGTTGCGAGAAACTCTAGACATACAGTAAACTAGTAACGGTCCTGTATAGTTCTATATAGTAGAATCCAGCTCTTTTTTATCCTGTAGTGAATGACATTCGTCCCGCACCTGCAGTTGTGTGCACATTTGTCCTTGGTCTACTGCCTGTAAGGCACATGGGGGGAAGTTAGTTTTGTTTTAAATCTTGAATGTGTGTTGACATGGAGAACAATCTGTACATATGCTTTAGTTTGCTGTAAAGAGATGATATGCTGGACTGATGTTTCTTTGGCAAGGCTACTGTATGTTTTCAGTGTAAAGCAGCCGCCGAGGGCCCATCGGCAGTTCTCTTTATACACAGTATACACTATATCTGTGTCTAATGCATGGCGCTTGAGATAAAGACATGTTGTAGAGCTGCGGACTTTGCTTGATGATGATCAGCTTAAATTTAGACATTAAATGGAGGGACAACCTGCGGTTGGTTTGATTTAGGGCCTATTGTCTGAGTGGATGTCAGAAGACAACAGTATGCTGATTTACATATATAGGTCAGGTTAAAAAGAAAAAAAAAATACTGCAACAAAATTTTCACAACCAGTAATTTTACTCACCAGGACAAATTTTTACTTTATGTTCAAGGTAAGTGAAAAGAATAAAAACTAAAAGTAGTGACTATAAGTCAGCATCCCAGAAACAACCATATGATAGTTCAGTGAATTAAATAAAAATTTCAGGGAGAGATGAAACAAAAGGATTCTTGATGAGCTGCTGCCTCCATCAGTAATTTCAAATGTGTTATGTGAGAATTTTGTCGTATGAAATTATTCATTTGGATTTAACAATTTAACAACAAATGATGCAGAAGTAAAGCAGCAGCTCCTGTGTCACTTTTAGCTAAAAACACTGATTTATTCTACGAACTTTGGTACAAAGGAGTGAGAGCTACAAACTTAATTTTCCAGTCAGAAAAAACTGTCTAATGGAAAGATAAAATTAAGAAAATATTCCTAAATATCACTGAATTAAGGGGTTTTAGATTTTACTAGGTAAGGGTTTTGTTAAGTGGCCAAACTCCGTTTTCCCATGTGTCCCCATTGGCAGCTATAGTTGCTAAAGTGCCAGTATGGTGATTACTAAAGATGTAACGCATTTCTTTTAATACTGATTTTGCATTTAACTGTTTCTGAAAACAAGAGAAATATTGTCAAAATATCATTTTAATCGTGATAATGCCATGATTATGTTTTAAATAAGAAGAAAGGAAGGTGACATTGTTTATTTTATTTGCATTATTACTGGACATTCTGGCTGATATTAGAGCTTCCATCCTTTTGGACCCTGAGGTTCTCCACTTTCTCACAGTTCAACACTGCAATTGGCCGATGAGTATTCACATTTTTAATGATTCTCAAATATCTAAAGCCCTCATAGGTTTTATTTACTGTATTTTCCCCCAAAAGTCAATCCAGTAACACTATTAAAAGGTTAATTACTCTGGCTCAAATTTATATGTGCTGGGACGGCCAACCTCCTCTTCAGTTTAATGATAAATAGCTATATATCACAGTGAAATGACACATGCTGTGCAGTTGGTTTTAGTTTGGAAGCAGGGTGTACGATGAATGAGTGGGGCAGCCATGTTGTTGTGGTTGCAGAGAGACATGCGGGATCCAGATGACCCATCTTTCTGTTTCTTATCATTTCCTTTCACACACAGCACAAAGATAAAAGAAAATGACAGATACAAGGGCATGAGAAAAGAAGACAAAAAAGATGAAGCAGCTGGCTCCAACTATAAGAGATTGGCAGAGCGGTTTAGTATTTCTACACAGAGTCAACATTCTTCCCAGAGGTGCTGGCAACTCCAAAGGTGTGAATGACATCACATGCACATGTTTGACTCACATGGGTTGGCAGGTGCAAAACCCAAAGGCAGAAATAATTCTTGATTTGTGGATGAAGAAATGTTTTTAATGTGCTATGATTTCAATGCTGTTTGAGATAATAAACCAGAACTCAACCTGCAGTTTTACAGCTTATATCTCACAGAGCTGCCCAGCTGTTGTGTACCGAGCTGAGGAAAAAATGCAACTGAGGTCTAATCCAGGCGATTAAAAACGTGAACAACTAAGAATGTGAAGAGCTTATAAAAATTGTATGAACAATGTTTTTTCTGTTCTGCCTTGATTGCAAACCATTCAATCAAAAAGATTATAAAAGAGACTATTTTGAATAACCACAAAAATACTACTATGATCAAGACTGATACCAAGACTGACCATCCTACAGTATTATTATCAGCAACACTTTTAGCCAACAGATTTGTAAAGATTGTGACATTTTTTGTTGACTTAATTATTTCAGTAACAAGGACAGCTTTATGGCTGCAACAGTATAAAAACAAATCCACAACAAACATAAATAGGAAATACCTTACAAATTGTAATTATAAATGTTTACTTAAACAATAATTGCTAAATTCCAGAATTTCTGTTATTGATTTTCCACCAGGATTAGGGCCCTTTCTAACAGATTGAACCTTCCACAGGGCCACAAAATAAAACAGAGATTTTGAGACAAAATCATTTTTTGAAGATTTTTTTTTTTCTTCATTAAGCATCTCTGGATGAGTTTATCTTGTCAGGTTATTCAATAATAAGGAAGAACAAAGGTATTTCAACCAGAACAGAGCACATTTAAAGCAGAGGTCTTAAACTCGTGGCCCATAGATTATGTTTGCATAATAAATGTGTTTTTTAATGTAAATGATTTGTTTGGTTCTTAAAAGAATATCACCTCCCTCATTTGAAGAAGAAGACTGCAGATTGTGTCTTTAATATCATTTATAACTTAGACAAAGATTATTTTATTAGGAGTCTTGACTTAGAATAAGTGAAAATAAGCAGACCTCACTTTGATGATGAAGAATCCAAACAACAATATCAGAATCAATACTGGCCAGCTGCTATTACTTGGCCAACAAACAAGACAGTGTGAAGAAATTAGGAACAGAGACCAGTTGTTTCACCGCTGTTGCTTTAACACATTAAAATATCCACACTTTTGGCACAAAACTAGGCACAGCCTTCTAATTACATCTGTTTTTCCTAAGGATTTCACATGGTGTCAAGGGCTTTGGAGAAGCTCAACCAGGCCTTTGTTCTTAAACACTGATCTCCCATACCTCTCTTCCTCCCTCATCCCTCTTTCAGGTTCCAGAGCAACTCTCTGGTCTGGGAAAAGACACAGTTCCATCAAAACTCCTCTTTCTATTGTCTTCGAGAGGGAGACAAGTGGGGAGGGGAGGGACGCGCCGTGAGAGGAGAAAGTAAAGAAGGCAGAGCGATGGTATGCAAACGCAGGGTTCTTATCGAGTTGAAGAGAGGAAGCGGCAGCAAATGAGGAGTGTCTGCAAAACCTCAGAGCAGAGAAGGAGAATAAGATTTGTTTGAAGACAAGTCCTGGTTTGATCTCAGAAGCAAACAGGATAACAGGGAAGTTATGGCGTGGGAGAAGAGGGAAAGTCGGAAGGAGAGAAGAATGAAAGGCTTTGAGGAGACCAAAGTTAGCGTTTGCTCATCAAAAGGGGAACAGCATTTGAGGAACTGCCCAAACACACAGAGAGAGAGAGTCAGCAGCCTTTTTACACTCGACACCCCCCCAACCACTATATACTCAACAAACACAGTGTGTCGTCCTCTTCTAGAGAAAGGAGGATGGTATTTTTAACAGGTTAATATTCCAACAAAACAAAACAAAACATGTTAATATTCCATGTAGAAAAACATATTTGTTATTTGAAAAAATATGGAAACAACTTGCAGAAGGAGGTGAGACGTCCACCTAATTTTCGGAGCAATTTCAGTGATTTGTCAACCCCTAAGGCTTATCAGATGGCAGGCAAAAAAAAAAACACACAGAATAGATAATTTGAGCTTCACCTAAAATTGCAAATGAATGAAAACAATAATTGTCACAATATATTTATCCTTCAGAAGCAAAACAGTGCAGTGTTTGTTTATTCACTGCAACATGTTTTGATATAATTGCTTTCAGTGTTTTAATTTCTATTTCTGAAATGTCTGGGTCAAGTATTTTTCATTGTGATGCATTTTGATTTGTTTTATATCGCAGACAGATGAAGGGGAGGCAGAAGCACAGCAGCTATGCAAGTAAAGAGAAATAGAACTTATCTGAAACATGGACTAGGTGAAACACATGTTAAAAGAGAACTTAAGGTTCAGGCATTATCCCTAGTTCTCTGACACATGAGTGAGGCAGTGAGACAGTGAAAAAGAGCAGTTGGAAGCAATTGGAATATGAACCAAAAGTTGCTCTGCAGGCTCACCCGAGGGCTGCTGCTTTCCATTTCACATCGGAATTGGAACTTAGAACTGGGAGTGAAGTTCCAGTTGAGAAGTGGGAAAAGCTATGTGTTTCAGGCTAGCCATTGCTAGTAGTTGACAGCAACAATTTATATGGTATTTTTGTATTTACAAATGCATGGTATTTTTGTTGCTTCAAGCATAGTAACATGTCCATGGTTAAAAATAAACAAGTGTACAAGTTAGGTGTACAACACATATTTACATATTTTTAGGTGTTTTTAGGAGTTTCTGTGCTTTTTATTAATTATTCTGTACAGCACTTTGGTCCACTGTGGTAGTTTTAAAGTGCTTTACAAATTAAGTTGGATTGGGATTGGATTGGAAACAATTAGACAGACAGAAGTGCTACTAACGGTAAAAGTACTAGTGTTTGTATGCCGTCTTGGAATCCAATGTGGAGGTGCCCCATCACCTTGGAAATTCTGAGTTCCAACTACAAATGGAATGGGAAGGGTAACGACATGAACAGTAGTTACACACTGGAGTTTTAAAACTATATAACTTTATAATCTGGGCAGACTGTAATTAGTTTTGTGGTTTTGGTGTCTAAAATACAAATGTAATCGAATCTGTCATATCTGTCCTCCATTTTCAGCATAATTGGAATACTAACTATATGGAAATTAGGATAGATTAATTTGTTTAGGATTATTGGATGACACTTTTTCATTAAAACTATAAGTCTGGGATTAAATCCATTGATTTTATCTGTGACTTAACTATAATGGCACATGCCTGTCATAATTTAAGTTCCTGAAGGGATTCTAATTCAAAAAGAGGTGTTTGGTCCGACTAGAACTTTGCAACCATAACTATTTCATTGATACTAAAGGAAAAGGAACAGGTTTTAGTCTGAACCCCTTACTTGTCTCACCAACGACTGAGAGAAAACCTCTTATAGGAAAACCACACCATAGAAGAAAACAGGATACACAAGAAATAATAAATTATAACAATAAACCTGAACAAAGGGAACAGTCAAGGCATTTTTATGGCAGCACACAAAGGCCTGCGCGGTGCATCACAGAGAAACTGTCTGGCGAAAAACTGATAAAATTTGAAAGATCACATCCATGTGTTAAATTTCTCTGGGGGCCACAGGACGAGATGGCCTCACGGTAGAGGACGGGAAAAAAATCATGATGCCATTTTTTTGTGTGGTTGAAAAAGGCTGTAGGAGGTGTGAGATCACATCCTGCTGTCATAAACCTCTTGGCAATCATTGAGACAGAGGTGAGCATGTGCAGACGAGGGGGTAAAAGGACGAAATGAAGGAAGCGGTCTCATGGAGGGGGCGGAGAAAGAAGAGGAGAGGATAAAATCCTGCTCCACGGGAAAGACTGAAGCTGAAGTGTCACTGAAATGTCACCACAGCTGGAACGCAGACAAGGTCAGTGAAGAAACTTCTTCTTGACTTCCAGGCCACTTCAAAACTCTTTTTCCGTCTAAATCATCTTCTGCTCTCGGAGGACCTTCATATGGCCGACTTTATTGTGGACAGATGAGCTTAATGTACGGGTTCAACTTTCTTTGACAGGATGTTCACGACACACCTCCAACTGCTGTTTGAGGGACTGTTTTCAATCACCAGACCTCATCCTCTGCATGAGTTTTTTTTAATTTCCCCTAAAATATTAGATTGTGTAATTTGTAACTGACAGCATAAGATGACAAAAAGTTGCCACAAAACACATTTGTAATACTGACTGCCTGTCGTGTTACTTCTGGTTTCTCATTCACCCCAGATGCAACCACCACCATAAATTGACTGCATGTCGCTAAAGACTTATTCTAACAAAATCCCGAGATTCCCTTCAGACCCTCAGTTCCCTGCTCAGATTTAACATGACAAAACGTAATCCCAGGAAATGTCTGATTTCAACAAATTCACCAACGTTTAATCAAAACAAATCCAGTAATAAATTTCACATGAACTGATCCATCTTCCAAAACATTCTCATTAACAAAATTCACATATTTAAAATTGTAGTCTGCAACTTTTGAATATAAAATAAAAATACAAAATTCGGTTACTTGAAAGCTATTATCAAATGAGTTCCCACAATGCTGATAAAGCCTATCACTTCCATATGATACAATTTATAGCACGTTTGAGCTCTGCCTTAGTGAATGTAATGTGAACCTGCTGAAAAATGAAAGAATTTCTCAAAGTTTTCATGGATTATGGACTATAACCCCATTTTTGCACTGGTTGTGAAACGATTGCAGCTCAGATCTGGTGTCGGAGCTGATATGCATCCATTATAGTCAATGTGTCAAAGAACACCAGTTGCCACTGTCTGCATAACGGCTGCATGTCGGGTCCGCTCAGTTGCGAAAAGGTGTTTCTGTCGGATGCCGCAGCAGAGTCACATGAAATTCAGCAGACTTCAGCACAAGCAGGAAAGGAAGTAGGAAAATAAACATTCGGTTTACTTTTCAGAGTAAAACATTCCATGTTGGCACCACATTGTAGTTCACTTAACTGCATCATAGGAATGTCATAATGCTATTATTTCTTCAATCGGCAGAAATAACGGTCCATTTGTTGCGTTTACAACATATACAGTGTATTTCCGTGCGAGAAGTACCGTGAGAAAAGCGAGTCTCTCGTCTCCAGCTGTCCAGCTAGGCGGGAGAGCGAACGTCAGACGCAAGCAGTGTAAATTGGCGGAGCTGTGCAGATCAGAGTGCAACGGACCCATTCCACAATACAACCATTCCACAAAGTGTAAATTGGGGTAAGGTGTGAATGTGCCTTTAGAAGAATACAATAATGACTGGCACATCAAAATTGGAATGAGATGGTGCACCTGTGAGGTTTGTTTGGGTTCCATGTTCACTCTCACTCTCCAATCTCTCAAGCCAAAGCCAAGTTGTAGGATCACTGTGTATCCCACACTAAACTCATTGCCATGGGATCTGGAGCAATAAGGTTACAATAGTCAACTGTGCTATAGCTGAAATGTACAATGACGTAACCTCCATGGGTGACAGGAAGAAAAAAAAGGACTTGAGTTCGACACGCTGCATCCTAACACTACAATTTGTTGTGTTACACAGACGACGCTTTAGGTTTTATGGCCTTGTCCCTCTCTCCGGGAACTGGGCAGAACACTCTGCTGTGAGAACACAGCCCTTGGCACATCACCATCACACTGCCTGAAACAAAGACACTGGTGCCAAGGCAAATGGAGTGACTTCATCGTGTGTCATCTCACTGAAGGACAAGTGGGCTCTTGGAGGGCCCTCAGAGGGTTCATGGGGTGCAGAACTGGGCTGGAGCAATCTGAATTAGATTTAGTGAAAGGGCTTTCTGGCTCCAGAATGCCTGTCTGTGTCCATATAAGAGATAAAAAAATATTTTTTATTCAGTGCATGCTGCTGTCCTAAATTCTGACTCTTTATCGTATTGTTCTTGCGTGATGTTGTAATACCATTCATTCACAATACAGTTTGCTGAACTGACTTAACTAAAAAATACAAAAGAAGAGAAGAAGTATGGTAGAAAACAAGTAAGTGGGGACCAAATAGTGTATGGAGTACATGTAATGTGAAGTATGTAAGCATGTGTGTGTGAAAGGGTTGTCTCCAGCTCTGGAGGCGGTTAGAGCTCAGGGCATGTGGAGTCCTTGTTGCTCCCTGTGGAGAGGTGTACGCCAGTGAGAAGGGAACCAGGGCCTCTGCAGCTGCTTCACATGCACACACGCACAGGTGCACACGCACGCACACACACACACTTACACAACATTTACATCTCTCTCACTGCCTTGTCTCTGTATCTCTGCATCTGTCACACGCGTTCTGCCTTGTCTCCTCTGTTCATTTTCTACAATCTGAGATAAGGTAAAACAGAGGTTGTGTTGTGTGGCAGGATGAATTAACTATAAGAAAGAAGAAAACAGAACACACTTACCAGTGATATACTGTGTACAAAAACAACATGAAAGAACAAAGTAAAGTGCACTGGAAGATAAGTGACCAGAGTGATTGATATAAAGAGACTAGCACTCAGGTGAAAAGGCAGGTTTAAACTTGAGTTCTTCAAGTTTAAACCTGAAAAAAAATGGAAAAGCTGAGTCATAAAACATTGACTGTAATCTTTCATTTCTATGAAAGTAACTTTCACTAGACTAAATGTGGTGTAATGGCCCTCCCTCACAGTACAAATGTGTTCAATAAATAAATTAGTAACCGAACAATAGACTTTAACCAGCAAAGACAATGCAGTGGCTTCACTTTTTTATTTTTTACCATTAAGTGACTATTTAAGTGATAACAAACTACAGTTACAAGTTTAGTCTGATTATTTTCTAACAGCTTCTAATTTCCTTTTATTATTTGCCATCAAACATCAGTTTCAGACTCGAATTCAGACAACGCCTTATTTTTCCTTTCTTTCTTTTCTTTTTTTGGGGGGTTAAAGAATTTTACAATTTAAAGGCCCAATAGAGAAATTGGCTTATGACCGTGGGGTTTCCAGTAGGGTCCCCGCCAGGGCAAGGGCTGGGGCATCTCTGAACAAGGCACCAAATCCATATTGCTCATAGTTCAATGGACACTTGATCCACAGGAGGCACATACAGCATCATGAAGGGCATCCAGAATAAAACAAAAAACAAAATCTCTGCCAAAACAAATGTATAGATCATCTGCTGTGGCGACCTCAAGAGAGGGAGAAACCAAAAGACAAAGGTAACTAGTCATCAAGGTTTAGCACAGCCAGTGCCAGTAAGCTATGTGACATCATGTATATATCAAGTTACTTGTTGCAAGTAAACCTGGTTTTATCTCTCTCCTCATCTGAAAAGCCTTTTTAGCCAAAGATGAGTTTTCTTTAAAAGTAAGTCCAGGGAGTTCCATTCCTCTGAACACTTTGACTCATTTTCTGACTTACTTTCTACCACTTCACACCATGTTACAGCTTGTGTTTACTCTTGCATTCAAGTGGAATTTGTGAACTTGCAATGCAAGACATACAAATCATGTACAGAAAATCCTGAATGCTGAATTTAGTTTTCAGAAAAGTTTGACTGAACAGGTTACGAATATAAACAGAGCGGTGTTCAAAGGTGCTTGTATCGTATGTTGTTTTTCAATCATGGTACAGTTTGTTTTTGGTACAGTATGGTATGATTTGGTATGGTAAAGCCCTTGGTCAGGCTTGCATTTTGACTGGGAACAGTAGTTGGTAGGTGTGTTGTGGGCTCTGTCCAATGGCTGTGGAACATAACATTCTACCGGTGCAACGAACAACAACACTGAATGCAACACAACAGCCAACGATGGAGGACATCCAGCAGCTCTTTCTTCCTGCTTGGTTTGTGGCCGATTGTCTCAACAAAACATCAAGCTTTGTATGAGAATAGGCGGCAGCCGCTTGCTTGGGATATTTATACCAATTGCAAGGGAGTGACATTATTCTGTCGCCCAATCAGCTGACTGTACCGTACCATTTTAGTCTGGTATCCCAAGGGAAAGGTGCCAAAGAATGGAACGTTTGGGACTGGAAATTATGGTACTATTCCTAATAGAAGTGCTGTACTGTACCACCTTGAGCTGTTTCACTTGGTGGAAACATGGCTATAGACTCCGTAAACCACCCCATTTGAACATAGCATCTTTACTTACAAGGTCGAGCAATTTTGTCCACAAATACAACTGCAGGACCTCCTACCAAAACAGTCATGACAATAAAACACAAAGATGGAATGTTATGTCACTCTCTGCTCAAGACATTACTATATATTCATGTTTACTGACATTTTGTAAGACTAAATGTTGCACATGTTGGATCTTTAATTATTAAAGGAATCTAATATGATGAAAATAGTTTCACAGTCAGGTCAGAGCCATGATCATCTTACTGCTCTGCAGGGACAATGAGTTACTCAAGGACACTGAAGCCAAGCAGATGCCACTGAGGGGACAGCTGCCAACAGCCAGCCTGGCCTTCTGTTCAAGGAGCAGCTGAAGGATGCTATCAGAGTTCAGGGCTCCATTTCATGACATGGTAAGCACAACATGCATGGTAGAAATGATCAAACTGGAATCGCATTAGTTAAATACACTGCGGTGACAAGATTTATCAAACTATTCTTAATTTTCAGGGAATTTTTCAAGTATTTTTTTTTTTATTAGATTTCTTTTTTTTTTTTTTTTTTGACTTTTTTATCTTCGTTAGTCTTTATCAAAAGCCAGCTAAGGTGGGTGTGTTTGCACACATTTTTGTGTAGGAGTGTGTGTTTGTGTATGTGTGTATGACTAACCGTGTGTGTCGGTTCAGGTGTTGAATGTCTGAGTGAGTACCAGCAGAGCGTAATGGAGACATGGTGGGAAAGCAGCAGCTTTGACAACAGTGGGCTCCTTGATAAATGTGTCCTTTGACAAATGGACCCTAGAAATAATCCTATACTGTATGTGCACTAGTATTTTCATGCCTGTGAGCACACATACACACACAGAGTTGGCTCTACTACAGTGGAGAAAGTGCAGTGCAGCATATGTGTGCAGAGAGAGAGAATAGATTAGGGTGGAGGCCAGGTCCAGCCCTCAGGATGTTTTGTGCTATCTATTGTATTACAGTTATTTCCTGTTAGAATATGCCTTGGACCATCTTAGGTTATTAATGAACAACTTCAGGTTGGGGTGGTTCAGTTTCATAAAGCAGTGTAGGTAGTATGATTTTGGCAGGAATCCTCCTAAAACAAAGGCAAAAGTAGTAAAATAAGACACTGGCAATTGCCACCTTTCTGTTTCACCTCATAAAAATAACCAAAATACACATATAAACCCTCTCAGTTGGACTAATTACTTTCAAAAAGTTTACTTTTACTAGAATTACATAGTAAATGCAAATGCTTCACTTGTATACAGGAAAGTTTCCTGTATAAATGCCACTTGCTGTGACTGAAATAGTTCACTAAACTTCAAATCAGAAAACAAAAACGATTTTGGAGTGTTCAGTCACTAGCACTCTAGATTGTTTTCTTTTGCATCAAATAGGTTAGGTTTTTTTTTTTATTTAAAAAAAAAAAGTTAAAAAGTTAAGGTTGGTGTTACTTACCCCAACTACAAAAACATTACTTAAATTACTAACTGCACAAAATGTGGTAACATTACAAAAACATGTTACTAATGTTACAATAAAACATTACTAACATGTGGTAATGTCACAAAAACATGCTTTGCACATTACAAGAACATGACACATGTTATGAAAGAATATTACACAATGCTGCAGTGCTACAAAAACTTGACTTGTGACATATTTTTAGAGGACATTTTTAAATTCAACATTTATTAAGTTAGAAATCATAAAGTCTTGGAATAACTAAAAAAATATCAAAAGGGCTGCATTTTCTAAGCTAGAATGCAGACTTTTCAATTCACATTGAACCTAATAATGGAAATTTACCACAACCAAGAGTGTGAGGGTTTTATTGTGTTCCGCATGTTCGTGGACATATCTGGTTGGTACTAACATCTGAAGTGAAGAACGTGAAAAATGAATACTACAGTGAGAAAAAAAATGTTTTAGAAGGAAACAATAACAAAAAAAGAGAGGTGGGTGTTTCCTCTTTTCTTACCACCAGATGACATCAAAGATGCCAAGGTTTTGGAATAAACAAACTGCGCTGAAACAATAATGGCGCCCCCTTTCTCCTCCTGACAGCTCATCCATTTCACACAACATCTGACTCCTCTGTGCCCACCGAGCCTCGACGACCAAAAACATTGACAAGATATTTGACATCAAACAGAAAAGTGATACAGTAAAACAAGCGAAGAAAAAGGGTCTACAGGTGTCTGTGTGGGTACAGTTGTGTGTTAGTGTGTGTGACAGAGCACGCAGAAGAAAGTCTGTATGAAAACGTGCGGGCAAGTGCAGGTGTGTGCATTTCCCTCAGCCCGTCCACCTGTCCGTCCATGCAGACATGACCACATGAGGGTATGTTTGTCTCCACCAGGCATGTAGATGCATATAGTGCTTATGAGAGCAAGGGGCTGTTTTTCCTTCATGTGAGAAAACAAGTTGTTATTATTATGGCTCAAATGGTGGGTAGAGCTTTTTGGCACCAGAAAGCGGGGCGACAGAGAGGAACAGTAATGCTCAAAAAATGATAATAAGTGGAAAGTTGTCTAGTTCCCTTTAGCCAATGCTGACTTTATTAGCTGTCCATAAATGTCCATAAATATTTATAAACAGTGTAAAATTACTATAAAAGCAGACAAGGGGGAAAATGACTACACGCCCTGAAACTGACGGAGGCCCAGTCTGGGTCTGGCATTAATTTCAGAGTCATTAAAAAGGAGGGGGAAATTATTTGTGACAAGCTTATGGAATTACATCATGCTTTAGGTCAATGGGCCTCCCCCCAAAAGACATAATAGTGGGACGAGAGGTATACCAATGATATTTGGAGCTTTAAAATTGGTGTTCATCCAAGATCTAAGAAGCTAGCAATACAGTGTAACTTACACTAAAATTAGTGCTTTCACACAAAATCGAACTAAGTTACTGTTTTATATTAATAAAAATAATACCTGTATCAAGTATTAAGAGATACATAGTAAGCAATACAGTTTGAGGGAGCAGTGGATCATTAACGCCTGTATCCCAGCAGTCTTCACTGTATTCGGATGGGATAAGTTTTACATGGAGAGGTGGGGTAAAGTAATTATTACCAGAGCTTCTCAGTGATTTTAGTCCCGTTCGAATGTGCCGTGTTAATAATAGTTACCGCATGATGGCTTTTACCTTAGGTAAAAAGGTGCAGAAAAATGACCGCAGGTAATCCTGTGTGAATAGACCAGCAGTAAATATGTGTATAAATATTCCGTCATATCCTGTTTACAAGTAGTTTACCACAGATTTTCAAGCACGTAGACACTTGAAGTATTCAATTTCCCATTAGATGTTTTCGGCAAATAAAATTCCAAAACAAAAGGCTGAACAGCACAAGACTTCTGATTGCTTTAGGTTGGTGCCTATAATTACATAAGCACCTTGCTGTGTGGTAGGCCGAGGCTACGTAGCTAATAAAATGCAAATAAACTCAACCAGTAAGCTATTCAGTTAATATTAATTTGACCTTTTTCTTGTGTTTGGAGCTTTTGCACAGCTTATAGTTATAGCTATATGCACATGCTTCACATCGTCTCCATTTTGGTTACAGTGCCACATACAGGGCTGTCCTTTTGGGTAGTTTCGTGTGTACAAAGACATTTCTTGAAATGTCTTAATAAAGGGAAAAGTTAGGTTTCTGTGCCGATAAAGCCTAAAATTCATGATTTTCTCTATATGGAATCTGCAAAGTGATGAAAGCCTCAGTTTGCTGTTGGAAAATGCAACCTAATGGCAAGATAAAGTGGTGGACATATTGTAGCGCTGGTACAGAATGGGAAACAGGGAAGATTTGTCAGTATTATTTTGTAGGAAAACCAACAAATGGGTTCCTTTACAGAAACAGAGCAGAGAAATACAGCTAAAAGATGCATTCAAGTCACCCCAAAAAACTTACCAATACCACAAGTACAAGCAGTCCACCAATTTTAATTAGGAAGCCATCAGTTCATTGGAAAAGTATATAAAGTGTTGCCATAATCAATGCTGCTGTGTGCCATCATCGAATAAAACAGTGTTCTGTTTTTAAATATCATGGATCTCATTATCACAATTTTCCCTGAAATGCCATAATATCATTTTAAGCTTATATTGTATACCCCTATTGTTACTATTATAATGAAGTTATGAAGTAGTAGGAGTGAAATTATCCTCTCCAGACATCCTGACTAAGTCATTTAAAATAAAGCTTGCGATGCACCATTGCCTGCAGTGGGTTACCAAAATCATGTTTGTGCTTTTCACATGTGGGCTGTGGATGCATATTTCCGCTGGAGCTGTGCGATGTATTATTTCCACATTAAGTACACAGACAAACTGTGACATCCAGATGAATCAATTCCAGCAGCTTTGGAATGAAATTCTGAACCTGATCTCTGAATGCACAAGCATCTGCCAAGACTGTTGATGTTTTCCATATTGTGCAGCTGCTGTTTCTGCACTAATTGCAAACAATATTCAACATACATATGTACCTTTGACATTTTTTTTAAGCAAATGGGGAGTAATGACTTCTCAAATGTTCTTGCCTGAGTTATCATGTCCATACCTCCACGTACTCATTCTTGAATGATAAAAGAAAGCACCTGGTACACAGTACTTTTCCAGCACATCTTCTGGCATGATGTACCGCATCCTCTCTGCATGGTATCAATGCAACTCTATACTTGTGCATACAAAGACATTATAAAGAAATCTAACCACATGTACGTGCCAAAAAAACCACCAATAAAACCAGAATTTTATTGGTCATGTGTCTCAAAATCATGCAGTTTCCTGGCAGTCACAAGCCTCAAACCCAGCCAACCCTCTCCTCCCTCTGCCATTTCACATACTGTATCGTACTTGTGTCTTGCTGTGGATCCACCGATGGAGCCAATGAGCTGCTCACGCCCTCCATCTGATCTGATTGTGTATTATATCTATCCAAAATTAGTATATATTTGGGTTTGTTTCCATCACAGATGACACCTAACAGGTAGCAATCATTTTTTTGATGATCCTACTGTGTTAAAGAAGGCAGAAGTGGCGAGGCACATTATTTTTGATTGGGCATACTGTATGCAGTGAAGTGTGATGACAGTTTGACATTGATTGATATAAGGTTTTCTATGGGCGATGCCAATTTTTCGAAATTGGGGAGTCAACTTGATGCCGACTTTTTGGTCAAGATATTTTTTCCTCAATCTGATAAAATAGAAAAATTTAATAATATCAATAATACAAAAAAAACTGGAGGAGGGGGGAATAACTGAATGTATTTTAATGTTTTCCTTTCCATGCACACACTTTAAGTCACAACAGCCATATTAGTTAGAAACTAAGTAGTAGACATTTACTGTTTATACATGGGAATGTTTAAGTGGTTAATTATCCCTCATGCTGTATGTGTGCACGCATCTGCTTGTAATATACTCTTGTTGGTCATTTAAGCAGGTATTTCCTTTTCTGAATATTACATGACATTGTGGATTTATTTGAGGAATCCAGCTGCAAGGACACAGCTTTAATGCTGATGCTGCCTTAAGACACTTACGGGAAAGCATTTTGGTTTTGTTTTTTTTAATCTTTCTTAGCTTATTGTGTACAAACAAGTCATCATCATCTCATTAAAAACTAAAATGAAGGTTGGGTTGTTGACATGACAAATACAGCACTGTTTTTTGCTGATTTTGCTGGCAATTTTCAAAAGCTGCAGAGTAACAAGGCAAAAACACTGTATATACTATACAACAATGGATTTTTTATCTATTGTCCAACATACCTAGTACATGGGGGGTGTGACAGTAATAGTAATTGGTCTGTATTTTTATAGCACTTTTCTTGTTTTGCTTTACACTACAGTTTTGCCATTCACCCATTCACTCACACTTTTATACAGCAAGTGTGCTATCACACATCTTTCATACCCATTGACGTTGTTGGGTTAAGTCTCTTATTAATTGTTTAATTGTGGCAGTTCACACCCTCTTCAAAACTCTCTGTGTCCATACTGAAGTAAATATCCTTTACAACTTGAAGCACTGGATGAAAATTCACATAAATCATTAGGAATCCTCCACTCAAGTATAACAATATCTATTCTGCAGTCCCCAAAACTAGAGAGGCAACCAAAAGTGCTGTGATGACCTTTGGCAAAACGTCAATAACAAAACTGAAACAAAACCTTATAGTTTTTGTGATGTTTCCGTCTGGAACTAAATGTTGGACCAACAACACACTTTGCCATATGTATGCCATAGTATATGCATAAAGGCACTCCAATCCTGTGGTTACAAATATAACATTTTTAAATACCAAACATGGCAGTTCTTGGTATAAGACTGACTAATTCAGATTTGAGCTGACATTGATTTGAGACGACATTTGCATAATCTCCTGAGTAAACAAACTTGATTGAATTTTTTAACACACTCACCCAAGTCTTTGATTCAGCCTTCAGTATCAAATTAGTTCGAGCATTGTAACATAACCAGTAATTTTACAACTTGAAAATGAACCAGAGGCCCCAGTTTAATCTCCCAACAGCTCATCCTCAGGCCCCGACAGACAAGTGTTGACTACAGGCCTCTCATGAGCTCTGGTCAAAGTCTCTCTCTCCTCCAAGCAGGCCATTGTTGTGAAGGCTGATAAATATTTACTCTTCCCAGCTTAGCAGGGAAATGAGTGGGAGGGGAGAGGGACCCATTGTGACAGAGGGATCAGAGATGCTGACAAGCCAGCAGGGTCCTTTCCTTCCCCATTGGCACCTAAAACCCCAATACACTGTCAGGTCTGTTACTGAGACAGCTCCACTGCCAGTAATGGTTGGACCTGGGATGTTTATTTTAGAGTGGGTTTGTCATAGAGATGGACACACAGAACATTTCCATGCACTGTTATTTCAAGCTAAGGTTGAAGTTTGACTATGTCATTTAATTATTACTGTGTTTGTCCAAGTCTACAAGGAATAGTGGGGAGGATTTATTGTATAAAACTTGTCTGCCTCTGATGCATTAGAGGGCAAAATTTCCCCTTTCAGCTGCGTTCCGTTTATATATGAACTCGGAACTAGGAGAGATGTCACCCCCGATGTAACTACGTTCCACTTGCAAAGGTGTAAAAAAATACCAGTCAATAACAACATTCTACATGCTATTTTGCACACACAAACATTTAAATATATATAAAAAAATATATATATATATAAACAGTATGTATGTTCGGTATGTGTAAGACCAATTTTCTGTGAAACAAATACGACAGAAACAGTCTTGGAATCCTGATGTCAGGGTTGGTGAAGTTGCTCCAAGCTTGTACGGCTGTAACAAATGACTTTGATAGCGACAAGTCATCGATTATTGAAATGATTAGCTGACTAATTGGATAATGAATCACACAAATACTCAATGGCAATTTATCTTCCAGGTTTTTGAAGGGTTTTTTGGCATGTGTTAACTAACAATAAAGATAATAAAAAAATAAATAAATACAAAAATATATTTTAATAACCATTTCTGCTTTTTAAGATACCGCTACAAAAGAGAAATAAAAATGCTTAAATACAAATTTTAATCAAAGAACTGTCAAAGTGCTGACATAATAAATACATTTCCCTTAATAAAAATAAAAGTGCATTTGTCATGAATTTTTTGCACAATTATCGATAATTGACTAATTGTTGCAGCCCTAGATATGTCACAAAATTGGTCTTAGTACATTAAAGTACACAAAATGTACCAGTCTGAATTCCACCATGTTTTGGTGCACTTGTCTAATTCCTCTGTCTACCAGCTTCTTGAGAAACTGGATGTGATACCATTTCAGTCTGACTAATATGTTTACATGTATTTTAAATGTCCAGGTTTAGTCAGACTGACACAATAATTTGTTTTAATGTCATAAAATGTACTGACTGATAAGCAAAGAGAGTGGCAGGAAGGTGACCACAGAGAGATTCAAATTCACAGGCCCAGACAAAATAACAAAAAAAAAGCAAAAACAAAAGAGTGCTTTTGACACAGAGAGTGGAGAATGTCCCAATCTGACCACCATCAGAACTCAAAATACAATAGAGCAAAGAGGACCCACAATGCCAGACAATACAGAGAGAAAGAAAGAGGCACTGTTGTTATGAATACACACATCCCTTCAGGCTTTGTCTCCTCTCACCCACTTTCTGACAAAAGAAACCCAATAGTCATTTTTTTCTCTTTTGTCTGAACAAAACAGGGATTTGTAAGAAAAACCAAAGTCAAACGGTCTAAATTGTTGAGTCAAAAACAATTGCTGCTGCTTGTGGAGTGAGAAAGCAAACAGTAATGGTGCATTCCATTTGCAGGGAGAACCAACATACAAACACTACTACTATTACTATTGATAGCACTTATGCTGCATTTGTTTCATGGTAAAAATTTATAGCACACATTGTACTGTTTAATATTTAACTGTAGATTTGTTGACAGGATGTTTGTGTGTGTGCAAATTACTATGTAGTGTTGTTATTGACTATATGGCTAGTCATGAACTACAGTGAGTTCATTACCAATGTAAATGAAAGCCTTTGATCTGGTATGGGAACAGCTTCAAGGTTCAATTTATTGAACAAATTTGTTATTGAACAAATATTGCACTAAACTCTTAATATGATGGCTCTGTAATTAGATTCCAAAGGGTCTGTAATTAGATTCCAAAGGCTTTTTATTATTTCTTGGAATCCTCTTCACGTCCTGATAGCCATCCATAAATAAAACCCAAACAATATTGTAATAAACAAGACAAATCATTTAACTTGGACCATATGGAGTGATGGGCTGGTGTTAATGTCTGCCAATAATCGTCCTGTCCACCTGCGTGCAAGATTCCGGTGCTCTCACAGCACATGAATGGAGTGTTCATGCAAAGCCACAGAGGCGTGTGCCACTGAAGCAGAGGTGATCGCCTTGTTAGCAAGCAAGTGAAGGGAAAAAAAATGACAGAAAAATTGCAACCAACACTGCTCACAAGAGGGGCAGCCGAACAGGATAGGATTTATTGGTTACAAGTAGACTGCTTTGCTAGCTTTTCCAAATTGTAGCTCAGGTTTAGCAGGTTTAGTTTAATTAGTCTTGAAGGTGGATTCAAGTTTTGGATCCTGATTACAGGATTAGGTAGTAATCTGTCCAAAACAGAGAAGCTCAGAACAGGATAATCCTAAATATGTGCACTTCCTTTTGTTTATTTTCCATGGGCTGAATCCATTTACTGAATGCCTGAAGGAGTTCACCAGCATATGCAGATGCACGTCCCACAGGCCAGACGTTCCACACCCCAGCTCTGCACTTCCACTGAAACCTCCCTGTTTCCTCAATGTCATCAACATGGCAAAGGAACTGAGTAGAAGAAGGTTAATTCAATCACTGAGTGAAAGAATCCAGGTTTCTGTTACTGAATAATGTATCTTTCATGTGCATACATAAACATGTCCAACGTGTCAGCAAGGAAATGGACCGGTCAAGCATTCCAAAGGCGGTGGGTCAGCCACTACAACAAAAAAACAGAGTAAATATTTGCACTGATGTGAAACAGTGTTTCCATGCCTTTTCTTTCGTTAATCATTTCCTCTACTGTCCCTTGTAATAAGATTTCTTTTCTGCCTGGGAGAGGATTGGAAACAAGTAGTAATTTTACATAAGACTGGTCAAACTACAAAGTGTGGATCTATGGGAGAAGTCAGTGCAACTAACACTACACCACAAAGACATGCAATTAGCATTTACACTCTTGGTGACCTGTGTGGGGGAGGGAATGTGTGGTTTTTGTGTGACCACCAAAAGGACAGGACTGTCAGCAAACAGAAAACTGAAATGAAGACTTTTGATATTGTAGGTCGACCAAATAACACCACTTTACAAAACTATCGTATGATTTAAAGTCTTTTTCTACTTAGATCCAGTCTGGGTTCATTAATGACATCTAATGATGGCCCTTTTCACAGCTGCCATTTTGAACCACGTTCAGTTTATGCAAGTCAAAAACACTGTAATACAGCACTGTAATAGTGAACCAACATATACCCTGAAACTAATGAGAGCTATATAGAACTCAGCCATTATTAGTATGATTATTTTCACCTGTGATTTTGCTATTGTACCAGTCTAAATGGATGCTGTATGGAGCCTCTATTTGTGCAAATTAACACTCCAAAATGATAAACCTTTAGTTAATCTTTAATTAGGGTTGCAATAATTCCCATACATCCCCATAATTCCAATAGAAAGTTTCCAATATGGAATATTTCCAAAGTTCCAGAGCGAAAGTTCCCAATCCCGTGGGAAGTTTCTGGAAATTTACCGGGAGGTTTCTGTCCCTTTGCAAATCTATCTTTAATAAATATATTAAGCTATAAACAGAAAATAGACTTCAAATTTGTTAATAGATGTATTAATATCCCATTTATAGTATCAAAACCTCAAAACTCACAAACTGGGTACAAATGGTATTTTTAATTTTTTGGCAGGTGGAACTATGTGGAAAGAATATGTTAAAATGTATTACACTTGAAATATGTAGCATTCACTTCCAGACCATGTAAGAACCTATAAACATGAGTTTAACATGAGCAACATGATGATACTCAACTAATAAAAGGTTTTACCATTTTCACAGTTATTAGCATACCACCACTTACAGGATTCATCCTCAGGAGACCAAGGAAATGAAAGTCTTCAAGGTAATCAATTCAATAGTTGCTGAGAATGTTTTAAGTCTGAACATACTGACAATTACCAACATTATAGAATCAAATTGAACCCTGATGTTACAGGAACAATGGAAAAGAACTGCAGTGGTATTCAGTGGAGGGATGTTGAGTTGGGAGAGGCCATGACACCTCTGTTCCTGCTCATTCACCCTGAGGGCCAAAACCATGTCTCAGAGAGACAAGCTTCACAGAAACGCTGCATTAAAATGTGAATTACACGTCATTTGTGTGCATAATAACGACTACAACAATACTTCTGAAAACAATGAGCATCATTGTTGAGGACAGATGATAGAAAGAGCTTCATTAAACTTCCACTGAGCATACTCTATGTTTTTCCACTCATAACATCATAAGAGTCAAACCAGATGGCCCATGTCTGGCATTTTTTTGATTTTATTATACAACATCCAGGAAATGCTACAGTATGATACCCTTAGAATTCAAGGCTGGTAATTTGGGTTTGGTCTTTTTCCTTATTGCAATTAGATAACTGTGCTTTCTGAAGATGATTTCAGCCACAGTTGATGCCTTGAAAACTAATAAGGCATAAATATGAAACAGTAATTTGGGGACTTAAATTGGTTAATAGTTTCATCATTGGCTGCTATACTCACCCAACCCTAATGGTAGTAAAGTGCTTAAAATCAATTTAAAAAATCAAGACTGACATGTTAAAAACATCTGTTATTGATAAGCAACCAAGGCTCCAATGACAGATTTCAAAATGTTTCATCATTCGCAGTTTTTTCCCCTCATCAAATTTTTATCCCTTGATATTAATATAATGTTTCATTAAACAGAGCAAATTTATTCATCAACTATGGATGTGTTTCAAGTTTAATCATAAACTTTGGCTGCTTCTAACTCTAGCTCATGCACTCAAGTCATTTCATGACACCTGCATCTTTTACAATAGGGGGGTTGTGTTTTCCCGATGCCCCTGTAACAGTCACACCAAAAAAAAAAAAAAAAAAAAAAAAAGATTATTAAAATCAACAAATCATAAAATTTAATGAAGGCATCGTCCCAAACATCACATCTGAGGCTTCTAATGATGCACAAAAAAAAACATGTGACTGTCTGCCAGCTGCCAACATGAGGTTATCTGACATGAAACGACTGCCAGAGGCATCTTGAGGCAGACGTACTGTAGCATAGATAAACATCAAAAACAGCTCATGAGGCTAATAAAGTCGGGTAGATAACCTGAGGCACTGGATGATGATGCACCAGTCATTTACAACTCTCCACGATCAAAGTAAAAAGCACATGTTTCAGCGCGCACGCACATGTGTGTGTGCTGGAAAGGGATGCACAAGGAGCTGGCTGCCAGGCACCTCAGACTAAATGAACAATCAACCCAGTAATCAAGGGTTCCCATGCAGGAGACAGTCAACACAGCTGCAAAGAACAGAGAGGGGAGATCAATTGCTGGTAACTGGCAGATCTGCTTGAGTCATCAAGTTAAGAATTATTAGGGTAAATCACAAGAAGAAACTTTTTAACTTTCCGTCAAACCACCTTCCACTGTGGTTTTTCATTCAGTCGCCTGGTGTATGTTGTGTATATCTGGCCAGTCCATTGTCCAATCATTGGACCAATCCATCAAAGAATGATTGTGTGATACAAATAGGGCTGAAATGAATGATCGATTCATCTGAGAATTTTTTCATGTTTGGTCCATAAAATGTCAAATAATTTTTTGATTGGCAATTCCCAAACCTCAAGAAGAGGATGTTCTCAAATGACTTATTTTGTCCACAAGCCACAATGGTTCAGTTTTAATGATTTCTTTGTTTTATACACAAACCAGGAAATATTCCTACTTAAGACACTGAAAAATCACAGAGCTTGCTGGAATGGAAAAAAATATTAATGACCAGTTAATCATTGCAGCCCTAGATACAACCTAAATCTACAGTATATGTTGATAAATGTCTTTTATAGGGCTGCAACAACTGATTGATTGACTGATTGATTGATTGATTATTAATTGATAGAACAAACTGATCTATTGTTTTGGTTTGTTCTCAAAACATTTTATTTTACAGAACTGGGAAAAACAGGTCAACATTTTACTTGATTTTCTGCATTTTATGGATGAAAACACTAACTGAAAAATCAAGAAAATTAGAAAATAATCCACGGCCAAAACAGTGATGAAAGGTTGTTCCCTATTTATCGATACTCATTACTGAGGAGTAATAGTGTTCTCGTTCATGCTGATTGACTCAGTATGTGCTACCTAGTTCAGCTTAGTTTGCACTGTTGACTAGAGTTTGCAACCAACATGGGGGAATTTAAAAAAAAAACTTGTGCATGCACCTTGCACCCTGTGAGAAAAAGTTTAAATTGAACCACAATGCTAAGCACAGTACAAATGTCCACACCATTACACTCCCACACTTATTACTAACACTAACTATGGACTGTGTAAATTCTGGCCATGTTGTTACAGAATGAAGTTACAACAAGTGTTACCTCCTTCCATCTTTATCTTTCTTTGCCAGATGTTGTGCTGGAAAAGCCTCTTGTGACATCTTAGTTTGGGCTTTGTTTTGAGCACAGAACGGTACTTTTATGACTCTCAGCTGTAAATACTCTCTCTACTGTTTAACGACTGTTGCATAAGTAAATCATCATAAATCACTGATTTTGCTCAGCAGTGGGCTACAATGACTCAGTTCTCACATGAGAAAGAGAATAGTATTGCTTGAGAATCGCAAGTACACGCACTGCTGCTGAAACCATTATGTGTCTGTGTGGAGTTAACCTTGTAGATGACAAATTGTTTATACGGTATGTGTTTTTTTTTTCAATTTGTACATTAAGGAAATGGAAATTGAATTGGAATTTCAAAATAATCTTTAAATATCGCATAAAACTTTTTACATAAGGTGGAATGCTGACATTTATCTTTGATAAAAGATAAATGTAAATGAATCCAATTGACACATATTCAACAAATTAAAGATTAAGTTAAGAAATCACATGACTTGAAATGGCACTCCAGCTTAAGGATTTCAATGCATTAGTTGCATGTGCTGGCCCAGACCTTTGCACCACCTACTGCTTATTGCTGCTGCAAATTAACGCCTCATATTTGCATTACAGTTTTGAATTGCATTTTCTTTGATCAAATTTGTAAAATTTTGCTTAAAATTTGCTTAAAAGTGAAACAAAGTTAGTTAATAGTGCTATATAATTTGCTGATCAGATTTGTTTTTAGCTCCTTTACTAGCTGCCTTAAAGTACTTCCCTCATATGACCAACACTGACTGTAATTTTTGGTCAACATAATTATGACCACAATTTGCTACTGTAAATGAAGAGAACAGATGCAGAGAGAGATGATTCAAGTTCATGTAATGCAGAGGGAAAAAAAATCACACCCAAAAACACCAGAAAAGTAAATAATTAAAGAATATAATTAATTGCAAAGTTATACTTTATAATAGGTGTGAGAATCACATGGCACCTCACAATATAATGCAATACCTAATATATTGGCCACAATACCAATAATATTACGATCCAGTGATTCTGTGATTATCAATATATCGCAAAACAGTCATATAGCGATACATCACGATATCTGACTAACTGAGGAAAACAACGCATCTGTGAAAAGTTAAAAGTGCAGGGTTTCTCTGCTTATTTGCAACATATGAGAGCAAAGTGCATAAAGTCTATGTGCTGAACGTTGATGGGGAATCTCTTTCGATAGCTTTCCCCACCATTATCCCCGCTGTAAACTCCCTCTTCTTCAGCTGGAAAACTTCCGCCCAAGTTTCCCTCTTTCATTTGAGCAGCGTCACCACGAGGAGACATCAAGTAACAACACCAGGCGAGTGAAACTTGCAGGAATGTAAAGAAATTGGCCCTGGTGTATAGATTCTGGTATTGCTTGAGGAAGGATGAAGATATGTCACTTTATACTTTAATAAAGGAGGTCAGTGTCTACATATTTGAAGGATGGAAGGACTTTTCACAAGCCATGAAATCGACTGACAGAAGCGTCCGAGCTGCCGTAGGCAGCAGAAGTCGAGTGGGGCAGCAGTGAAAGCTCAAGACCAGCATTATCAACACCAGACACTGTCCAAGTTACAAAGCAGACACACTCACTCACACACACAGTGATCAAACAAAATGAAAACTGGAGCCAGGCACGCACATATTACGCAGTCCAACCTTTAAACATGTGTGTGCACTCACAAATCTATTCACAGTCATGTTGCTAACACTAAACTCTAACAACTAAAACACCCATTTTATGCAAAGACACATGCACGCACAGCGACACACAAGCACACAGCAATTTCTGTTTCCAATAGTTCAGGGTTTCGTTGTGTGGTTGTTTGTGGTACTGGCAAATAGTCAGAATACAATTTATCTCATCATTAGACAGCTTTCTCTAATTGGAAACTGAAGTCTGTAATCTGCTCACTCTACCGCACCAAAGTCCATGGAGAAAATCAGTAATTTTACCTCACAGCATACAGGAGTTGTTCATCCATTGCATCCTTAACCAGTAAGTCCAAATGTGTTTTTTTTTTTACTTTAATGTTTTAAATCACACAAACTAAAAACGCTGACTTTCTCCATGGACTTCAGTGTGGAGATTGAGTGGTTCACAAAGCAAGGCAAGCTTCAGTTTCCAGCCAGAAATGGGTTTTTAAGAGTTTAAGAGTGTTTAAGAAGAGAAAACATATTCTTAAGATACTGAAGAATTCAAATGGTGTAGATTGTAGATTTTGGTAAGTTGGGTTACCTTGTGTCCCCCCTGGCAGCCATGTTTTCAGTGACAGCAAACCTCTTTGTCTCAAGATGGTTCTCAACACATGAGCCACAAATTAAGTAGTGAGCACTGACTATGTTTTAGAACCAGTTGAAGGCAAGCCAATGTGAATGAATGGGGAGTGAAGGCAGACTGGTGTCCAGCTTGAACCTGCTGACCTGAAGCCTTTAAACAGGTCAGAGCACAACAAAACAGAGAAGTATGTTTGTGTTGGTGATTACCTTTGAAAACAAGGCTGATCACCTGCCTGATTTATATACATACACTCACCATGAAGTTGTGTGGGGACACATTACACATAAATTTCTAATTTAAGAATGGTCAAACATCACAAGATGCAGCTCTAAGTGCAAACCATCCAAGAGTAAAATATATTTAAAGAAGCAAAGTTAAATTAATAAAAAGTGTTGAGGAACTGTGTTACATTGACACAATCTAGTTCTTCTCATTATATAAATGCATTCTAAAAGGTCTGGGAGGGTGCGGGCATGCTGAGCTATGAGTCGCTATGCTCACTGACCCAGTTGTAGCGAGATGAAGAACAAACATCCTCACCCTTTTTACCAGAGGCTTGTCTGGACTCGCCACAGACAGACACGGATGAAAGGAAGAGGACCAACAATGAAAGCTTTACTCTTTTATAGTGACAGAGGCATTTTATTCTTTGTCCAGCTGGTTTCGATTAGGACACACTTTTAGGGGAAAGTGACTTTTTCCGACTTTTTTCCACTCTGATGTTTTAATATGAGTCCATTCAAAGCCAAGTCTGGGCAGGTTGTGTTGTTGAGAAAGAAAAGAAAAGGAAACACAAAAACCACAACAGCATGGGTTGGTCTGAACATAAAACAAATCAGGTGCTCTGTTATATCCATTGGCTACAGCTTTGTGAACAAAACTAACAAAAGCCAGGAAGACAGTTTTTCAGTGCAATTGTATTGTATTGTATTACAAGTAACAAGATGTATTTTCTCTCTTGCTGCACTGACAAGCAGGTTCACGCAGTATACGATGACTGAGCTTTTTATTTTATGTCTATGAGCGTGATCCGAGTCTTTTACTCTATACAGTAGATCCTGTAATCAGGGAAAATGAGCCGTGTTCATGACGGGAAAACCCAGTTCAGCTAATATTATTTGTTATGGGCTCAGATTCAGGTCAGATACAAAAAGAGAAAGCCTTTCCAAGGCTTGGTTTGTTTTCTCTCAGACCCGAGCTGCGCTAAAGCTCACAGTCAGAGGCAGAGCAGTTCATGATTCTCTATGGTGCATGAAGCTGGAGCTGCCACTCCATTTTCTTTTACGGAGAGTTCACATTTTCTCTTCAGATACCAAATTTAGGGTATTTGATTTAACATGAACTGGTATTCAGCAGTACCAATGAAATTCATCAATAATGCCATCAATTTCAGCATTCAGTGCCAAAACCTATAGCCCTCCGGCACATCCTCTTATTCAATGGGTTGATTCTAATTTAGCAGAGGGAAATATCTACCATTCATTGTATCCCTTTTACTTCACTGTGTCAATATGCTAAAATTTGCTAATTAGATCAAGTGCAGCTGAGGCTGACGGTAATGTTGCTTTTTGGTCATAAATCTAGGTATTTTGGACAAGATGATGGCATAAGATTAAATTGATGTGGTTGCCATGGTGTGGCTATACATCCTCTTGCTCACTGATGAAGGAAATTTGTTACAATACTGTTGATACGGAGACAACATTGAGTGAAAAAGATGACATGTCTGTCATTCACAATCCATTCCATATTGAAGTGGCAAGTACTGAGTGGCATGGATTAAGGTCATAAATACTGTTTGATATCTGATCACAGAGTTGTGAGTACAAGTCTTACCTGTAGGATGACAATTGGCCATGCTAAGCACCTTTTCATGCGTTCAGACTTGAAGTCCTCAAAGAAACAAATCTGTGGAAACAAGGGCAATATGTATCCGTCACTGCTCTTTTTTTCCCTACAATAAATAAGGATCGCAATTAGGACCAAGACTACTGTAGGTGCATCTCTACATCTTTTAAAAAAAAAAAAATATATATATATATATATATATATATATGTCTGTTTAAAATATGACTTTCTGCTAATTTTTGGGGGTAAATAAGCTATATTAAAATGCTCCATCTATGTCAGCTATAAAAGTGAATATACGTTATTTTTCACTTATACTGCCTCCTTCTTGCCTCCTACATGTAGTTCATTTTGACTCTGCCACTTCAGTGATTAATCGTTACATACTTTTTTTGAATCACTTCAAAAAATATGTAATTTTAAACAGACAATCAAAGAAATTTAAAGGGTACAGTAGGCAGAATTATTTTTAAATTATTAATAAATATTTTCATGCCAAAACTGTTAACCGAGTGATCGTCTATATCAATGACTTGATTTGTAATCTGTGACTGTCTTTTTCTTGGCAACGCCAGTCTGGCTGTGTTACTTCAGAGGGAGAAGACGGGTGAAGGGACAGCTGCAGCTCATATGGAGATGCTGAAGGGCAGGAACGTGGATAAAGTGCCACTGTTTGAAATTCTCAGTCACATTTCCTTACAGTAAGTCATATATAGATCCCTATTTTATGACATAATTCCAAAATACTACCAAGCAATTTTACTTATCTATGACACATGTGTTTTTATTTAGATATTTTAACAAAAATGTCATGTTATCAACTCACAAACAAAGACACACCTAGGATTTTATGATCATATGGTTTTAATATTTGCAAATTCTCTTTTCCCAAAGTTTATCTGTCGCTCTCTCTCTGAATACCAATGTTTGTTTTTAAGAGTTTCAGCAATTGTATCAAACACATTCAAATCATAACATTAGCTCCTAGATTATATAGATTTGATTTTTGACTGTGTCTCCTGTTAGCTCACTTTATTTCGGACATATTACTTCCCTGAATGTCACTAACTTTTTGCTCAGAAACAGAAAGTGAACTCCAAGATAAATACAGTACACTGAAATTCTCCCCACAACAAGCAGCTCATTTCAAAGGACTTGTGCAGGGTCTGAAAAAAACAGCAATTTTCTAAAACAACATTGCTTAAGTGACAGGTTAGACTACCGTAGAATCTCTCTTTTCTGGTCAAGCCTATATTAAATCAGTCACAGCTAAGCTAGAGCTCTGAGGCAAGAGCCAGAGGCACTGAGATTGAAGGCTGTTTATAGAAAAGTCAGAGATTTGTGTCTTAAGACGTAATACAGAGAAAATTTGAGAATTATAGCTGACATGAAACATGAAAACATGAAATTTCACATACTGAATAGTGGTGATATAATACTTAAAACCATTTCTTAGGCTGACCACTAATCATGGCTTGATTAAATGATAGAGCCATTTAACATATTTCTATGGTAGATCACATAGACATTTGGTCAGATACTGGTGCTAGTAGTTTAACCATGTATGGCTGTACCAGTCCAATAAAGATGCTACCGTGAGCATCCACTTTTCAGGTTGTAGTTGTCACTGACACTTGAGAAAGGGACATGGTTTCATTTCCTTCAACAGACATATCCCTCAGCATTTCATAGCACAAAATACTACTAAACCTAATTTTAGCACTTTTATGTGATGATTCAAATCCAGTTGAATGGTTAGCCACACATTTTAATATGATTTATTGAAACTGTTTGAAACAGTATTTTAACTGTTTCAAACACAAAACTGTATTTCATCACTTTTAAATATTAACAAATGTCTGTTACAATGAAACCCGTCTAATAAGTTCGCACAATGCTGTTAAAGTCGATAAGCCCAACACGACTCTCTCCGTCTTTCTCAGTGTAGCAGCTGATGTCGTGTCACCAAAAAATCTATTCTTTACCTTTATTCTTTTAGGTCTTCCATTTGGATCAGAGACAAGAGAAAATATTTCACAGTGTGATTTTAAACATGGCATCCAATCACTTGTACATAGGTGATGATTTGACAGGTGATAAGACAAGATAAGAAGGTTTCATAGACTAGACAGGGAGACTGTATCCGGGAAATAACTGGTAGCCTTATGATTAGGCTCTGATACGTCCTTGACTGTATACTGTGCAGAAACAAGAGGCCATTCAATCCTAACATATGGTCCAAATCACCAATTACCAAGGTGTGCGTCGATAGGGAGAAGATGAAGAGAGTGGTAGCTGCAGAGGGAGTTTAAACATGGACAGATGACGAGAGGAGGGACTTTTAGCCAATTGATCCCTCAGGTCAGAAGGGCTTATTCAAACCAGCAGCACAATGGCTCAATGTTGCTCCCAAGCCTCCACATCGCAAACAATCATTTAAAAGAATAGAATAGAAAGAAAATTTCACTCAAACAATGTGCTACAGAGATTTGCCTTTGGAAAAAATATGCTCTAATCATCACAATCTTTAGCTCTTAGCCAACAAAAACTTATCATGCAATGTAAGTTTAAACTGAAATGACATAGTTTAATAGTTTATAACTGGGAAAAATTAAGTTCCACATCTCTGACGCAGACATTAAGGTACAAAACAGAACAATAAAAATGACAATCGATTATTTACCTGCAAGCTGCTGCTTCTTTAAACTTTTAGGTGTTTGTATGGAGCAAAAGAACAAATAATGAAGGGATATATAGGATGGATCTAGGAGATACGATAAGAAACAAAAAAGAGAATTATAACAATTGTTTATAAGGTTGGCAATGTAGAGGTGATTTTCAGGATTCTTCCCTTTGATGTATTTCCTCAAACCATGTTGTACATGTCATACAAAATGAGACAATGATGTTTTGTAAGCAAAAGCAAAGGCCTTTATGCTCATTTTGTCCTAGAAAGACCCAGACTGACCTTAATTATTGCCATACAATAATTTTCAAGGAATCAGCAATCAAGCAATAACACTATTCCATTCCTGTGTAGTATTGCTATCTTTCCTATCTTTCCACAATTCTGTAAAATGCATTGAGCCTGCAGAGACACAAACAATCTGTTGATTCAGTGGCAGAATCCTTTTCCCTAAGCCGATATTTGCTTTGGCGGTGATGACTCAAGGGTAGGAATTTGAGTAATGCCGGTACAACACAGCCTCATTTCCTCTGAGTGAGAGCCATCTCCAGACAGAGAAGACATCACTGATGTCTGGTTTATTCCTAAGTCTCTGCCTCCACGTTAGCAAGTGTCCAGACATGTTATACACTGATGTCTCTGAGATGGGGCACCTCTGTCAGCTCATATGCATCTACTCACATATAAAGCCAGGCTAACCATTCACTCAGTCAACTGCTCATAACCAGGAGTAAAAACATGTTATGACATGAAGCGTCCATAAACAGAAACACTTCGAATCAGTCACAAATAGTTTTTTCCAGTGACCTCATCACACTCAACAAGGATAAACTAACTTTACTCATCACTTATATGTTTTGACCTTATAATAAGTGGAAGCCTGTAATTATCTATCAATCTTATATTCATCAAAAACCAACTCTCTTTGAGCTCTAATCACTCCTCTTTCATTATTTTGTTGTTCTTCAGTTAGAAGAAAAGAGACTATCTGTAGGATTCCAAAAGGCTTACTGTGTCTCTCTGTACAAATGAAAAGCTTTTCAGAAAGTAAGGGATCAAAGAAGCCTCCAAACAGTGCCACTTTCATGTAGCAAATGAAAAGTAGGAAAGGCAAGAGTGCGATGGGATCTACTCAAACTTGAGCAGCCTTGACAAAACTTGTTCAATAGGGGATCAATGCCAGGAAGTGTGGAGCTTTGGTTTTACCTCATATTTTCCAGTGGTGGGTCAATGATATGTCACGAATTTACATTTTAAGTGTAGTTTATAGAGCACTGAAGGACACGCTGTTTCTAAAGCACCCCAAAGTCAAGACAAATAAAATGGATAGTGCATAGTAATCTCTGCGCTCTGAGGATGTTGGCCAAGAAGTCTGTGCCCTTTCTCCATTTGTGACTCTTTTTTTCTCAGAGCTTTGATTTGATGCCAGATATGTAAAGCACACAGAAGCTCAATAAAGGTCAAGCCAATATTTAAAAACCAAAGAACAACAAAGCTTGTATCAAATGACATATCATTATCAACATGCAAGATCTCCAGTGATAAAAGCAGTGGTGTGTAGGGAGTTGGAGTCTGAAGAGGCAACAAGAAAACCAAAACAGGTAATGGTAATGTTGACTAAATAAATTAAATGATGGTTAAATGTAGGAGTTGGGGTTAAAAGGGATGAATGAACTTAAAAATTATCATCACCCCTCCAAGAGTTAATATAGCCTCCAGCTATCTTTACAGTCTTAAATACTTAAATAACACACAAATGACTGATGTGGGGTAGTGTTCATCCATCCATGAACACACTTGTCTTGTGTGGGGACATAACTCAAACTAGTTCCGCAGATATATTTTATGCATAAAAAGAAGAGCAATTTGGTAGAATGGCAGAATTTATAGCTGTTTTTTTTTTTTTGAAAACCTGACTGTAGATCAATTCAACAATTGAGACTTTGGCCACACGGAAATGTGTCATCTAGTATTATCAATAAATTAATTATTAACATTCAGTTATTTGCCAAGTCAACACTAAATGACACATCAATTTCCAGACAGCAGTAACTTCTCAGAATTTGCAAACGCACACATGAATTCCTGGACATTGTTCCATTACACCTTGAGAGAATCAGTCATGGAGATTTGTCTGTTGTTTATATTTCAGTTTTCTCTTTCTTTTCTTTTTTTTCCAGTGAAATGACAAATGGGCATTAGAGCACACAAGATGGGCGGCCTTGCAGCTGTTTCTGTGTGCCTTACTATAGTCACTGTTTGTGTTCCCAGGAGAGGTGGACAAAGCGCTTCCAGGTCGCCCGCAAACCTTCCTTCTCATTAACAAAGGTCATCCCGCTGGAACACAATGATGACCCCTCATGCCAAAAGGTTACTTGAAGAAGAAGCATGCTGGAGAAGGAAGAAGGGATTATGAGGAAGAGGGGCAGGGGATGAGCTAGAGTTAAGATGACAAACAATCCAACTGTCTCTCCTCAAATTAATTTAACTTTAACCTTGCCATCCATATTAGCTATTACGTAAAGGATTTAAAAACAACTAGACTTTCTCGAGGCCAATTCTTTTGTCACAAGGAAATGATAAGATTTAAAATATGCAAATTAGGTGCCTTCAAGGCTCAAATGTGAGCATAATTTTCTATCACTCCATCCTGTAAATGCCAATAGATAGCATGACTCTTAGATCACAGCAAAGGTCCTTAGCTCTGGCCCGCTGTTGCATTCAATCAAACCAGACCAAAGACATGAACGGGTGGAAATTCAAAAAGCGCAGGAGGAGGGAGAGGGGTGAAGGAACAGATATGTTTCCTTGGATAAGCCCATGCCTAAAAATGACTTCCTGTATTTAGCCTAGAAAACAAAACAGAAAGGTGAGGCTGTGGACAATGGTGCGAGCACAAGTACTATCCAAGAGGATGCAATGTAATCCATCATTATGGTTACATACAGTCAAAACGAGGACAGTGGGGTCGAGTGAATTGCCGGGGTTTACAACATCTGGATCTTATAATACATGTCTCTGGCGTTTCTGACAGTCTTTCTCTCGATTCAGCGCCCCCCTCCCACCTCAGGCCATCAATGCTGCTTTCTCCCCCCTCTTGTTGGCGTCTTCCTCCCCCCCATTCCTCCATCATCCATTCTTTACCCCTGTCCTTCAGGGTCATGTAAAAATTCCCAATTTCCCGAAACACAAGAACTGCTAACAAATGAACATGGAGTTGGAATATTCAAAACACAGACACCCACACAGAGGGCCAGGCGAAATGTGACTGAATGCGTCAGCAGGTCGTAAAAGCCAAAACACAGACACCCACACAGAGGGCCAGGCGAAATGTGACTGAATGCGTCAGCAGGTCGTAAAAGCCCCCCCCCCCCCACATCAAGATCAATGTCATTAAAATTTCACTTTGAGGACTTTCCGGACTGGGTAGTCACCAGCGACTGGAGTAGGAAGAGGAAGAGGTGGAGGGTGCTGCCAGCATTATTCTTTCCAAAAGAGAGTCCCTTTCACCCAACAAGTAGAAATCAAGCAAGGTCTCCCTGCTGCCTTCCATCAGCAGCTATAATAGACAAAGGAAAAGAAAGACGGGATGGAAGAAAAGAGGTTTGTAACACCTGCAACAGGATTCCAGCAAACATTCCTCTTTCCTCTAGCCTCGTGATGCACTCAATAAATCCTTATGATTAGCTACAGTAGCAGGCCCAAGTGCCACTTAAATCAAACCCCAAAGGGGAAGTTGTTGTGACCTCTCAGCTTAGGAAATGTAATTTAGACCCAAGCCATTTATGCAAAAACAAAGCTGGTTCTGTTTCTCTAATAAGAGGGGATGGATGAAGGAAAGGTGTGATGTATGTGTATGAGGGTGAAGTGAGTGTGATAAAGAATAAAGAATAAAGAGAATAAACTCCTGGTTATTAGACATATGAAATAAGTTTTAACAAATTATCCAATATACTTTAGTATTGTGAGATAGAGGTCAACTTGATTAGGAAGCCCATTTACAATCAATTTTCCTCTGTTTTACGTCAGTCAATTCCAAATGTTATCCCTGTCACTACCCTACATACCAATGTGTGTCATTTGCATTGGTATGGCAGCCAAATGGACTAGTGACTCCATAATGTCCCTGCAATTTCCAGTGGTATTGCTCTGTTTCTTCCGTCATCGGAAGCTCTCCTGTGACGTTCACAATGGCAGACAAAATAAAAGAAATGTATGGACGGCTCCATCCGTCTCTGTCTTTTGCGTAGAGCATAATCCGATTAATCTGCATCAAGCTGACATTTTACAACCTTTCAGCACAGGATAATGGCTATTGGGTCAGCTGCCGCTGCCTCTCATGTAGAAATACAGATCACAGCTTTGAATGAGGAATTCACAAGACTGAACTCTACTACTAGCTAGTAGCACAGCTATATCACAAATTATGGCTCAATGGCTATATTTGCTCATTTCAAGGCCACTTTTTCTGTGTATATGTGATTTTCTAAACAAACACTGCTGCTTCCGCCTTGTAGTAGATGCACAACTAGTGATTAGGATATTGGAGTATAGAAATATCCCAGATTTTTTTTTTTACCCCTGATCAGTGCCATCATTTTTTAAAAAGGAATATTGTTGTGACAATCATGCCACTGACAGACATTTTTAATTTCTAATGTTTTTCCTTGGGGAATGGGAGTAGGAGGCTATTCGCCAATAAATCAGCTTTTACAGCTTTTAAAGGCTCCATGCTATCACTGTTGTATCTGCCTTTAAAAATCCACTATCTGTCGACCTCTGTTGTGGGAGTATACAGATGTGCACACAGGAACAAAGCCAATGCTTTCATAAAGAAGTGGTGTCTGCTTTTGCTTTGAAATCATAATTTGTGCTTATCCATTTTCATGTTTTTAAAGTATTTCCCACTGTACCTTAAAGGCAGCAAAGATGGAAATGGGATTTTACGTTGTAAGGCAGGCTGAGAGAATATCACTAAAAAAATGCCCCTTTGCATGATTATCCTGTACCAGAGTTACTCACTAAATGAGCAGACAATTGAACACAGGCACAAAAGCCTCTACAAATCACAATTAAGTCCAATAAACAAAGCAGCAGGCCTGAGAGAAACAGACAGTCGACACTGGTCTATAAACCTGCTGTGCTTGCGGTAACAGAAGGGATGGCACAGCTCAGGTCAAAGCTGCCAGAGCTTTGCTGACAGCTGAAAGAGACCAGACCCAAGTCTACTGTGAGACTTGTAAGAAAGCAAGCAGTATTTCTACTTATAATCTTTCATTAAAATAACATTCCAGCAATAACATTCCTTTTTTTGCTCTCATTTTCCATACATTTAAATTAAAAATGTAAGATTTATTACATGCAAACCAAAGGCTTACTTCTACCAAATGAGATTATCAAATTCCAAACCTGTGCTAGTGAGTATTACACTTTTACTACAATAATCAGGCAGGTGAAACATGTCAAGATTTGAAAGAAATAATATATTTGAATGTAGGAAATCTCATATTTGACCTCAAATCTTCACTTCTTGTCAAACAAGTCAAATGTTTAGAGTTAATTCCAAATTTATTAAAATGATCACAAGCAAGATGAATAACACACATCCAAAAGGACTGCCTTCACGTGCTTTCAAGGCACACATCATATTTCTCATGCCCAAAGAAAAAATTCAGTCCATCTACTGATCGAGGCGTTAAGCCTGACGAGCACCACTCACGATCGATTAATTATACCTTGTTCTCTGCTGAACTGGCACACAGAGTATAGAAGCGGTGTTTGTTCTGGAATGTTCAGTAAGTACAGTATATACAGTTTCTGCTCGTAAATACAGCATACAAACTGAAACTCTTATTTTGAAATGCTCATAGGGCTATACAGGAAGTAGCAGCAGTACATCCGTACCTTTACGCTTGTTGTATGTGCAGCGAGCATAAAGTAAAAGTGGCATTTACTAGTGTTCTAAGAGCACACGGCTGTGGACCTGAATTTATGTACACAAAGGCGAAAAAATTACATCAAAACATAACATTTACTTTCAATCAAGAATGTTTTTACTACTAATCAAAATATATTCAACCATGAACTTGCCTTTAAACCTGAAACAGAGGTCTATGAAGTAAGCTGTAGGCACATAGGCAGTCACCTACAGTAGTTTTCTAGTGTGCGGGTTGCTAAGCCCAAACTTGTCGGTTTACTTGTGAAGGCCCTGCAAATCAGGATGTAGGCTATGAATTTGAATCAATATAGGTATTGCACATTTCTAGCAGGCCACCCCAAAGTCCATCAGAATACAAGAAATCACATCTACTCAATCCAACATTTTCTGGGAGAGGACCCCAAGCCCCCCAATAACAAAATGTTTTCACTGTACGAATGTAGGTATTGTGTATCTCCAGCAGAATGCCATAGAAAGCAGGGGAACACATGTAAGAAGTCCAATTAATTACAATGTTCCCACTGCTGTCTTGTGTGGCAAAATTGTCCTCACTCTAAATTTTTTGGAAAAGTTGGCAGCCCTGTGCAAACCAGTAATTAAAATTGTTGGCAATCAAATTATCATCATCAATGAATTACTGTGACCTGACTACAGCTTCCTCAAAGACACTAAAAACTAGTTTCTGATGAAACAGAAGACAGCTATTGATGCAGATATCCACTGGGTTTAATATTCTAACTGCAGCTTCTTTAAAATCTCTCATATATTAAGAATAATGTATCAATATATTCAGAATCAGAAAGAAAAGGGAGACGCAAATGAATAAAAAATTCAGCGGATATTCATCTTAAACACACAAAAACATCACTGACAGAAGACAAGGTATGCATTTACACACAACAACTGCAATGAGAGGCACCCAAGGACAGCTACACAACTGTGCATTCATTCTCACACACACACACACACACACAGTCTGTAGTCAAACACTGCAAAGTCAAATGCTCTTGAGTTGGCCTTGACAGCTGAGGACATCCTGTGAGAGGACTCATGCCTGTGCTGGCAGCCAGGGACGATCAAGAGTGGAGTCCTTCAGGGTGACGCAAGACTTGGACATTCTTGCCAAGAGTTGTGTGCATTGATGTGATGCTTTTGGGGGGGGAGCTATCTGGCTCCAAACCTCCATTGCCTTATAGGCCTTAGTGTCTACAGAAGAAAGGAAAACAACTGACTACAGATGGTAGATAGCCTTATGGAGATGGATTCAGTTGAAACCATCTCCATAAGGCTATCTACCATCTGTAGATAGCCTTATGGAGATAGAACAGATGAAACTGTTCTATGTATTCTAAACATTAAACACTCCTCTCCTTTAAGTGATTACTTTGGATATAAACATGTTTTTTATTGTTCTCTGAATCCAAATGGCACAGAAAAAATGAATTCAATGCATAACCATAAAAATACTAAATTATATTTGTGGTCCAGTTTTGTCTGGCAGATATTTTTTGTGTGAACACTTCAACACAGAGGAAATTAGACATTTTATTTGCCCAGTAAAGGTAGAAAATCGGAGAATGAGTATTTGGCATGAGCAGAGAAAATGAAAGATCTTTAACCCCTACAGAAAAGATACAGGTGATCTCTGGAATGTGTAATGAAATGCCAGATATTATAAGAGGAAGGTGATAAAACTGGTGTGGACATACAGTAACATTCATTACCCGCTGTCCTGCTTCAAATCCAAACACTGGCCACAATATTTTCAGCAACATTTCCTGGAATTTCTGAAGTTTATTTCTTAAGTTGGATTCAACAGAGAAAATCTCCTTTTTCTAAATTCACGTTAGGGCTCCTAATATAGTGGCTTTTTTTTACAGATTATTTTTGTAAGTAATTGCAGATGGGAAATCTAATAAGTGTGTTTCTTTTTACAATGTGGTAGCCATATTCTAATTTGCCAGTTTCATAAGAGATCTCTAAATGAGAGGTTTTTCTCCCTTTCTGCATTGCTAATGCTTGTGTAATTGCGTTTGCAGCGTTGAATCCCTCATGTCTGTGCAGCCATCCATAATTTTCAGCTTCTCATAAGTGAATATATGATAATATATTATATAATATGTGATGTGATGAGAACATCATCGTCATCATCATCACAGGTTTGGGAAATACTGATCAACATTGTTCAACATCAGTAACTGATTAATCAAAAGTCAGCCTTCAATACAATCCACACAGATAGCCAGACACTGCAGTTGCGTGACATGCCACTCACAATTCTGGTTTGTGGAACTGTGACGACTTTTTCATTATGGACTTATCCGTCATTTTTTTCCTGAATTAACTGATAAGTTGGTCCATAACATGTAAGAAAATTGTGATTAGTGTTTCCTCCAACCTTACATCTTGTTTTATTCACAAACCAAAATAATTTAAGAATTTTGTGTCATAGAAGAGCAAATAAACCAGACTATTTCAGAAGATGAGAACACAGATCAAGTTATTAAATTATGTTTAAAAAAAACATAGCAGTTATCAAAAATCTTGATAATTAATGTAGTAGTTCAATTAATGGTGTCTGAAGAAGTTACTAAACTTACTAAACTATAGAATTTAGTTCCAGCATTTGTCCTTTCATGACGCTGAATATTACAACCCATTTTCATTTTAGGCCACGTTGAATTCCTCAGGGTTAGCTAATAAATCAAGAACTAACAGACAACGTAACCATTTTTGATCAATATCGGAACTTTTAAGCATTGACATTACCTTAAAAAGTCCAAGTTTCCAAGTTCCAAGTTCTTAGCAACTACTGGTAAGAAGTTAAGGAGCTGGCTTACATTTAAGCAGAAGTTGGAAGTGATACTTTGTGCATATAGTCAATTGTTGCAGCCCTAGAGACAACTTCATGAGTGAGTATGTGTATTTGTGTGTGTTGTGCATGGGTGTGTGTAAGTGCACCCCAACCACCATAGATGAAATTAATTCTGTGGGAAACACTGTAATATAATCGAGGCTTAAGCTTATAATCCATTATAGATCCCCTAACCCTTAAAATAAAATAAGGAATAAAAGGATACATTTTATAGAGGTTGAAGCTCAGAGCTTTATTTTAAAGTAGCTCCATACATCCTCTATACAATCATGCAGTGTGGACCACAGAGACCATATAGCAGGGACTGAGGGGTTGCCAACAACTCAAGTAAGTAAATGCCACCAGAAAATATAATGGCAGACTGAAGTCAGGCTGGGCGGCTCTGCCAGAATCTCACCACAGTGGCACAATCACAGTCAGAAGCTCAAAAAATCTCACCTCTATGGGTCCGTTATGGGTCTCTCTTCAATCTACACCAGCGAAAAGCTCCACAGGACGCCGCCAAGTAAATGCAAGCCAAATGTAGCAGTAGTTCATTTCTGTTGACATGTATGGGTGTGTAGATGTATGACTGTGTGTGTGCATGTACTGTGTGCATGTACCATATGTGAGCTGTTTGCTTGCAGGTGCGTCCATACAACTTTATCAAAGAGACACGCAGTCGATTGAGCATGTTCATTATCGGCTGGAATCCATATGACAGACGGGGAAAGTCGCTGGCTGACAAAGAAGAAAAATCTGGTTTCTCAGTAGGAGGCAAAAATGTAAAAGCATAAAACAAAAACAGAAATGAATCTTTATGTTAGCAACAGTTAACACGATGAAATTTTGATTTACAGTGGGGGGGGCATACGGCTCTCTTAATGCGGAAGAGAAGGGGGGAAAAGGGAGTGCAATGCAAGATGATATCAAGATATAAAAGGTTGACTTGAGGGAAAAGAAAGAAAAGGAAATTAAAGATATGAAGAATGAAGATAAAGAGGGGAGAGAGAGAGTGAAAGGACAAATATGGAGGGAGGCACATTAAATTGCTCTGCTTAGTAGTAACTCCACAGTGTACCTTTAGCCTTGTTTTCACCAAAGAAATATGTTTTTAAATATACGGTACATAATTTTTTTGCATTTCAATTAGGAATAGTTCCAAAATAACCAGCCCCAAACGTTCCATTCTTTGGCACCTTTCCCTTGGGGTACCAAAGTAAAGTTGTATGGCATGGTCAGGGTCGAGCTAGACCAGCTCAACCTGCAACAGTCAGCTGATTGGGCAACAGAAAAATATCCAATGGAAGTCGAGGCAAACACCCACAGTCTATCCTCATGCATATTCTCATACATACCACCTCTGCACTCTGACCCCAACGACAAACCCTCCAGGGTCAGCAAATATCTTGGACCTGGGCCAAGATTACTCCCTTTCTCTCTTTGCCTTCCTCTACTTCTCCCTGAGAGCACCTTCCCACCAGAACCAACCCTCCCTGGTTTGTGTCAGTCTAATGAACAGACTTCTGACTGCTGTACAGCCATAGAGCAGATGGGAGTCTGAGCTGATTTACAGCACACGGAGAGAGCAGAGATGAAGGAGGGAAGAGGGCAGTAATGCTGTAAGGGGTGCTTTAAGAAAAGTCTAAAAATGTTCAGCTGGCCGGTAAAACCAAAAATATGCCTCACATTTGGCCATTTTTTCCCATTTATCTCTTAATGAATTAAGGCCTCTGACTCCTGGAGGCCTTTGGGGAGAAAATAGCAGAGGACAAAGAGCAGGACTAAGTGCGAGAGAGAGACAAAAACACTTAATCTGTAAGGATGATGGGTCATGTACAGTATAATGTTGATGGTTGTAGGGGTATTGGGAGCATACCTTGTTGTGAAGATGCAGTGCACTGAGGCACTCCATTAAATATTCATGCTGCATTACAATACTTAGGATAGTTTCAGCTTCCTTTATGTGAAAATAATTTTTGGTCTTTTCCCACTTCTGTGACAATTAACTGAATATCCTTTTAATATATCCAATAATACATTGGATATCAGCATACTCACATAATCTGCAGAGACAGATACCGATATCAGGCCAATAAAATTGTGCAACCCTAATTTAATTACATCAAGTTTTTGGTTTTTGTTGTTTATTTGCTCTTGTGTGATGAAGAAACTACTGTTTCATCAAACCATGTTTGTTGATAATGCAAGACATTTGAGAATGTCAACACTTTTAGGGTTAGGTTGCGAGACCCTGACCATCATTTTACAACTTTTTGAAATTTTATAGACCAAACAATTAACTGAAAATAAATTGATATGAAAAATTAACAAGCAGGCCTATATTTGCATCAAGGTAAACATCAGGCAATGCTGCAGTCCATATTAGATTCAGTTTAATTTCTGTTTGACTCATTATTAATTCCTTTTGAGCTATTTCTGATTCCAATTCTGAATTCAATGTTGCTTGGTTATGAGAGACTTTCACAAAACTAATACTGCAAATTGTACATGTAAAACTTTAACCTGTTTGTTTAATATGACAACACAGGGCAACTCTACAGTAAAGTAGTAAATGATCATTCAAACTCAAAAACTTAACCATCTAAGTGTGCTGTGAGTGCAGCTTGGCTTGCAACCATGCCCTCTTTGCTCATCAGAAGAAAGCAACAATGATGTTATGTTGTTCTGCTGTAACAATGGAAGACATGAACAAACTAAAGTGTCCACTTGAGTTGACAACCACTGACACCAAAAGCAGAGTCAGGAAATATTTCTGGTTCCACACAAAAGACTGATCTAAGGATTTCATGAATCGCATAAATCATAAATTGCTCTTTTAGTGGAACTGACAGACATTTTCCTTTGTTGCCTAATGGTACAATCTGCACCCAAATTCTTGGAGAAGTGAATAGGAAAAGCCATTAAGAATAAACTGAAGCGGAATGAGTTCATGGCAAACTACAGGTTTAATGCACAAATGTTACTGTCAGTGGTAAAACAACCAGGAGGAAGGAAAAACCTGTTTGCACTGTATGGTTAGTATAAGCCAGGTATCCAACTGTGATCATTAATGTCCAGTTTTCCATCCACGCTGCCTTTCATTCTCAGGTATTATAGGTCTCTACAGTGTCCACTAGTTGCCAAATTGAACAGGGGAGGGGGCTCAAAGCAGAGGGTTTACTCATATAATGCAGACATTGTGTGGGGAGACTGAGTAAAAAACCTTCATTGAGTAGAATGGGAAGTAAATAGAAAGACTTTCAAGAAAAATATCAAGTTTTCCAAAATACCACTTCATCATGGCACTTGGCCCAGTAAGCTGAAAGACCGTAATTTGTGATTTTTATGTCCTTCAACATTTATCAGTGAGTAAACCATTGGTATTCTCTAAATGTCCACCTTCATCTGCAAGCCTTTAATATCAGTGAATGGTAAATTGCCTCACAGAGTGGACGGGGCCAGCTCAGTCAGTGGAACGTCAGAAATGATTAATCAGTGTATTGTAAGCTAGTGTGAAGCAGTAATGAAAAGCAAAAAGGTCAATGGTGTTGAAGCGCCTTCTAGCCTATAGTAAATCCCACTATGTAATAGGACTACATATTTAATATATAGATGTACACAGTATTTCTCAACAAAATTCCAAGTGCATGTCCACATTTTCTGGGTATATTACACAAAAAGCTAACAAATGTGATGTAGAAGGCCATTAAACAATAATCTTTTAGTTTGGACCACAAAAGAAAGAATAGAAAATTGTGGCTGTGAAATCAGCAGATGATAAAGATGTTATTTTTCTGCTTCCTGCCCAGGAACAACAGATGAAAATTAGCTTGTAATTTACCTTGTTGTTTTCATCCATTTTATCACCCTGGTGCAACCACAGAGCAACACATAGGCCCTGTGTCAGCTAAATTAATAAATACATTTCAGACACAGGCTGTTGAATTAATAACCATTCCTGACTGTGATTTAGTACCAATTATTACTGGGCAATTAAGCCATGTTTCCATCATGGTACAGTCTAGTTTGCTACAGTATGGTACAGTTTGGTATAATAAAGCCCAGTGTCAGATTTGTGTTTTGACTAAGAACAGTACCTTTTACTTGGTAGAAAATATGTATTTTACTGTACCAAACTGAACCTTTCCATTTGATGGAAACACAGCATTGGAGCATTAGAGACAGTTGGTAGCAGACATCCCAGTTCCACAGCCCAATCAAGAGGTCTGTTTCCACTATATAGGTCTGGTCAATTAATCAATCAAATCTGAATCACAATAAGAAAAAATCCAATTTGCAAAACACTAAGGCTGACATTAAAGTGTTGTGTTTTTTATTCTTCTATGTCCATGGCCAATGAAAAAAAATTAATCCATGTTGAAAGCAATCCAATGTCACAAACTCCAACAATCTACCAACACCAATACCAGTTCATTTAGATGTGACTCAGCTAAAATGCTGTTACTGATTTTGACCAGTATTGGACCAATACTGAGTATTGAATCAATTCATCCCTACATACTTTATATTTTTTGATAGTGTATGGTGATGGTTCATCCTATTCTGAATATATTATACAGTGACTGAACCCTCATTTATTTTATATCCCAAATTAAAGGGAAATATCACAGTATATGTTGGGAAAAAAATAACATTTTACATTTGAAGATTAAAATTGTTTAGCCCTAGCTTTCACCTACTAACACCCACTAACATCTGGCTTTTGTCAACAATGGGAAGCAATGCAAGTGGAAATTCACTCGCAAGTTGAATGGTTTTTAATGGGCTCTTACTTCATGTACTGTAAATTTGACACCCAGATGAAAGCTGTAATTTCACCAGTCTAGTAGTGGCATGCACAACAGCGTTAGATGTGCTCTACGACTAAAGTCAAAGATATACAAGTGTAACCACTGCTAAACCATACAAGCATGGTTTAGGAAAACCAGGAAAATGCAGTGCAGGACATACTGGAAAAGAAATTTGAAAAGTCGTTGAAAAGAAAAGCTGTAATTCGACTGGTCAGAACTGCCACCCCCACCCCCCCACTTACAATACTACAGTCATGTAATCCCATGCACCAGCGAACTGTTCCACATATTTGGTGCACATTTCTGGCCACTGAAATAACAAATACCAACCGAGGAAAAATCCAACTACTATCAAGCAGCAACAGATAAATTCAGCACTAAAATCCTTATTTATTTCACCCAAAACTCCACAATGAGAAATTAAAAAAAAAAAGATTACTACAATACTTACACAAGCAGATAAAAAGATGATCAGACAAGGGTTGGTCTGCATGGTAAGATAATGACCCTGATCCAAATAAGCCAAATTAATGAAGCAAATAAAACCTGCCCAAACTTGATTTTTGTGAGGGCTCAGGGAAGTGAGAGTAAATTTTCCACATCTTTTTTCGTAGCAGGGCATCCTGCAACATCTGAACTGTGCCAACTGGATGAGAACAGAGCTCTTAAGGTGATTGATTTGCACAGTGTTTTCCAGTTTGTCCAACAGGAAATTACTTTCCTCATAAATAGAAAGAAACCTGGTTAAATGTCTTGAACTTGGTCATTTTAGGGGAGGAGATTTGTGCTACGTCATGTAACTGAGACCGAGTCTGCTGGAAATCAGAGGTTAGGTGTTGAAGAGTCCTTGAGACTCAGTGGCAAGTTACATATTCCATATGTCCAGCATTACTCAACGCTGGCTCACAGAGGTTCCTGTGGGAGCGACCCTTTTAACCGTTCCACACTAATGGGCTGAAAAAGAGCAAGACTTCAGGTTACCTCGCTACATCCTCTGTGTGCTATGAGAAAGAGGAAGGTGGTGGAAGTCACAGCAAGAGGGAGACATGGAAGTGAGGAGACAGAAAAGCAGAACAGAGCTGAGAGAGACTGGAATGACTCAACAGTGCTTAACATAAACTTCAGTTTCACTGTTACATGATTATGAATAGCACAACAAAAGGGGTGTTCACGTGCAACAGCTTTTGCGCTATCAAACAAACATTTTCAAAAGAGACGTGCATCAAAGGCAAACAAGGGCAATGTAGTCATGATGTAAATTTGCTGAGACACATGTTTTTTTACATCTCAGTGACATGAAAATATCTTAAATTTCTTGAATGCAGCAAGCCATTCCAGTGTATCTTATGACACTGAGCCAAAGATGTAGTCAAATTGCTCTCTGAACCTCCATCATCTAGTCTGTGTATGAGTGATGGTGCATTAGACACCTATGGGGGCTTATAGGAAAACCATACCTACAACATTATACAGTATATTAGTTAAAATAATAACACACTTATATAAAGACATTAAAGAAAAGAAGAACATAATTATGATCATTATCATCAGACTGGAATAAACATTAGCGCCAGGCGATATGGACAAAAACAATATCTTAATATTTTTGGATTTCTTTAAACTTAAAAATTCAAGTTAAAATTCAGACTTCAAAATGAATTACAGTACAGAACATTGAACTATGGGTGAACATTCAGATGCTCTACTCTGCAGCAAACCAGCCAGAGCAACTAATAAAATTATTCAAAAGCTTAAGATATGGGAGCTGGTGTCTCCATGTTTTCTCCCTACGAGCATAACTACAAGTGGCTAACCTGCACGGCAGGGAGAATGCAAGGGAGAGGTCACGTGTTCACGTGGGCCCACTAGTGGTCATGTGACACTGAATCCTGCCCACTGCTGCTGCAAGGGGGGCTTCTGCTGCACGCACTCAGGGAATGTGTCCTCAGTTTTGCAAACAGGCTTCACTGAGAGAGAGCATAAGTTTGGCCCCCCAGGGTAACCATACCCCTGACAGAGAGGCATATGAGCCAAATGTGATTCGACAAGGCCCAGAGCTCCAGGGTCACACTGCAGAACAGAACATGTGTCCCTGGGAGGGAAAGGCCTTTCTACTCCCTCAACATTCTCCAGTTTGTGCAACAAATCCTAATGAGGCTGTTCTCCGTGGGAGGAACCAGGCAGTGTGTCTGTGGGGATTTGTCTGCAGAGCTAAACAAGCAAGGAAAGATGCAGTGAAGCGACCCATTCACTCACACTCAGTGTACTGCACGCACAAACCAAGACTAATGAGGTGAGTGAGGCCAAACTGTGTTCTACAGGCCAGTGTGAGGTGAGGATTTAAAATGTGCTCAGGCAAAGAATCAAGACATAAAATATGAAGCAGCAAATTCAATCAGATATGTGAGCGATGTACCATGGTAAAATACTGTACATATTTGGTTAAGCTGCTGGCAGTGTAGACTCAAATCCCTACTGTAAGGTAGAACTGTAGAGTCCACAGTGTGGACAGTCTCAGTCATTGGAATTTATGTTCAGTTCATATGTCCCTTAGACTTTATCGCTCTGAAAACAGATTATATGTAAAGGCCTTAGCACACCAGATGTATTTTTATGAAATTTATTTGCACATTAATAATATTTTTCAAAGATGAATCCAATCAATGCAGCTTTTACATCTTAGCAGCCTTGGATTCTTGTTAAAGTATATGTAACAGATACTGTTACAGTAGCTTTTATTTTTTTCAGAAAAAACGGTTGATTTGATTACATTTCTGTTTCATTGAGGACACATTAACCAATCAGAATGTGTACAGCTGACGATGTGAAACTTCCTCCAATGATTAAATAGTCTGAAAGGCATCATAAAAGTAAAACTATGCAGGATTTTTACCCAAATCTTTCAGCTTCAGAGTCATTGTGATAATGAAATGGCTTGTTGTGGGGCAGTCGGGGTTGTCAACACGGCAGAGCCGGAGAAAAAGAAAACTGTCTGACGGAGCAAGGGGCCAAAAAAATATGTACTCTGAAACTGTAGGGGGAGCTTCGTAAAGAAAAAAGACGAAAAAGCGACCAGACTTGAAAACTTCCACTTTCAAGTACATCCTGAAGTGGTGACGTGGTAAAGTTAAAGCTCCTGAACCAAACAAGGTCTGTTTTCTTACTCAAAGTTGGCTCTATGCAACAATTTAGTAAAATGAGAAAGCACCTATTCATCATCACACAATTGCAATTCCAACTCTTTTTTTCCCAAGATGTAATTTATTTTCTGGTCCTTGTAATTTGTTCACTTATTAATGTCAAGAGTGATATGAATATTTAGGGTGCATCAAAATTCACCTGCAATTTCAAGCCATTTATTTGTGTCAAAGACAATCTACATCCAGAATCGTTCAAGAAAACATCAAACAGGCATCAGGAACACTCTTCATCTTTGAAAGATGTATGAGACATGAATGTCAAAACCAAATATGAAAAAGTTACCATGTGTGGTTGATATTCCTGCAAATTCAATAAAGGTCAGTAAGAGTTAGTGACGGGAGACAGCAGGACAGAAAGGGGTCGTTGTTCAAAGACATTCCCGTGTTTCTGATCTGTCTAGTTTGGGGTCAGTCCACCTGAACCACATTAATTCATTTTCCTTTTTCTGTGCCTCTTCCTTTTTCTTAAGAAGACAGTAAAGGTAATGCTTTGTAGCAAAGCTCACTTTTAAAGTCAGATCACCACATGTTACTTTGATACACTCTGACAACTCTATTGACCGTAGTTTTTTTTTTTTCTAGAGGGGTGTAGAATAAAACAGTGGCACTAATATGCAACACCTGTTTCCCTTTGGCATCCGTCACTATATCAAATATACAAACAATGACAGCTGTGGTGATGTGGCCAGGCTCTGGGCCAGGGCGATGCAAAGGAAAGAGACAGGGGTTGTTTCTCAGGGCACAACAGGGTGGAGAGACCCTCTCTGGGTCAGATAGCTGAAAGCAGAGTCCAGTGGACAGAGCCTGTAATACTTCACATATGCTTTCTGAGGTGCAGCAGGCGCTATCGATTACTTTAATCTTAAGCCGGGGGAACCATAAGGAAAAGGTCCTATAGGGTGGCCTGCTTTCAATTACGAGGCCCATAAAGACATTGAGATAGGAGCCCACGTGATGGATGGTTGCTGAGTTGCCATGATAGGATCCATGCTTGTGTCTGCTGAAGCTCATGTTTGCTTGACAGGATCATCCACATGTCCAAAGCTTTTAAATCTATGGATGTAATCTAAAAAGTAAAAGGATGAGGCTTGAGCACTGTTTGTGTGCCTCTTCTCAGCAGGGTTGTAATTCTCTCTGACATAATCAACAGCCAAAAAAATGTGACACTCAAAAACTGCCCCTTCAAAGCTGCCATGTATTTAAGTGTGGTTTAATGAGGTACTGAAAGATAGTCAGCACTGACTGGGCTGTGAATGTCCCCCGATACCAAAAACCAACCTGACGCATGGAGGGTAACCCTTTCTTAAAACATGGCTGCCAAAAAAAATCATTTTAGCCACATAATAAAGGGCTTACCAAACACAGTCTACAAAGTCCACAATATGCAAAGCATATGTCAGTTTCTTAAACTTGCCTCTTATCCGACTACAAACTAAAGTTTGTAGTTCACTCTCCCATACCAAATTCCATAGAGAAAATCAGCATTTTAAGCTTGCAGGGACCTGGGAGCTGCTGCATTACTGCTGCCTTCTTTGCTAAGGATGGGCATTTCAATTTAAAAAATGCTACTTGGCAGTCGGGGGTATTAGCCATTGATTATTTGTGATCACCAACAGTCTGCCACTCATCATGAACCTGTTAACAGTGTGGGGATATCCTGCTGTGTTTTATTGCTTTGACCTGTCTGTGCTTAGCCTGGTTCAACCCATCTGAGTGGACCAGTGATTTGATTTCGCTCTGCAGACACGTCTGGCAAAGATGCTGTTTTGGCCAACTTCAGAATCTCCTTAAAAAGAGAACCAATCGCAAACCCCTGGTGTGCCAGAGGCAGGACAAACACGATGACCACAGAAAAGTGACGTCAAGCAGCTTTTGCATACATCCACCACCCAAGCCACCCAAGAGCAGCTGCCTTTCAATTTGTCTGTTGACGCCATTACTAGATAGCCATTGCTCCGAGAAAACTACAACAAGCACAATTGGTGACACTCAATTGTGTACAGAGGCATTTTTATCTAAGTTGAATGCAGTAACTGGTGTTTGACCAGAGAGGCAGCCAATTGCCAGTTTTTATCATGTAAGATTGCAATACTTTAAACTAAATTGTGAATATTCCCATCTGGATCAGCAAATAACATTACCAGATACACATATACACTGGTTTACCCCTGACAAAAATGGTTTAGGGATTTAGTTACACTTTACCTATGCATGGAAACGAGTGATAGCTTGCCTCCATGTCTCATGCTGGTTCTTAGCACAGTGGACATGTACAGCACGTTTAGCCTTGACTGTGTGTCACACTTCAAAAAACCTGAACTATCTCTTTGGAGGTAAATGAGAACAAGAGAAGACAAGAACAAGGAGGGACTGGTGGCTCCTCATCTGATGAAAGGATTAATTCTGGAGGGATAAAAATAAAAAGGGTGTGGCAACAGGAGCCTGCATTACTGAACAGCTAAATTATTTCCACTAAGTTACACAGCATGCATGTGTGAGTCCATGAGTCACAACAGATTTTAAAAAGTCATCTGGGGATTCAGACACACCGTGTGGAACAAAAACATCAACTCATATACCAATTTCTCATGTGTTCGTCACTCATGTATTTGTATATGAGTGAATAACACATGAGAAATTGGTATATGGTATATCTCCCAGGATTCAAGTCAAGCCCCAAAAGCAAAGGACACTTGAAGTACAAGATCAACGCATTCTCTCTTCCTTCTGGATTTACTGTTTCTGGCGAACTCCCGTTGCTGATCCTTCACTTGCTGACTGGGGGATTTAATTCAAGACAGGGCAGGCTGCAATGAATTTGAACTGCAATAACATAAAATTTTTACTTAGGTTTTATTCCTTGCGTCATTAAATTTCAGCTTGCTGGTCATTACACTGACTGGATGTATTTTACCGTAACATTAATGACCTATATTTTATGTGTTATGAACATCAAAGTTAAGTAAGCATTGAAAAGTATGGTTTACACACTTTTATGTCACAATGAATTCTTCATTTAATCTCACATATATAAACTGCTGAAGATGTGACTGTAATATCATATTTAGATAGTTGCATTTCTGTGAGTTCCTTTAATAAACCGGAGAATCATGCTTGTTTACACTGACAGTTAACCTCTATATATGTTATTCATCACTTTAAGTCAGGGCTTCTCTACATCTTTGGGCAAGTTCATTCTTTAGCTAATGGTCTGAAATACCAAAGTGAACCTTGCATGATTTTAATCATATATTGTTTAGCACAAACAATTATTCAAAGAAGCCTCTATTTCTCTATATACTATACAGTATATCTGTAGCTCCGTTAAAAAGTTAGAAGTTGTTTGAACTTTCTTTTCACTTTATTTTAAAGTTTAAAAAAAACAACAACAAAAAAAAAACAAAAAACTGACATTTGCCATTATTTTATGGCATTTTATGGGCCAAACTACTAATCTACACACTCCACAATCCTAACTCCAATCCTGGCTGCTCTCCATCATTTGGTCCTACATCACTCACTCAACCACTACATGAACTTACACCGATCTCTTAAACTGACTTCTACCATTATATACACCTTTATATGTGGGACAGCTTTATATATGGGAGCTGTATATGGAATTTTGACTGGAGTGCCCTAGAAAATGAAACAAATAACAAACAATAACAATTACAGTCACCTTATCTCTCGTTCCATCTTAATGTGAAAAGTCCAGAGCTGACTTTGCTCGGCCTTTTTACACCAGTGTATTTTAAAGTTGGTGATAATGGTGTTACTTTGAGATGTCAATATTTTCTCAGGTGGCACTTGGTATAAAAAGAGAACCACTGATATACACCAAAATAGTTGAAGCTGATACAACAACCTTGTGGTTCTGCCTACCCATCCTTTCCCAGAATCAACAAAAAAGAATTTCATCAAGACTTACAACTAACAACCTTTTAATGTCTGTTAAATGGGCTTATTGTATATTTGTAGTTGTTGGTTATTGCCTTTATTGACACACACTTGACAAATTAATGATTGTTAAAAGCACTTTAAAGATACTGGAGGAAAACAAGACAGATTATAACTAATGCACCTTATAGCAACATGTTTGTCAACAGGTAGAGACAGTTAAGTTACTATTTAATTAATTATTTTCTTTTAAATATAGCAGAATGTCTAGAATAAAGTTTGGTATGAACAGTGATCTGGTAGCATATTTCTTTAGCAGTTAATCTGCTCACAGTCAGGCCAGGACTAAAACTTTGAAATCCGAGTGCTGGATTGGATTTCATCCCTACTGAAAGCAAAACATTTATCCGAGACTGATCTAAATCCAAGTTTCTGACAGGCCTGAGAGTGAAATGCTTTGTCTCCTCAGAACTAGGAGGACATCTCTCTCTCTCTCTTTCTCTCACAGTGGCTCTGGACCTGTCAGCACCAAAAAGACACAAATCCATCCTGAGTCACAATTTGAGGTCTCTACAAAAACAGGCAGAGATTAGGCACACTGGTCCCAGGGTGCATGAGATCCACCACTGTCTCCATTTCTCAGCTTGACATCAAAGAGCACCGAGCAATACTTTGAATTATAGACAGCAAGTGTTCAGTCATGCCTTCACTGGTAACCAAGTCCTGGGCCGATTAACCTCGGTGCCACCCCGAGGAGACACAGAGCAGAGGATCCAGCTCGTAGCAGGGAATGATGGATTACAGCACCAACAACTGCACATCAACAACCAGAACAAAGGTCACACAGGTCCTGCAGCCATTTGACATCTCAATACCTAACTGCAACCCCAGCAACAGTTACACTAGTTTAAATGTCTGCCAGTCAATTCTATCTATGAAAAAAGCCCAAAGTCATATTAAGTTATTAGTATAGAGAAAATTTAGGATTCATTGTATCATGATGCATGATGATATCGAATCAAATCGATAGTCGTGCTCAATGTCATCATCTGTTGTCCTTGCACTGGTACAGTGTCATACAATGAGGCCATCAGGCACATCCCACACCCACCTACCAAGTAAAGGCACAGTTCTCATTTAAAGCTCAAACCTGATCCAGGGCTTTACCATTCCAAACCGAACCATACTATACCTATAAGGGGGCGCATTAAAAAGTTAGGTGCACCAGTGCAACCAATGCAAAAAAAAGTTAGTTTGGAGCCCTGTTAAAGTTTACCACCTTTTCCATCTAACAGAAAAAATTAATTTCCACATGGTTCATGCATTACCTCGCTTTCCTTTGCCACTTAGTGCTTGGGGAACATTTCCCCTCAGCTTAACACCAGCAGTCCCAATCAGAGAAGAGTATAGCATATTATCAGCAGATGGACAAAAGACAATTCAGATCAGGGTTATGGCGCAGATGACACATGGGTTTCATTCTGAGGCAGTGGAAATGAATGAATTGATGTCATCAGCAGAAGGCAATAATACAGCATTTAAAAAAAACAAAGAAACAATAGACATTGATACAGGGAAATAGTATTTCTGTTAGCTGTTGCTTTCTTCCAAGAGGTTGTATGCTACTGAAGGAAGCTATTGTTTTAGGCTGATCTAGGCCACAAGAGCATACCAAAAACTTTAAAAGCTTTGTTTCAAAATATTTTGTGTTGCATGGTGACACAAAGATAGCATAGAGACTGATATAGAAACAAAATGACCAGCTAACACAAGGACAGGTCTATGGGAAAGCTTGTCCAGCTGGATATGGGCCAGAAAATGAGATGGCAGGCAGCTGTTGGAGCCAGCTGTGTTCAGCCAGTTGTTCTAAGAGTTGGGAGGCCAGGATGGAGGAATTCAGAGACATTGGGATAGAAGGAGTGGGGCACAGATATAACAAGCAGATAAAGATGGTAAGAGTTTGACAAGGAGGAGAAGAAAAATGGAAATGATGTGTGTTAAAAGCAAATGTACATGTTCACTGGGACACAATCAAGGCAGTAGGTTTTAGAGTGGGACACATTTATCAGTCTAAATCAGCAGGCCAGACTTGGCTCCAGTCTACGTGAACTGAGTTGGACAAATGACTCCTTTGTGGAAAAAAAAGCTACACTTCTTCACTGCTGCATTTGAAAACAACAACAAATCACACAGCAGATCAATTTTACATTAATAACTGAACCATTTCCTTGAAAAGCAGTTGAATAATTACTGCGCTAAAATGGTATGTTGTACAAGCCATTTGTTATCTAAGCAATAACACTCTCATGGCTAAAAGAACAAATAAGTGTATTGATTTATTTTGATAACAAGCATTTTCTGCATAAGTATCTCTAAGTATTCACCGTGCTAATTGGTGTGAGAAAGCACTCCCAGTGACCTAATGATGATCAGGACTTCAATGCTGCTGATGGTGCATGGCAGCATTATAATTAGACACATCACCATCCTTGGTTCTCTGTGTTAGGGTTAGGGTTAGGTAATCACAGTCTAAAAACTAGCAAAAGCACCTCTTCACAAGTTTCCAATAGTGTCAATAAAGTATCACCAACAAAGTCTTATAACGTCTGCTGTGAGTCATGGCCTACATTCCCAGATATGTCATCAAAATGTGGACTTTTTGAGTAATGCTGCTCACAGACACAGAGACAAATGCAGGCAAAATATAATCTCCTCAGTGGAGGTGAAGAGACTTAACTTTTAAATTTAATCCATTGCCAAATGAGCTTGCACAATGGTGACTGTCAATCAGACAGCTACGCACAACAACTCACTGTGTGATTCTCAGTAGTGATGGGACAAGATATGATATTATGACTCAAAGTGATAAAAGTCACTGACAATAAAGAGTAATTGTGGGGAATTTCTATTGTGATAATGGTGTGAATGGAGAAAAACATATATATTTCATATTTCAACATACCGTTTTTGTGATTTTTTTTATGTGCCACAATGGGGAGCTGCATCTGTCATCATGATTATTATGATCTTATTAATTGAATTATGATTCACAAAAATAATATGCATCCTATCAGTGATGCTTTTGACCACTGTAGGTGCAGGCAGAGGGCTATGCCTCTTGAAGTTTAAGAATCTATATATTTAAACACCTTAAATAATATTGTGAATCACAATTATTTTGGTCAGGATTGGCAGGAAATGTTTTATATCATCCATGCCTTTTTCTCAGAACTGCCAAGTTCAGCTCTTGTATCGCTCAGTAACATTACGGCACTAACTGCACACAGGAAGTGATCTGTTTTATGCCAAGCCAGATGGAAGCAACATGGTATCAGTGAAGCGAAAGATATGCTAACAGGTTGGAGTTTGACTGGAAACCCAAGGAGACGCCAATGAAAAGTTTCGAAAAGGTAATTCTACTGTTTAAAACACCCCATTTTTTCTCAGTTTAACCAAACAAACCCACCCTCAGTCAGGCCTGATAATTTTGCTTGACAGAGTTTTCAAATAAAGGACACAGAATGCAAATAATGTGACATAATTTCTGTTTGTAAAGACCAAACAGGGGCAGAATGATAACATCAACAACAACAATCACTAAAAGTTACACATAGCAGATTAAATGTAATAATAAATAAATTTACATATAAAACCAAGCACAACAAAGATTCTAAGATTTTGGTTTGTGATTTGTGTGAATGAGGGCAACATGTCAGCACTAAGCTGGCAATCAGTACTGTAATGTATTTTTGACTCCAAGTTTATTACATTCATATGTTAATAGTCCAAAACCACAAAGTCCAAAATAGGGCTGCAATGACTAATCAATTAATTAATCGATTTGCAACAAGCTTTCTAATTCTTCAGCTTCTTAAAGTTAAGATTTTTCTGGCTTCTTTGCTCCATTTCCCAAGAAAATAATTAAAACGGAATCATTTTGGTTTGTGGACAAAACAAGACATGAAAAATCATCATTTCCAGGTCTGGGAATTTTTTTTGGACCAAACAACTAATCAGTAAAATAATCTAGAGATTAATTGATTATGAAAATAACCAGTAGTGGCAGCCCTAGTCCAAAACACAGCAATATTGTCAAATGAGCTAAGAATATCAGCATAAAAAAAACTCTAAATGTCCAGTAATCCTATCCAAAACTAAACAGCTTAATTAACAATTGTGTTCATTTAGTTTTTTGGCAAATATTGATAAAGGCAACGGCAATACAGTTCATCCAACATGATATCTCAAAAGGGTGTCTCACAGGATAAGCCTCTTAAGTGTGCTAAATGACTGAAAGCTGAAGTTGGGAAAGCTAAAGAGTGCCCCCTGGTGGCCTTTAGTGAAGGAGACATACAACATCAAGATGATAGAGAAGGAGTAGTAGGCAAAGCTCAGCAGCAGCGATACAAAACAAATTCATGCCATGGTTTGTCACTACTAATTTGCCAAAACCACACATTCACATCTAACCCTGCTGCTTCCAGCATATGGCTAAAACTGGCTTGTGTGTAATTTGTTCATGTGTGTTGCTCCGACACTAAAACACTCCTTTTAGAAACTGATGTGGGAAGCATCCTTCGTGGTCATGGGTGTGTGTTTGTCTGTGTGTCGCATATTGATTTGAGACGTGGGTATGTGTGTGTGAGTGTGGGAAATGTTTGTTGTGGATACTCACTGTAAATTCTTGAGATGAGATCCAGACGACGATGGAGATGGTGATGACACCTGTCGGACTTCGAGAAGCTATGAAAAGAGGCAAACATCGTGAAATAATGTTAAGCAAAGTTTCCAATAAAACTCTTTAATTCTCCCATGAAAGTGTGGATGAACTGTTCATCCACACAAATTATTTGCAAATTATTTGCTATATCTGAGGTTGACAGTAAAGACATATCATGGTGGACTTTCAGAATATAACATAAACACAAGGAGATGTCCATTTGTCTTTAATAAACAGATTCCTAAAAGTGAAAATTGGGGTCAGCCTCTTTAACTGAAGGAATAATGTTGCATTGGCATCTTTACCGAGGAAGCTGCAGGAGATGACATCAGACATTTACTATAATTTTAAAAACAAAAATTCCACCATCTCTAATTGTGACCCACATATTTTAGTTGTGTTTTTATTTCATTCTTCCACACCTTTCTATACAGTTTTTCATCTCAAGAGCTTCTGGTCATGTTCATATGATGTTGAGAAGCTTTAAGCAGAGGATTAAGTTTGCTCAAGCTCCTGAGTGAAACACTGAAACAACAAGTATCAACACAAAGCCCAAACACGTGGAGAATTTAAGTTCCCACTTTTTTCCATAAATATGTTATTGTTCCATTTCTGCAAAACACCTTAATCTGCTATAAATCAATTCATATCTCAGTATTGATTTCATTACTTGCAAGGAAGCATATCAAGAGGCCATGAATAAATATTTGTAACTTTTTGACAGATGATAATCTCTTAGATTTGAGAGTGTTTGGAGACAAATTTGACCTTTCATTTGGAGAATGGTTCCAATGATATGATAGGAAAATAAGGTAAGATAATGAAAATATGATTTGAACAACATATGTATGGCGAATAGGAAAGTCTGTATTTTCTTTTAGAAACTGGGATGAACAAAATATATTAGTAATGAAACACTATGGGTTTAATTAAATTAATATTATTATTTTATTTGTTTTCTAATACTTTTAGCCAGCATCTTATTAAAGTACATACAATGAAATTGTGATTAATTTATCAATTATACAGACATAAGAGCATTCTTTTTTTTAATCCAGGTTAAAAATATTTCTTTTCTCATAGGCGTATGATTGAGCTCTTTTGGAGCAATTCGAATTCTTATATTTTGTAGTTCTGTACATTGTTGTTTGTTGCATGCTTGATTTTAGTCACTTTTGTTTTCTTTCTGTTTTTACGATTCTGGACTCTGATTCATTCACGTTATAAGTTATAATTGGGTTCTGTTCAAATTGTAAAGTTTAATGTTCATGACATTTAAATGTTATTTTGTTTTTATGTTAAGTACATTGAGTTGCGTATGAAATGTGCCAACAAATCCAACTGCCTTTAAAACATAAAGCATGAATTGCAGGTTATATTTATGATTAATCGGTCGTTCATTTCTCAATTAATCGAGCAATCGTTTGGTCGAAAAATGTTGGGATAATGTCGAAAAATGTTGATCAGTGTTTCTCAAACTTATGATGATGATGTCCATCATCATCTTGTTTTGTCCACAAACCAAAATTATTCTGTTTTAAAGCTTTATTTGTTATATAGAGCAAAGAAACCAGAAAAAGTTTACATTTAAAAAGCTGAGAAATGTGAAAACTTGTTTAACTCCTTCAAAAATAATAATCGATTAACAGAATAGTTGACAATTCATTTGGTAATCAATTAATCGAGTAATGTTTTAGCCTGCGCATAGGAGTCAGCTGAAGGTATAAGAGATAGCACATTACAAGCAAATACGCAATATTACACAGTGAAATAAAACCAAATACAAATCAAAACAATGGCCCTAATAATAATGTAATAGAATAATACTTTTGATAAATAACAGAACAATAATAAACATATTGAAAATATGATAACAAATAATGTTGGAGTATAACAAAAGAATGGCAGTAGCAAAATTAAACCTAATTAAACGTCATATTAAAAGGAATATGCTCGAAAACTTTAACTCAATAAAAGACAAGTTGTTGCGTCCGTTGAAGTTTGCCTTACAATGGTTGTCACGACCTAACAACACAAAACTGACACACAAATAAATTGCACACACTCTGTTTACTCGCACGAAGCTAAAAACAAAAACCCGGAGTTGTTAGTTGAGCATGTGTGGACAGAAACAGACTGAAGCGCCAGCACTAACAGCGAAAGATGGCGTTATCATTCCAGCTTCGGCCTTATGTCAAATCACAGCTGACCCAATCAGTACACGAGCCACCGGAGGATGTGTGGAGCAGCGCAGCGGCTGTGAGACGACGCTGGCTTCTGGCCGCAGACGCTGAAAACAAACTGCGAAGGCATTTGCTTCCATTTTCCGCTCTCTAACAAACCGCTGCCGCTGTTTGCTCTCGCCCAGCTAGCTAAGTTCACGTTAGCTGCTGCACTGGCGTACGCTGACGGCGTTAGCCAGCAGCTAACCTCCCTGACCAAAACAGCTGGCTAAACAGCAGTACCCTCTCACTTTTGTTTATCTGTTGTCCTTTGTTTTGCTTCTTTATACAAACAAGCTTCACGAATACGGGCATGAGCAACACACTATACCAGCGTGAAAATAAGAGCACTCTGTGAACACTTACTGGAGAGAAGATAAGTCTCTTCTACTATAGTTTCTGCTGGTACATCCACCATACACGCATCAAACCATGTTGAGTGGGCAGCTGCGCACTGACGACGTGCTTGCGCTCCACAGACTCTATACACACACACACACACACACACACACACACACACACACACACACACACTGTTTTCCATGACTTCAGAGGACATTGCATTGACTTATATTAATTTCCTGGAGACTTATTCTAACCTTATCCATAATTACTAGTGTCCTAACCCTAACCTCAGCCTAAGTTTAAAACATGTCTTCACCTTAAAATGTAGTAATTTACGTTATGGGGACTTGATTTTGGTCCCCACAACAAAAGGAAAACCAGACACACCAGGAGGTTTGTAGAAAAAATGTAGGGAACTTCGAAGGACACTGGGAGGAGGTCATAGTGCTTCCTAGCCACTTGTCTCCTTGTGGAAAAGTGTGTTCTTCATCTCCTACAAATGATTTCATTTAATGTTTACCTAGATTTAAAAAAATACAGTGCAAATGCAATTGGAAAACACAATAGAATGATTGCACACATACACAAATACAGCACTGGATAATATGCCTTTTAAATAATCTCATATTATAGAAATGTAATTTGACACAGCAGCACAAATGACAACTGCAAAATTATAGGAGGGAATCAAGAATGGAAGCAAAAATAGGCAAAATAAAATATAAATAAGATGTATAGAAATACACAATTTGGAACAGGGGTCTCAAACTCAAATGACCTGGGGAGCACAGAGCATCTTTTTCGGTTGAGGAGGGGCTGGTCAAGCGTCCAAAGTCCCAAGTTTTACAAAAAAAAGCTACACTTCATTCGAGGTGGACAATATAATCTCAAAAATTATATCACCATATTCCATCATGATGTCACAATAATGATATTTGTGACTATATTTCTCAGAATTTCAAAACTAAAGTGTTTGTTTTGATACGGAACGATACATAGTTCACAATATTAATGTATTTATGATCCAAATTAATCTATTAATTTAAAAAAAAAGATACAGAAATAACCCATTATGTCTTGATATTAAGTGGTGGGTTGCATGAAATGGATTTTCATTGGGTGCATGTGACCCGCGGGCGCAAGTTTGAGACTTCTGATTTAGAATATAGAACATACAATATTAAAAATATAAAGGTGAGAGTATGCGCAGGTTTTCTAATTGTAATATATGCTATAAGTACGTAATGCAGATATAACCAGAGTAGAAAAACAAAGGTAGCCATATAGCCTTGTATCAACCTGTGAACATGTGTAACTCAAATTTAGGTCCATCATAAAGTGCATTCACACTCCACAGAGGTATTTAGTCATCATACTTTACTGTCATAAAAAGAGGACAAACCTGTATTCCTGTTAGAATTCACAGCCTTAAGACCCAATAAAGAAAATAAAGATATAATATATCACACTGCAACAATAATGTTTGAACTGATGAAGCCATATAAAGATTTGGATGCAGCTGGAGTTCAATGAATAGACAATGACATTCATTTTAAATGTATCATCTCCATGTAGGCCTGATAAGATAACAAATGACCAAAAAAATTCCTTTATTTGAAATACAGTATGCCTGGATTATTTTTTTTTTTTTTTTTTTTTCCTCTGCTTTCTTAAAAAAGTATTAGTGACAAACATGTTTTACTCTTGCAAACCTACCCCACGACCAGAGACAAATATAAATCACAGACTTTTCAAATAATATTGGTGGCAGTTTTGTTTGAAAGAATCCAGTGCTAACCTGCACATTTGTGCAATGATTTCCTCACAATATTTGAGATTAATTAATTTGCCTCTCTTTGTCAGCAGTTACAAGTGAGATTTACACAGATACACAGATGCAAGAGTGAGTTTAATTTTTAAAAATATTTTCTGAAATAGGGAATTGAAAGCACCTTAGCAGTTATCACTGTGAGCACTGGAAACTGGACACTGGACAGTTATTGTTGTTGTTTATTGAGATGTTAGTTATCATCTAAACTTGAACAGCGTATCAGATTCATGGACAGAACTTGTTTTGTTTCATGTGTTTAATATCTGTTATTAAATTTAAATATACGACTGTGTTGCTGTACCACACAATCATTACACTGATTCATGTCAACTTAACTGTGAAAAATCCTTATATGTACATAATGAATCAGTCCAGACAGGACAGAAAAAACATAACATCACACACGTGTCAAGTCCAAACCCATTCATTTTCATCAGATGAATTATCAGGGACAATTGTTGTCACATGGGGGCACTGTGGCTTCTACGGATGTACAGTAAATTGCACAGATTCTGCATAGCAGCATTCACACGTCATGTACAAAAGGTGTGGTGCTCCATTCTAAGTGGACGCTGTAATGCATCTTGTGCAGCAGACTGTAAATATGGCATTATTAGCACCTTATATGAACACTGTGAGTCCACAATGCATTATGCATGACAGTGAGGTTGCAGACACCGTCTTTAACAGCATTAATATTAATCAGATTCCACTGTGCAGTACCAGTGTTTTTTTGAATGCATCTGACCACAGATACAGTGTTGTTCAAAAGCTATTTTCTGTAGTTATTGGAGAGCAGAACATTTGTCCCTCACTTTTGTCCTGCTCTGATTCTCCCGTCATCAGGGCCGACCAAAGCCTTTATGGGGCCCTAAGCTGAATTTGATTTGGGGCTTCCCTCCCACCACCTAGTAGTCACCTTTGCTTGACTATTATTGATAGAAATGTACCTCTAGAAATTGCATTACTTAAATTATATATGTGTTATTACAGTGCCACGCTCGTGCAGTAAAATCACAATATTTAATTTGCAATTTCATATCTAAAATGAAGCACTCAGTGTGGTGATACTGGACTTAAACTGAAGAAAAACAAAACAGCACTAGCAGACTTTGCATTTTCTGCAAACTAGTAAACCAGTTAAATAGCTTCGGTTTTTGAAACTTGGAACATATGTACACCGAATGTGCAGTTTTTAACTACAAAATAAAACCAAATGATGTATGATTAACACTATTCAGATAAAATTTTAAATGTTAAAATTTTGGAACAAAATATCTTCCCACACATGACTGGGCCTCACATGACTGGGCCTCCCGTGGTGATCAGCATCACCTACATATCTCAGAAAAAAAGATAATTTCATGTTTTACTTGCCAGAAAATGACTTTTTAGCTTAATTAGAATAAATATTGTGTTTAAAAATAACAGAATATAGTTTTGTTACAAAATAAGCAACAGCATGTCTGCTTGTCTGGTGTGATAATATTTACAGGACCTTTGCGGAGGGAAAGCAGGTGTGGGCTCAAATGAAGCAGAAACAGCACAGCATAAAAAATATTAATGGTGAACTTAAACGGGCTGTGGTTTTCAGTTGTTGTGCACGCTAAACAAGACACCTGCATCCATTTATGCTCCAGAATAAAGCCTTCTCTAATCTCTCTTTATGGCTGTGCCTCCTCCTATACACAGCTGAGCACACAGTTCAGCCCAGCAAATCTGAAACCTTAAGAATCACATGTAAACAGGTCTGTATGGTTTGTAATTCAGGTTGGTCTACTTTTAGAAATGATGCCACATATAACTGCTGGCACTTTCCAAATAATTATTATTTGGAATTTTGGTGATGTGTCCTACATGTGTATAAAATCAAGCTAAACATCCAGTATTCGTCTCCGTAAATGAGCTGGGGATGATGGGTGTAGTTTTGTGAAATTGCGTTTTCACAGGCTTTTTTTTACAATATCAAAGCAAAACAAACAAGCTTTGGACTGTACAGTTATTAATAACACGGTGGTTACTGAGGTATTTGTAAGTCTGGTTCCTTATCACAGCGGAATTACTTTTCTTGTGTGTTGCTGACTTGTACTTGGGTACATATAGTGTACTTTTGTTAGCTCTTGGGACGACAGATAGAAAATGAAAACTTTCAGCGATAAAAACGCCAGCTCGGCAGCTGCAGTCAGCCCACGCCGCTGTGGTCACATTAAAAACTGCATCGCCTTTGAGACAACTGTAGCTCCGAGAGCCGTCGGCTCGCCCCCGCACTGCTCTGTGGGACTTGTAGTTTTTGTCTTGTAGAGCGCCGCCGCGTGGAGGGGTCCGTTGTGGGAGTGAAACTACAGTTCCCTCAGAGCTACTCGGAGGGTGTTAGTTGTCAATATGGCTGTTGTCGGACAGACAAAGCGGAGAGGCAAATGATTCGCCTCTGATTAGAAATCCTTGGTAGAGGGTCGGACAGGACAGTGTTTCTCAAATTACCTCGCTGTTCGGCTGCGGCAGAAGACACGGCGACTCTTTGCTCGAGTTGCAAAGTTAAATGGTTGAGCGGACGATTTGAACCGAGGTAAGTCAGTACTTAGCACTCTACAACGCCGAAAGTGATGTTATTAATATCAAACGCTCGCTAGCCAGCGACAGCGGCTAACGACAGCTACTATTAAGCGTCGACGCGGCTAGCATGCTATGCTAATCAATCCCCGACGCCAACGCTAACCAAAACAGCCCGTGTGAAGTTATTAGCCGTCCTGTCTGTGATACCAAAGCATTGTTGTTGGTATAAAGTCAGCGCCAGCGGTGGTGGGGAACATAGAGATGCTGTTCCGTGTTCGGGGAGGGATGTTAAGTGGCTGCTTTGATGATACGCTGGGCATTGTCCGTCTGCCACAAAAACGCTAACATTAGCTTCGCGGGCAAAGGGCGTGATAGGTTGGCATCACCAGCAGCGCTTCGCCCGCAGCGCCGACGCGAGTGACGGTTCTGTGGCGCGCTCTCTCTCTGCAGGCCCTGCAATCAGCAGTACAACACAGACACATGGAAAAGATTTACCAACACCAGGGTCAATTTTAGGACTATGAGAATACAGTTAAACTCGGTGTAAGGTGATAGCCAACAGTTGGAGATTACGAAGGTGAGGAATGCGAGTTATACTTTATTACGCAGTACTTACATTTGTAAGCCAAATAAAACTTAAGCTATAAATGTTTCTAACAATTACAACAGTTTCACTTATAGTGCTAACAGTGACTGCAACGATCAAACATTCTGTAAGCAGCAGAACTGTAACGTTGTTAGCATGTGTCAAATGACTTGTAATAGACCAAAGCACAAATTAAGAACAGCCTTATCCAAAGCATGCTGGGAATCTACGCCCACATTCTCCCCGAACGCGGCACATTACGAGGCGTGCATGCAATGCTGTATTTCATCTCTTTTTTGCCTGCTATGAAACAGTCCAACTCTGGATCCTCTGAGGTCTTTGAACTCGTTTGGAATCTTTTGAAGTCATTATCAAACCTGCTCAGGATGTGCTCCCTTTGTATATAGAAAACGAAGCATCTATGCACAGGCTACTGTTCCTCTTGGTTTTATAACTGTCCAATCTGTGTTATAATGGAACCAATTTACGACATGAATTCCTGTTATAGGTTAACCCCCTTCTCAAAATCCTGCTTCGTGTTTCAACCAGTTAAACGACCCCAAGTGAATAGTTAACTTAGTAAATAGATAAACGGGATTGGTAATGATTTCTCACTGTCTGTTTGGTTTGTAGTACACAATGTGGCTGTATAGCTTAGGAGTTAACACATAATCACACTGCTGTCTACCTACTGCATAATGCACAATGTTATTGGGCATTGCAATTAAAAACCATCCTCAATAAGTTGGTTGTGCCCTATTTCCATTATTGAGATGATCGTGACCGGGGAAGGTCATTTATATTTTGGTGACTAAAATGGTCTCCATCTTGGCCAATGATATATTTTTTTAGATGCAGCAAGGGAAAGTCTGCATCACAGCAGTTACTCCAAGATCTAATAATTTATGCTGATTCCTATTTAGAGTTTGTTGTTCACATGAAAGATGTACACTAAAAGTATGTTTCCCCTGTGGCATGTGTTTGAAACATTTTGTAACACTTTTTGATAACATCAGTAATGTGTTTAATAAGATCAATAAAATTAGTTCATCTGTAAATATCTGAAAGCAAATTGAGGTAGATTAAAGACAGAAGCCCCCCTTTTAAGAAAAAACTAAAATCAATATAAAAGCATTTTTTACAATGATTGCAATAATGTCACACAATTTACAATAAATAAATATACAAAAACAATACATGAACTATACAATTGACATACTTGGTGCATTTGCAGTGAGTTCAAATCAGTAACGTAAACCGACAGATGCAGCGTTGATCTCTGTTTCTGGCATGCAGCGCAAGGCTTTGTGGTGTTAACTGGGCTTGATAATCATTTACAGCTTCAGTGGTGTTCCATAAGACTAGTTAATGTTCACCTTTACTACAAAGGAACATTTTGGTATGAAAGAGATGTATTACAATGCTGACCTGAAGTGACTTTTCTCTATAACTGTCTAAAATGTGGGTAATTGTCTTTTTGAAGCCTGGCGATACAGATCTATGAAAGCTGATGCACCATCCTCATATTAGTTTCCTTCATAATAAAATAGCATACACTCAACTGTCCTTTGCACAGTTTTGACTAACACAGATGTATAAGGATGCGGATGATCCTTTCAAACCATTCATCATATCAGCATAGGTCAGGCAGGCACAGACGATGGAAAATCTGCCGCAGTCTGATTCCAGTTGCATTGATTTTGAGCACAGCAAATTGCTTATGAAAAATATACAGCGTGGGTGGTGTGCTGAGACGGGGATGTATTGTAGCTCTTAAAGAACAGCAGTCAGAATGTTAAGATAGCATCAGCTGTCAAGGTGACTCTGGCACTCTGCGTGTGTTGCCTGCTGGTTCCCAAAAATAGCAGATTTTTTATATCCTGCCCCTCCCTCCCTTTTTCGTTCACACTTCTATCTCTTGCTCTTGTCTTCCTTTTCTTATCTGCTGCCTCTTTATTTTCCTTCTTGCAGTTTTTCCTCCTTTCCCGCCCATCTCCTTCGACTTCACCCCTCAGACTCTCCTCCACTGATTCTCTCTGCCTCACTCTTCCTCTCCCATCATTTTCATTTTCTCCCCCAATTGTTCCTGCTCTCTCTTTCTTACTTAATCCCCTCATTTCCTCTTTGACGCCACCATCCCTTGATCTGTCTCAAATCAGCCTGACTTTCCTCTTTGCTCCTCCTTTTCTCCACCCCTCTTTCTTCTCCTGTTTCCTCTCTAGATCTTGAACATCAACTTCCTTTCCATAACTTCCCCCTGCATTTCCTGTTTCCTTTATCCTCCTCTTATTCCTCTTCTGTCTCACAACCTGTCTGTCTTGTTTCTTATCCAGCAGCAGGATGTCTGAGTTTAGCGAGGAGCCGCGCTTCACTATCGAGCAGATAGATCTGCTGCAGCGGCTGCGTCGCTCCGGCATGACCAAGCAGGAGATCCTGCATGCACTTGACACTCTGGACCGGCTGGACCGGGAGCATGGCGACAAGTTTGGCCGCCGCACCTCTTCTTCCTCCTCCTCCTCCTCCTCTTTTGGAGTAGGCGGAGCAAGCAGCTGCACCAACAACTCTGCCTCTAATGCAAATACAGCATCATTCAACAATAACAACACAGCCTCGGCAACCACCACCTCTTCCACATCATGCAATGGCAACAACAGTGTCATCAACAGCATCGAGGGGAATGCTGGCGATCACTCAGCAGCCGCTGCATCGTCCACAACCTCCAAAATCTCCACCGCCACACAGACGCAGTACGGTAGCGGTGGAGGACTCTCGCCATCTCCCAGCAACAGCTACGACACCTCCCCACCTCCAGGGCCCCCACCGCCCTCTGCAGTCCTGCCATCGCCTGTCAGCTTGGTGGCGCTGTCACAGAACGGGCGTGATAGCTTAGCTGCAACACCCAACGGGAAACTGTCTCCTCCACGATATCCAGTGAACAGTGCAGCTGCAGCGCGGGCTTTTGGGTTTGAAGCAACAGAAGAAGACCTGGACATAGATGACAAGGTGGAAGAACTCATGAGGTCAGTAGTGTCAAGACAACAGTAGTTTGTAGAACAAATAACACATAAGACTGTGTCATCTGTTATTGTGGTTTTCTAGTAGTTTCATAGCTGCTGTATCGCTACATTTCTGCATTGCTACATTTGTTATCATTTCTTAATAGCTATAAAGCACACATGTAGGCTTTCAGGTTCCATGCAAAGGCACCGGTGACAGCTACAATCAATTCCTTCCAAAAGATACATGGTTTTTTGGTAGAGCCTGAGTGTTGCAGTGGAGTCAGGGAGTCTTCTTTGTTGTCAGTAATGCCGACAATGAGGAGACAAGAAAGCAATGTTTATGTCAGGCTTAATTAAATAGTGCCAACTGGAAGTTCCACTGCAGCTCCATTGTGTGCAGCTGCTGTTCGAACACAGACACACATAAAGAAAACTGACATTCAAAGTTCATTCTTGAATTTGGATACAGTCTTTCATAAAGTATTTTATTTCTGCAGCTTTTGATTATGACATGAACTCCAGGAGTGGATGGGATTTTCCCATCTATTGTGGAATTGTTGATGGTGATTCTATTTTATTTTTCTTGGCTCATTTTTATCAATGTTGGCTAAAGAGTTTAGCTCCTAATCTGAATCCTCAAAGTTAAAAATAAATATGTTAAATGTAAAAAGGGTCTAAACTTTTAAGATGTCACTGCTTGCCAAAAGTGTAGCAACAAAAAGGCAACTGGACTTAGTTGAATTTATTGAAGATGTTTCGCCCCTCATCCAAGAGGCTTCTTCAGTTCTGTTTAACTGGTGGAGAGTCTGGGACTTATAATTAGTTGAATTTCTGGAAGACGCCTCTCATCCAAGAGGCTTCTCAGTTCTGTTTGACTGGTGGAGAGTCTGGGACTTATAAACTCTTTCAGGTTCTTGGTCCATGGGGTGTGGTTTGGACAAGAAAGGGGTGTGAGTTGTTAACTAAAAGGTTAGATGAGTCGTTAAGTCGTCAAAGGTCATCAGTTATTGGCTATTGTCTGATTTAGTTTCAACTGACTCATCTAACCTTTTAGTTAACAACTCACACCCCTTTCTTGTCCAAACCACACCCCATGGACCAAGAACCTGACAGAGTTTATAAGTCCCAGACTCTCCACCAGTCAAACAGAACTGAGAAGCCTCTTGGATGAGAGGCGTCTTCCAGAAATTCAACTAAGTCCAGTTGCCTTTTTTGTTGCTACACTTTTGGATACCATGACCTGGATGACTGAGAATCTTCACAGACATGTCACTGGTTGATTTACCTAATAAGTATTTTTAAGTTTTACTTAATTTTAGCAACTACGTACAGTACTTATGTATGGGTATTTTTTCAGTCATTGTCTTTCTCTGGAAATTCTAGGTTTTGCTGAAAAGCTTTTATATGCAAACTGTTATTATGCTAAAATGAAATGGTCATTAGTGCAATGCCTTCCATTATTGTTTGTTGATGCCACTAAAGCTAATGCAGCTGAGTGGAAATTGAGAATTGATGTCACCTCGGGGAGGGAGGTTACCTTTAAGGTTGCAGTGTTGTTAATTTTTGATTATCCCTGTGGCATTTCAGTAAAGCAATGGTTTGAGAGGGAGTGTATCCACTGCATAGCAAAAACTGGATTCCAGAGTGTGGAACAAATTTTATTTGACTCTTTGTTGTTTTAACACACAACACACTCGTGGACCTGGCAACAGTTCAAGCTGATCAGAGTTTTTTGTGGCGTCAGAGTTTGTATGAGATCCATGTAACCCTGATATGCAGCTGTATTTATTTATTTATTTGATTGGGACAATGCAGTATAACATAGGTCTAAGACAGAGCTTGAAGTTGATGTGCTATAAAAATAGTTTAAAGCTACTGGTAATTTGCAACTCCAGTCCCTGGGCTTTTATGTGTAAAATGCATTATAAAAACTGTAAATCATGGCAATGCAACAGAATAAATTACATACAGTATATTGCGGCACACATGCACCATACAACAGTTTTATCAAATAGTTATAGCTGAAATTGGGACAGGAAGTGGAGCTACAGAGCATTTAAATGTCCAAAGTTCCATTCATACTAGAATGAAGTTCTATGTCAGTTTATCTTCTTAAATCATGCACCCTTTAATCCCACATTAATGCATACATTTTATTGTACCTGGAGCATATACATCCACATAGGCATCTGTGCGTAGAGGATATTTGCATCACAAAAACCACAGCAGAAATCAGCTCACTGGCACAGACAGAAACATTTGCATTAGCAGTAGGTTGCGCCACAATTTGATTTTTAGTCACGGCGTGCCTTGATGATTTGTCTTTTTTTTTATTATTTTCTCTGTGGATTAAGATTTAATATATTGTATATGAAATGATGAAAGATGTCCATCAAATTTTTCAAAAGCCTTAAATAAACAAGACAAACCTCAGCGATATTCATTATTAATAACAAAGTTAAGAAAAATCAGCAGCTCCTAACACTGGAAAAGCAGGAATCCAGAAACAGTGGTGACTCTGAACCTTATTCAGACCACACCTTCTACACCCTATCCACGTTCACACAGTTTGTTTAGTTTGCATGGAGGTTCAGTGACATGAAGAGCCACAGCCATCCCAAACAAAAACTTGGGGAGTATTGGGTTACAAAACAGCAAGTCTGTATTGATGCTGACTTAATGTCCACCAGCAACACTGCTTTGTAGTCATTATAGAAGATAAAGTCAGTTTTTGCAACTACATGTCACAAACATTTGCTTGTCGAGTGTGAAACTAAGAATGGACATTTACATTTGATTGTAAGTTGTGGTAAAAACCAAGCAGCTGATTGAGATCAGAGTTTAAAGTGAAACAATATTTCCTATTTTTATTAAAAAGTTCCTATTGTTAAAAGTGAATCGATATCAAAACCGTGCCACTGTATTTGGACCCTAGTGAAGGTGTAGATCTCACAGAGTGCACAGGTACGGCTGAAAAAACCCTGAATGTAACTTGTAAAACAGTTCCTGATCAACTCTGTTGAGTGACTAATTGATTCCTTAAAAAACATTTTAGTTAAACCTAATACTGATGAAAGATTGAGTGTTTATTGCAATGAGAAGTGTTTTTTGGAACTGTGCAGAAATTAAAGGTGCAGAGTTGGACAAGTAAGAAAAGCTGACTGGGATTCCACTTCTTTAGCTCAGCAGCACCACATGACAGCTGAGATTAGCACATTTGTCTCGGAACAGCATGTACTACATAAAGATGTACATCCTGTAATGGAGTATCAAAATAACAGACGGCCATAAAGGCGTTCTTGTTGAGATTATGTGTTCAGCCGGGAAAGACGTGGATGCATAAAAAGGGAGGTGTCATGTGGGAAACGTTTGTAGAAGCCTTCGGGGCTCAGGATGACATTTCCTAAGAGGGAAGGAAGAAACAGCCTTTCAGTTGAGGGAAAGATTCCATGAAATTACATCTGGTAACATCCAGTGACATTTACTGTACAGTAACTACTGATGTTTGAGATCATGTTGGTAGTTACAGCTCATTACTCTGATAGCTTCAGAGTTCACACTCCATCAGTCCACATGTTATTTGCCTCCTCTCTCCTCTGTAGCACTTAAAACATTTGTCCTCCTCTCCAGCTGCCGTTGGCTCCTGCTGCCTTCCAGCTTCCCAGTCAGAATATGAATTGATATTTAGAGCTCAGGCTCAAACCCTTAGTGCTGTACTCGCCATCCTGCTGCTAATTCACGCTGCTTCTGCATTAAATTACATGTCCTCTTTAGACAGCACAGGAAGTTAAGAAGTGTTCAAAAGCCCTCATCGCCTCTGCCTGTAGGACTCTCCAGCAGCAGTTATTAGGCATTCAGCAGGGCTGCGGGGGCATGCCATGAAGTTTCAGCTTGTCAACAATCCCAATGTGCCAGTCCTGACTTTTCTCACTTTAAAATGCACATTTTAGTCTCTGCAGGGGAATGGCCTTTGAGTTGGCACTCCCCTCCTTTCCCTTCTTCTCGACCCTCGGCATGTCCCTCCTTCACTTACCACTCTGTACAGCAGCTTGTGCTACATTGATTTGCTGGTGTCGATACAAGCAGCGTTTTTGAGCTCTAATTTTAGCTGCACCGCAAGAGGCTGGCGTGGAGGGTATTGATGCTGAATGTCAAGAGTCGTGACGCATTTTCCTTTCAGAAATATGGAGCTCTCAGGACTTTGATGCATTCTCCATTTTGAGTGTGCGAGTCTGGGACACTGACTAGTTCAAAGGATGCTGTGACTGCTGGTTTGAGCAGCAGTGCTGTTAAAGTTGTGTGGAAATGCCTTTCCTCCTACTGACAAAAAAAGCCCCTTAGTAAGGTTAAGACATGTGTTCACAATCTCTATCAGGATGACAAGTTAAGCCAAGACCATCATAAGCTTGTTGGGGTGTGTGTGTGTATACTGTATGTGTGTGTAATTGTGTATGTATGTATAGGGGAGGGGATTGGGCTTGAAGCCAGAAAGCAGGGTGGGTACACTGTGTGACTGCACATGTTCACTCACCACTCTCCAATCTTGCAAGTCTCTGCATGTTTTCTTTCTTCCACACTGAGGATAGTGGGAGCATGTGCTTCCTATACATTGCCTAATTGTGACACGGTTAATTTTGAATCATGGAGCCTTTGTGTCTCTCTGAAATGCAACTTTAATTATTAGGGAGCCATAAAAACAAAGGACACCACACAGATAATGCTGTCAGATTATAACTGAGGCTGCATTTAATAGTTCTCCCATAAATAGATACAACACAAAAACGCACATTTGATTATTTGACAAGAAAAAAAGGCATCATTCAACGTTGCGTGAACAAAGGAGCTCAGCAAAGTCGGATGTAAAGTGTCAACAGCAATAGAGCAGCAGCAGCATTTATCATTAATGATAATACAGCAGCTTGCACCAGAATTAAACATGTAAATCCCCCTCAAACAAAGAGGAAACAGAGACATTCTTTCCAGTCCTCAAGACATTTTTATCTCTGATGTACATCTTATTGATATCAGTCTGTCACTTAGGTTTTACTGCACCACACTAAATGAGTTCTTTGTAAGCCTGCCCCCCAAACGAACACATTTTCACTTGAGCTGTAGCTGCTGTCTGTTTGTGAAAAGGCTTTTCTGTGTTGTGTGTGTGTTTGCAGGAGGGACAGCAGCATGGTGAAGGAGGAGATCAAAGCGTTCCTGGGGAACAGGAGGATCTCTCAGGCAGTAGTGGCACAAGTTACCGGTGAGTAGCAGACATACCGCTGACACACTCATGTTGATTTCAGGTGTGTTCTGTTGCACTCATGCTGCCAAATTGTCTGTCATACGTGTGTACTGATTGTTAATTGTCTTCGTTTCAAACTAAATTTGCATTTGTATAACTCAGATTTTCTTTTCCCTGCCACACAATATAAAAAAACAACAATGCAGGTAACAGCAGGCTTTTAAGTTTTTAAATTGAGTTTGGACTTAGGCCTTGTCCACATTAAAACAGAACTTTCCCTAGATGATCTTTTTAAAATGTTGTCCATAAACACAGCTGGTTTCAAAAAAAAAAAAAAAAAATTGGGGAACACAGATGGCGAGGAAGTGAAGCGACTAGCGGTGATAAGTTACAGGCTGTGAGAGTCTTGTTATAAGTCACATGATCCTGTATAAAAGGATATGGAATTTGTTGTTTAAGTCTTCTGTATGTCTATTTACCACAATTTTTGTTATTATGCATTTGTTTGCAGATGGGAATAATATTTACTGGCATCAATTGGATATTTTTATGGGAAAAAGGATTGTTTTTAATGTGCATATGCTTAAAGCTCGCGCTTTGTACAGAGGTGTGGCTATGACATCATCTGTCTCCCAAAGTTGTGTATTGATTGTATATAAATGAAAAAGCAAGGGTGATTTTAAGGCTCCCAAGACACCAATTGAATAAAAAGCTGATAAGATAAAAAATGGTGGCTAATTCTGCGACACTCATTCTCATGTGTACAGGCCCTCACAATCACCTGACACTAAACTAACTGTCGTGTAGTGGACAAAGTAAAGAGTGACGGATTGAAGGGAAGAGCAGCACAGCTTGGGTCTGCCTTCTGTTGTAATGTTCTCTGCTCCAGGGAGGAATGTTGGAAAAAGATGGTTTAACTACTCCAGAACCAGATGGTGGCATTAACCTCCAATAATCAGCTGACACAGTTATAAGGCATACTAATTTTTTTAATCTCTGTGTAGAAGTGTGATGTTTACAATCAGCGATGCACCAATTTATTGGCTTTACATCGATACTGGCTGATATTCAGTTGGTTGATTGTTGACTTCCTATTAGCAAATGAGATGATATTCAGCAATACTGACACAGATGTTTATGCAGGCTGTGGACACAGAATAAAAGACTGGGAAACTCTCAAGTGTTTTATATTTAAGATTAAAGGTTATTTCATAGGTTTTCATGATCAAATTCATTACATTGGAAAAGTGTGAAATGCCAAAAGACCCAAAAGCACAATAAAAATAAAGCAACATGAAAACTGTCTCCAAATTATTTTAAAAATCACTATTTGTATTAACCTAGAATTTCACAATCATTGCATTGTTATTTATCATCATAGATGATTAACAAAGGTATGGATACATGTTACTAGTTGTTACAGTTTTACTGTAGTTCATATTATAGCATCATTTAACTTAGACTTGACATATAAACTGCTGCAGGAGTGTCAGTGGGATACTGGAACTGCACTGTGTTTCTGCTGAGGTGAGAATAAATAATGTCTTGTACTTGTAGGTGACATGCATTGAAAAAGGAAAACATCAGTACAAATATTGAGCTGTAGCCACAAGCACATGACAAATGAAACAACTCAAACCAAATGTGCAGCTCAGTTTTCCATCAAAAGGTGTATCACTGATGAGCCTTTGTTTTTTGTTTTGTTGTTTTGTTTTTTTTACATTGTGAACCTGAAGACATTGTTTACATTGTTTATCCTCAGATGAATGAAAAGCTAGTAAACCAAGTAATGTTTCAGCAACGAATTGGTCAGTTATCTTACTCTTATCACTGAGTTTAACAGGTAGTCAGTACAAACAAGTGTCCACCAAAGGCGGTTGCGGCTGCAGCTTATGTGACAGACAAGTGATGGGAGTAGAAATAAAGTCGGAGCTAAGGAGAGGGCAAGCACATTTCTCCTCCAGTGTTCCACCACTCTGTCTCTCTTGACTTTCTCTAAGGGTTGTCTAGAGGCTGTGCCAGGACTTTATGCAAAACACTCTGTTGTAATTCAATGTCTGGCTGCTTTCCAGGCATCAGCCAGAGCAGGATCTCCCATTGGCTACTGCAGCATGGCTCTGACCTGAGTGAGCAGAAGAAGAGGGCCTTCTACCGCTGGTACACACTGGAGAAAACGACACCAGGTACACCTTTGCTTACTCTCGTCTCTGTCAGGACATTTGCATATTAGAAAAAAAGAATTTGTGTTACTATGACCAAAATAGGACCTTTTAAATACATACAAATTAACATGTTAGTCTGACTGAAATTGTACTAAATCTTTGAAATATGACAAAAAGCAGTGCCAAAAGCACAGCAAAACACCAGACCAGCTTTTGGACTGACAAGGTGACAAAAATAGTAGAAAGACACAAAATGGCACTTGACATGCTACCAACTAGCTGCCAACTAAAGTTTTTGTCTTTAATGCATTGGTTGACTGGAAAGCATCTAACACTGATAAGCTTAAAGTGGGTATAACCCACTTTAGGCACACTTAGTTCACTAAATTGATTCCCTTGCCTGTGCTTGTATACTAGGACAAAGACAGTACTTCAGTGTAAGGGTGGGCGATATATGGAATACACGATATATTGCGGCATGGGCCACCTGCAATATATTATATGAACATAATTATTAAGCCATCTAGATGTGGTTCTCTTTCGAGTCTCACATCTCTCTCTCCTCATGCACCTCTCATTGCTCTCTACCCCGCCCAACTGGAAAGCTCTTGGACGTACAGTGTTGCCAACTTGGGGACTTTGTCACTATATTTAGCGAAAATCCAGACCCTCTAGCAACTCTTTTTCAAAAAAGTGACTAGCAACGCGACTTTTGGAGACACTGGCGTGAAAGCACGTATCGTTCTAAAGGTCTTCCGTTCTCCCATCCGCATAAAGTGTGATGCGAGGAAACAAATAAATTATTAGCATGAGGGGGAAAAATATCGCATCATGGTCTGTCTGCAACCAGAGAAGGCTTCACACACACAGGCTGCCGCTGCTGCTGTGATGTGACAGTGTTTGACAAGCCCCCATAATGTGGCTGTGTAAATAGATTTAGGTCCCCACAGCATAAGGAGTACCATGTACACACACCCTAACCATAGGTGATACCCAAACTTAATCTAATTAGAATTCAAATCTTAGCCTTAAACATCCAATTCCTCACAAATGAGGTTCTGCCTCATTAGGACCAGGTTTTGGTCTACATGAGGACAACTGGTCCTATGTTATCAGTGTTAATACCAGAAAAGGTCCTAAATAGGCAAACAAATTGTACAAGCACACACACACACACACAACATACATCATCAAGTTAAGGCACATGTTGAAGGTGTGAATCTGTGAGGCAAAACAATACCAGTATTTTCAGTGTCATCACCAAGGTCATAAAAGAAATAGTTTTTATCGAGTCAGTGTGAGGTAGCAGGGAAAGAACTCCACAGCAGGAAAACATTCTGCTACACAGCAGTTTTCAGTGAGACTGTTAATGATGTAAGTAGAAATAGTTAGCATCCTGTTGTATATACAATGTATACAATGGCCTATTTCATGTGATATCTTATATGTCAGCACATCTACAGTTGTGTAATAAAGTGGAGGCTGATGGGGACAAAGGAGGGTGAGACTAACACCCGCAGTCTGTAGAAGCTGACTGAAGCTGTTTTCAGACATGAACTCCGGATAATGCGCATATAATTGGGTCTGGACATTGTGCAGAGTTGAAGAATGCAGCGGGAGATTGTCAGACGCATTCACAATAGTAAGAAAATGTCCAGACGAGACTGTGAAATCTGGCTTGATCATGTAGAAGGCTCAACACCTGCCCACTCACTCACTTTAAAATAATCTGGAGTTTCTCCTACTGGGTTCTCATATGAGCTCACTTCAATAGTATCCAGAGATTTGACTAGGCAGGTGGTAGGAGAATTTCCAAACAATGTCAGTCGCGCATTTTGCCGCATTTCGTTCTCATATATGCTGTGTTTCCATCATGGTATGGTTTGGCTTGGAATGGTAAAGCCCTGGGTCAGGCTTGTGTTTTGACAGTACCTTTACTTGATAGGCAGGGTGTGGTCTGTGCCTGAAGACCATGTCAGTGAGATAAGTAGCAGGAAGTTATATTTTAAACAACAGACAACAATGGCTGTTGTTTGCTGGCATCTTCTTTTTTTGCCTTCTTAGAGTGCTTTTTAAAATTGCCTCAAATTTCAAGTGATATTTACACCAGTTATGAGGCAGTGAGGTTTTTCTGTCACCTAGTCAGCTGACTGTCGTGGGTGGAGCTGACCTTACTGTACCACTTAACACTAGTACCCCAAGGGAAGGGTGCCAAAAAAATGGAACACTAGGGGCTTGATATTTTAGTACTCTTCCTAATGAAAATGCAAAACATATGTACCAAACTGCAGCGTTCTAAATTGAAACACAGCTATAGAGTTCTTCTGAACTATCTATATCTGCTCTTCAGTGCCTGCCTGAAAGCAGCTTTGCTATTGTGCTGTAGGAGATACCATCAGCGGTGAACTCCAGCATGAGGACGTGTGGGGGATATAGTGTAATGGCAAGAGTGCAGCACCCTGGGAAATGAACCATTTATCAAAAACATGAGAATTGCTTTTAACAGTTTCAGTATTGCTGCATGTAGGAGAATACATTTTATCAAATGTGAATCAAAACTGGAAATTGACTTTTGACATCTGTACATATACACTACTGTTCAAAAGTTTGGGGTCACTTAGAAATGTCCTTATTTTTGAAAGAAAAGCACTGTTTTTCAATGAAGATAACGTTAAACTAATCAGAAATACACTCTATACATTGTTAATGTGGTAAATGACTATTCTAGCTGCAAACGTCTGGTTTTTAATGCAATATCTACATAGGTGTATAGAGGCCCATTTCCAGCAACCATCACTCCCGTGTTCTAATGGTACATTGTGTTTGCTAATTGCGTTACAAGGCTAATGGATGATTAGAAAACCCTTGTGCAATTATGTTAGCACAGCTGAAAACAATTTAGCTGGTGAGTGAAGCTATAAAAGTGACCTTCCTTTGAGCTAGTTGAGTATGTGGAGCATCACATTTGTGGGTTTTTTCTAACCTTGTCAATGTCTTGACTATATTTTCTATTCATTTTGCAGCTCATTTGATAAATAAAAGTGTGAGTTTTCATGGAAAACACAAAATTGTCTGGGTGACCCCAAGCTTTTGAACGGTAGTGTATTTTCTTTGTCCTAATCTATGCATCACCTATTATATTGGATTTTTTTTCTGATGCCATTGCATAGTTACTACACCTTGCTTCTAATCCTGCTCACCATAAACCGTACCACTGCTCTTTAATGTTGAAACAATCAGACTATATTGCAAAATCTGGGGGAAAAACCCTGTATGGGACATGTTCCAATATTTTTATTTGTTTGAAAATGGGTTTTGGGTACTAAGGAGGGACACTACATCATAAGCAGTATAATGTAGATTTAAGTATTGCCAGGAATTAAAAACTCACTGAAACTCTTGCTGGTCCGATACATTTTGAGGAGACTGTGTTGAACAGTGAAGAAGATGGTTGCACTTAGTCAGCACAAGTGACTGCTCAAAAAATGATCCCTTCTCTAATACAAAACTAGCATTAGAAGATGGGATCAATTAAATGACTCCGTACAACAGGCTGTCTTTGGATTCAACACCGTGGATGAAAAGAAAAAAAGATTGTTGTAAGTTTAAATACTTACTTCAAACATGCAGTTGCTTTACTTTTCCTCAGAGTCAGTGATGTGTCATATTACACCCTTGATTGTAGACATTGAGCGGGCACTGTTCTCTGCAGTGTTTTGGATACCGAATAATCCAGTTCCTTTGTACTGTAAATTCATTTGCAGCTTTCCCCCAAAAACTCTGTCCTGGTTGGCAGGAGAAAACATAGTGAAAGTATAGCTTAATGGAGAATATTTACATTGTGCAGTCAGTTTTAACATCATAATGACAAGTTTAAACCACAAACCTTTATGATCAACTTAAACTCAATCTTTAGAGAATCAGACTTCAATTTCCCTTTTCAGTGACATAAACACATTATTTCAACAATAAAGTGAACTGTAAATGGTTAACATCAAAAACAATAGGCTTCTTCTTGGCTGTGAATCCTGACTGTGCACAAACTTTAAGTGTGTGTATACGTAGAAATGCTGTATCAACCTATAGGCAGGCAGCAGACATCCCACGCCTTGTCCTCTGCGGCATGTTCCTCAGTGGAACCCTGCCAACACCGTCAGCACTTGAAACTGCTTTATGCTATTTATGGCCAGACCGAGCCTGGCTCAGCTCAGCCTGGCTCAGCTCAGCCCAGCCCTGCGCCCGCACACACACACAGGCGTGCACGTCTCTGTTGCTGCTGCAGAGGAAAGACATGCCCCATTCAAGCCTGTTCTGATACCCTGAACTTTTTCAGGGTGACCTAGTTAGGCAAAATGTCTGTGTGGGGTTAGGTCATATTAATGTAGGCGATTTATCCGAGCTTTAACCTTTATGTTGCCAGTTTTATGAGATGGAGTGCAAATCAAGCCTTTTGTGCAGTTGTCCTCACTGCTGTGGTCATGATTTGAGATGAGGCAGCAGAGTCTTTGTCAGCACTACTCACTCCAGATTATAATCAGAATATATTGTGAGATTTGCATAAGGCGACGTGCGCCCTCGCACACATTTTCATGAGGGATGGGCTTCACTGACTGTTTCCTTTTGGGCTCCGATCTGTCTAAACAACCAATACACACATTCTCACTACAAAAGACACCTACAGACAGTGTCTCCCTGAGACTAAGGCTCCACTCTTACTGACAGATGCAAAGTCTTCCATTGTGTCTCACCCTGTGACTCTGCTGTGTCCTTCATACAGGTGCCACCCTTAACATGCGGCCGACTCCATTGCCCCTGGAGGAGATGGAGTGGAGACAAACCCCGCCCCCCCTCACCACCGCCCCTGGTACCTTCCGGCTGCGTCGTGGAAGTCGCTTCACTTGGAGGAAAGAGTGTCTGGCTGTGATGGAGAGGTGAGCGGATGAAGCAAAGGCAATAGATTAAAAATGATAAGTGACGAGAGTTTGTTTCATAACCTGTGTTTTATTTCCATGTGGATTTAAAGAAACATTGCAGTCTGTTCTAGAAAATGACACATCAGGAACGACTGTTGTCATGCAGTCTGTTTATTAGCTGGGTTGTACTGCACACAATCAGCAACATAACAGCAGTAACTTCAGTTTGTTGACTTTGCCCTTGTAGGAAAATTAATTTAATCAGTGCAGCTCTTCTTCTATTTATAGCTATTTCAACGACAACCAGTACCCAGACGAGGCCAAGCGGGAGGAGATTGCAAACGCCTGCAATGCTGTTATTCAGAAACCAGGTAAATCACGCAAACAGGAAATGTGTGTAAAACCTTCTTAACACAAGTAACCAACAATGTCTGACTCTTTTAGACCACAGATGAATGACAAGTTGTTTGTGGCTCAGAAATATAAGGAAATAATCATGTGCTTGATTGATTAATTAGTTGATTCATTTCGATTAATCTTTTAGTTGTTTTGTCCAAAAAAAGGGCAGAAATTGTGTAAAATCAAGTTTCCCAAACCTAAATATATGGTTTTCTGTCACTGAAAGAACAAACAAGGGAAGGCAACGAGTGCATATTCACATTCTAGAAGATGAAATCAAAGAATAACAAATTAGTTTTACAAAGCAGTCACTCAAATATCAAAACATTAATAATTTAGTAAGTGACAATCAGTTAATTTTGTAGCTCTAATGTGCATTGATAAACATCAGTATAATTACACATATACATATTATTCAGTATCAGTGGTATTATATGTTATTATTTACAGTATTATAGAATAATATAACATTTGCCATGTAATAAAGGTTGAGTGAGAAGAGATGACATGGTAACATAGTGCTCATTAACACAAACCTAGATTTGGCTACACAAATTACAACTCCATCAACTACAGAGACAAACTATACTGCTCCCTTAATCATAAATACCAATGACTCCATGTTTGAACACTGGAGAAGCCATGCTGTCTCCACAGTGCTCAAATCAACAACCGTAACAGAAGCCAAATATGAACATGTGGCTGCACAACTTCCAAACCATCCACTCATCCATCTGTCAGCTACAGAATACAGGAATAACAACAATACCAAAATGAAGGATTATCAATCTACTGTAACACAGTCCAGAACTGTGTGGAAAATATTGTATTATTAAGGAAAACTGTTCTGGGAAGTCCTTAAGACTTATTAATACTCAATTGTTGAGAGTAATTGATCAGTCTTTCCCAAACCTCAAATCGTTGATGATAGCAAATGTCTTCTCTTGTCCACAGACCAAATTTCAGGGATAACAATTTGTTACATGAAGCAAAGAAAATAGAAAATATTTACATTTAAGAAGCTGAAAAATCAAAACTTAGTGATTGATTGTTGCAGCCTTAATGTTGATTTGTGTCTTCTACTCTCCTACTACAGTTTCTGTTGTCATCTCAACGAGAATTTGTCTTTGTCCTCAATAGTGTCAACAAATTAAACAAACCCATGTCTTATCAAAACAAAGAGAAAGTAGCGGATATATATATATATATATATATATATATATATATATATAAAACACACTTGACAGATGGATACAGTATCAGGGTGAGACAGATGGAGGTGTGTACACCATGGAGTCGACTGAGACTGAGCTGAAGAATACATTTTAAAAATAAACTGTGCAAAGTTTCTTTCAAGCGATAATTAATGGGAGTTTTTGAGTGCCAGATTAAAAGTCAGGCTTTAGTTGTCCTATTCTTTCAGTCTCAATAAAACACTGGTGTCTGTGGCCAGTTTTCAGATCTATCGTCATTTGGACTTGGAAATAAACTTACAGTCCACATCTGTGCCACATCTGCTGTATGATTTGCTCCTCGTGCAGTGGAATCAAGTTATTTCCTTTCAGCAGTTCTTTAACCTCCATCTTCCTAAAAGTACAATTCCAGACCAGTTTATGGGAGCAGATAAATAAAAATAAAAACAGACTCTGGCCATCATTGTGAAGGAGGATGAAATTAAAACTGGGACTGATGGAAGGAGTGCTGGGAATAATGATTTTCTGTTTTGTCTCAGGGAAGAAGCTGTCAGATCTGGAGAGGGTCACCTCGCTGAAAGTTTACAACTGGTTTGCCAATCGTCGCAAAGAGATCAAGAGACGGGCTAACATTGGTAATGTGGCTTTGTGGTTTTTGTCATCACATCTCTTTGGTTAACATGTCTCTTCATATTTAATACTTGCCATTACAGTGTTTTCTTAGATGTTGAATGGCTAACCATATATTGATTCCATTACATTAATAACCTGACCTTGATCTGATGTTGACCTGTGGTCATGTGAAGTAAAAATAAATAAATAAATAAATAAATACAATCTTGCATTAAACTAGATGCCAAAACAAACGTCCGTTACTGATTAGTCAAAGTGCTAACTATTTAAGCCAATAAACTGTCAATGAAAGTGGAATGTTTTTTTTAAGCACTTTCATTTTAAACATAGGGTTTATATCCACCACCTCCCTTTGGGCCTCCGTAAACCAAAGACAAGCCTGTGGGGCACAATTAAAGTCGCCCATATTCTGAACCAATACTCGCACAGTTTGTAGTGCAGCATATTATCAGTGGTGTGTCATAAATCTAACGTTCCATCCTCTTCCTCCAAGAAGCCACAATCCTGGAGAGTCATGGGATAGACGTCCAGAGTCCTGGAGGACACTCTAACAGTGACGACATCGATGGGAATGACTTCTCAGAGCAGGTACAGAGATTAAACATCACTTTAAAGTTCACACTACATACAGTAGGGCTGCATTTTACGAAACCGATCACTCAAATAATTAAACAATCAAATAACCTGAAAAACCATGTCATTGTCAAAATGGTTTTATAAGTAATTGCCAAGTTGTCCAGTAGAGGGGAGTGTGAGCACAGCATGGCCTGCATTCTTGCTGTTTTCGCTCAGAGGAGGAAAACAGTAAAGTTGTTTGTTGCATCACTGGACAAAAACGAGCTTTACTGTTCTCTTGAGCGGACAGTCCTGACACCAAAACATCTGAAAAGCAGCATGTGGCTGTTTTTTTGGTTCTGTCCAACAGTTAAGTTTACCAAATCTTAGCTGTTAACATTGTTGACTTGAGCAGAATAACACACACGAGCCTGTTGTCAAATTTGATGCAGTGATGTAAATGATGATTGACCACTGAATTCATCTCCGACATTTTTGTCATTGATTTTTGTTGAAAACGTAGACAGATCGGAGCTCGTATACTTTGTGATTATGGATCGTAATCCTGCTAAGCACTTACATCCTTCCTGGAGGAAAATGCTTCTTTAAAAAAAGATAAGAAAAGCAATTAATGCTTCCACTGACCTAACTGATCAGTTTCCCTCTTGTGGTTTCAGGTTGTCTTAAATGAAACCAGCAGTTTGTGGTGTTTGCTTGCATTTCAGTCGTGTGTCCTCATTGGTACACTGCTGTTAACAAATTTACCTTAAAAAAGCCACTCATATGCTTCAGACCTGCTCGGAAAAACCTTCCCTACATCTACCAAGCACATAGTTATTTATTATTTGTGAGGAACTGTTACTCAAGGCACATTAACAAAAGCTCTCTTGATTCTCAAGTTCTTTCTGCAGCCAATGGAAAAAAGGCAATGTTTTGTGTTATAGAAACCTAGAGATGAAGGCTGTTGAAGTCTGTTTTCATTTTAAAACACATCAACTCTGCTCTGGATACATCTTCCTTTCTCTCTTCTCCCCCTGAGTCTGGAAACACTAGCTAGCTCTGCTTTAGTTTCACAGGCGCGAAGCTGTGTTTTGATCTGAATTGGCAGAAGCTGAGACCTTTTGAAAAAGACCACATAGTTACTTGCATTGTCTGATTTGTTCTTTATAGTCGTGACTTGACTATTTGTCATTTACTTTTAATATTATCATCTATTATCATCTCTATTACCAGCATAGGCTTGTCTAGCACATACCTGAAAGGTCAGGTGACTTATATTTACAGATACACTACCGTTCAAAAGTTTGGGGTCACCCAGACAATGTTGTGTTTTCCATGAAAACTCACACTTTTATTTATCAAATGAGCTGCAAAATGATTAGAAAATATAGTCAAGACATGGACAAGGTTAGATCACATGTCTAGATGCAGATAAACTATACTAGTCTGGGTTTAGTGTAACTAAGTTATTCTATTTGTTGAATGTCCTCCAGGCCTGTGACCTTCCCTATTTTGACAAGAGACCTCTCAGCCGACCGTTTGGCCTTTACCGACTGGAGCCCACCTCCCCAACACAGGTACACACAGAGACACTCCCCAGCGCTGCATATTCATAATTACACACTCCTTAAAAGCTGGTTTGATGCTTTGTGTTATCAGTTTATGTCTTAAAAATCCATAATCTTTTCTCATATGTCAACGTAACCTTAAAAAAAAAAAAAAAAAACGCACCACAGCAGATAACATCTCGACCTGATGTACATTTTCAGGACGATGGCGCAGCGCACAGCGAGCACCAGGACCCCATCTCTCTCGCCGTGGAAATGGCTGCCGTCAACCACTCCATCCTGGCCCTGTCCCGAGCCGGAGGAGTCCCCAACGATATCAAGACGGAGTCCCTGGAGGACGAATGAACTGCAGAGGAAGTGGGACGGAGGCAGCAGCAGAGAAAGTGGCAGAGTTGAGAGAAAAAGGAAGGAGGTGTAGAAAACAGGGGGGGGGGGGCGCCCCCGTCCACCACCCCCCCCCCCACCCCGCCCCCCCCCCCCCCCGCCCCCCCACCCCCCCCATCCCCCCCCCCCCCCCCCCCAGCCCATGTAAACATTAATCACCCCCCTAATATATTGACACAGCTTGCTGAAATAGGGTCTCTTTCCGTCCTCTGATCTCAGTCAAAGTGTCCCATGGAAAGGAGAAATGGTGACAATCCAGGCATTTAACCCTTGAAACGGTGGCTCTCGTCTGAGATTGTCTCTCCCCCAGGACTTTCCCTCTTCTGTCCCTCTTCCTCACAGGATACCTCTTCTCTTTCCTGTCCTCTTCCTCCCTCTCCAGTCTGGTCGTCTGAGCCAATCCTCAGTCTATCTCACCTCAACGTCAACCTCAGTAAAATATTGTGTACTGTATATATAATATAATATATATATATATATGGTTCTTATGGATCTCAGTCACACTCACCTCATGGTGTAGAACCTACCTACCTACCTACCTGTGCACCCCTCAAATTTCACCTTCATTGTGCAATTCATGGAAAGAGCAGCCTCCAGCCATCGTCTTGGGAAAGATGGATGGAGAGTGTTTTCCTTCTCTGCCTCTCTGACACTGAGATTGTCAGACAGGATCATATCAGCGGACAGAACTGTTCCGTCACTCAATGTCCTCACCCTCCAGAGTTAACATTCCTCTGTGGAATGGCGTTTTGTTTGCTTACAGTAGAGCTGCTGCTGGATGAAAAACCTCTGAAAATGTAGCCTTAATATCAGCCAAACCTTTACTTTTTGCCATAAACTGCAGGTTTTTGAAGTTTATTTCCTGACAAGGAAGACTAATAAACTTTTTTTATGCACAAGAAACTACCAGAATTAATGTAAAGGGATATTTGGGGTTATTGGAAGCATGGTTTTATCCTCTATGGACACGTAGTCAGTGCTGACTGAGCTGTGTGCGCCCCTTGCTGGCCCTCAGTTCCTGGAATCGGCAGTATTTATGAAAATCCACGTCTGTTTATTAAGAATGACTGCTGCGTCAATCTCCGAACCTTTTTTTTTGACTTCACTTCCTGCACCAAAGTCCATGGAGAAAACTAGCTATTTTTAAATCACAGCACACAGGAGCTGTTGACTGACGGATGCTTCCATCACTCAGTTAAAATGTCTTATTTTGTGACTTTGGCAGCAGTAAACAAGTAACCCCTGTTTACCTGCAAGCCAAACAACACTGATTTTCTCGACTGACTTTGGAGTGGGAGACTGAGAGGATAACAAACTTTAATGTCTGATCAGAAAAGGCTTGTTTCATGGTGAAATAAAGCAACATAAAGATGAACATAGCCTTAAGCAGGTATAGATTTGTTACTTTCTCGCTGGCAGCCATGTTTTTACTTCAGAACACTCTCAATCAGTGCTGACATACAACCATACTTCAACAATCTGGAACTATCCCTTTAAGGTTTCTATCCAGCAGCAGCAGCAGCAGTGGTTTTAATGGCATTTTACCTGTTTTTTTTTTTTTTGTTTTTGCCCAATTTTAGCACGACTGGCTATACAGTCATTTTGTCTTGGTATTTAGCTTCCCAATGATACTATTATTAAGTACTTGAGGCTTTGAGAATCAATTTAGGGTCAGTGTGATAATCAAGCAAACGTAAGCTGTCTAATAAGAGGAGTCGTGCTTTGTTATAAATGCCAAAGTAAAAGATGCTTGGAGTAAAAGAAAACAAAAAAAAAAGCGAAGCTAAGACTAAACTGAAAAAAGGTGTTGACATTTATCCAAAGCGATTTCTTACTAACTCCTCTGTTGTGTGTCATGTTCTCATGTCGAGTGAAGCCTCTGGAGCCAGTGTGTGGCGTCAACATGGAGGCTGGACTCTGCAGCCGGCCTCTGTCAGTAAAGATGGGTATTATAAGCAGCCACACAAGCGACGACAAAATACTCCTAAGCTATTTACTACTTGTCCTGTGACGCTGCCTCTTTATAATAGCCTACGGAAATGTGCTTTGACAAGATTTTTTTTTTTTTTTTTTTTCATATCAGTGTAACAAATTACTCAATTCACACTGGAAACAGTTTAGAGAACATCAGAACAACTTCTGATGCTTTTTTATTACATCTGTGAAGCCTAAATGTTCAAAGCACCACTTGGAAGGGAATCAGACGCTTTAAGTGGTGATACAGGAAATAATCATCCGCCATTTCCTCTTCTCACACTGCCTGGACGTTCTCCAAAACCATCTTTGACTCAAGGTCATTGCAAGGTCACAAGTTACCATTTTGTCACTGATATTTTCAGATTTTTACCTTAGACTAATGACTAATATTTTGGGAAATCTGTTTATTGAAAATAATACTAGAAACGATCGTATCTGTCACTAAACAGGAAACTAAAACGAGGAGATTGTTAGCATGCTTTTATAAAGACTGAAAATAGAGGGGAAATAGAGCCAGGCTAAATAAATGCTACAGTGACAATAGAATGCACAGTGATTTAGTTGTTTCATTTTAAGATTAAACATACAATACAAAAGTGTAAAATCATAAACGTGTAAATGTAGAGGTGGGGTTTTCCTTCTATGCTTCTAACAGCCTCCTGGTGTTAGCTTCTCATTTAGCGTACAAACATTTGGACTGATTTGGCAAAAAAACCAAACTACTTCTTTGAAGAAAGTTCTGCTTTTCCTGATGGTTTTGGAGAACTGTGAAAATATTCTACATGGCTAAACAGTCAATTGAATGCATTAAATAAAGAAACAGATAATCTGGTCCGTGTATCCTGCTGGTAGAATAAGTTCCAATTCTGCGCTCTAGTCTAGTTAACACTATTTAATTCAACTTCTTCTGGACATAAGAAGCTGTGCTGCAGTGACTCAGTACCTGGGACCTTTTGTTTTGAAAAAGAAAGGGTTAAAAGATAAAAACAATGTATTTATACTCAGTTTTTTTTTGGTAATGTACAAAAAAGAATGACATGTTTTATGATGAAATGTGCTTTTATTGTTAATCATGCTTATTTTTCTATTATCATTTAAACCGCTTTATTTGTTTCTCTTGTGTCATCCTTTTGTTGACTGAACAACAGTCTCTCCCCCCGTTTGTGTCTGAGCTCGTAAGCGATTTTACGGAAAGATGAAAACGATGCACCTTATGACAATTGAGTATCGCTGGTTGCTTGAAATTTAATAACCTTCCTTTGGAAAGATAAATGTCCAGGATACAATGTAAGGCTGGTGTGAATTTAATACAGCTGCTTCTAACACCAGGTCTTATCACATAAAAACCGTCACACCAAACCTCAGAAAAAACCACCACTTTTACAGTAACTTCCTGTGTGTAATTTGGAGAATATGGCAGAAATATTCATGAGGACAACTACACTTATTTTCTTTACTACAACCTTTTAAAGCTGTTAAGATTAGTATGAAGATACAGTGTTAAGATCCGTTTTGAATATTAATTATTGAATTAATTGGAAACAACAAAATCCTGTTTAGATTTTAGTTGAGTTAAAGCTGCTGTCAGCGATGTCGTCTTTCCGCTAACTTCCTGTTTGTTACTGTTTTTGGCGTCCTTTGCACATCACATTTGGAATGTTTTTATTGAGGGGGCTGAGCTTTTATTTACCCACAGACAGACTAACCTCACAAGCAAAGTACAGAGTTAGGGCTATGACATTGTTGTTCCAAAGTTGAATAATACAGTTTTAAGACTTCAAAAACGTTGGTTCCGTGTGGATAAAAAGCTAATTCCATACAAAACTTGTGTTCTCTCCAAAACCTGTTCTATAAAGAGCCATTTTACACTGATATTTAACAGAAGTGTTTCACTGACAGCAGCTTTAAATGTGCACTGAATTTGAAACTCAACAAATTTCAGCCACCAACAATTTAATTATGAGGCAGACCTTGATTCACATGACTCATTTGCCAAGCACAGAGTGTGTGTGGACAAAAGACTATTTTCTACTTTAAGTATTCAGTTTTTCTGTGGAGTTTGGTGTGACGCCCTTCTACACAAACTTACGATTACTGTAAGAATAGTGTGTGGAAGGAAAAGGAAAAGAAGTGCATTTAGAGATTACTCTCTCAGTGATAAGACACTTGAGTGAAGCGCCTTCATGTTTGAGAGATGGTGCCATGGCCCAATTAACAATTATAAGTTGTAATCCAGCAGTGTTTTATCAGAGAACTGAAGCTTGACAGAAACATTCAGGAGCTGGAAGAAAGACGCGTCAGTCAGGTGCTCAGGAAGTGAAGATTCTGTGCTTTTGCAAAGGGGGAAAACTGGTGAAAGAATTGAAAAACAAAAAAAGGATTGAAACCTGCTTACAGGCTTTCCTCCGTTGGTGGTGCTTACTCTGATGGGGTGCCCTCTTGTGGTGTGTCAGGGTCAACGCGTCTACATGTCCGTCCGTGTCCCCAGTGAAACACCATCCACTTCATCCTGATAAAGCTCTGAGAAAGAGGACTGAATGCTGTTGTATCAATCTTCTATCTAGTTAAGTTCACAATTACTGTATTGCCCATTTTCAGAATTTAGTGCCTTTTTTGGACAGTAGACTGTTCTGTAATTAAGATGTAGTATATATACATTTCTTTGTACAGTTTCTTTGTTCATTTTTTTAACTTGTGTTTATTTTAGTATGATATATAAAATGTACAAGAAAATAAAGCTATATCAATGAGACCTTTTCTTGGTTGCCATTATTCTAATCTACATACAGACATGTTTACGCATCAAACAGGAGCAATTCATCATTTTTATTTGTTAAAACATCAATAAAAAGTGATCCTCCCCTTCATGATCAGTGTACACATATTTAATAAATAAGCATTCAGTTGGTCAAAATGAGAAACTTGAATGCATAAAACAACCATCTTTTTTTTTTTATCATGTTCACATCACAACGCTCGCAAACTATAAATCATTAAATCACTAGGGAAAAAGATAAACACTGTCACACACACTTTTTTTTTTTAAATTACATCACTTTCGATCTTTGAACACACTCAGTAGACAGGATTGATTTGGTGTGACTGATCACTTACATGAGGTTAATCCAGTCATCAGGCCGAAAAACGACGCTTCTCCTTCTGTCGTGTTTTGTTTAGAGCCTTTGATAAACCTGTCACATCATGGGAGATTTAAACCTACACAACACGCACTCCTATTGGCTGTTTTACCTCAAATTCTTGAAGTAAACACTTTTCTTTGGCTAATCCAGCACCAACAACAACTTCCTATGCTACGAAGAATAAAAAAAGTAAAGAGAATAGGAGAGTAAAACACATCAGTGTCTCCAAGTTTCAAGGTGGGTTATGAATCTAGTGCGTCTGTCAGTGATGATACTCAGGACTGAGACCTGAATAACCTCACAGTCACCTTTTCTTCTCTCAATCCAGCCTACTGCAGCTTTAACAGTCTCGGATCAGTTTTCAACCTACCAACAAAATCGTGTTGTTGTCGGAGTATAAAATTGTAAGGCACAAAAATAAAAGTCATTACAGACATAAACAGACATAAACACCTGCAGACCTTCTTTTGAACAGTAGAAATATGAGTATAGAAAGGTTCGAAGTGTATTTTCCTGGCAGGAAGAAATGTGCAGATCTTGAGGCAGTGCTTTCATTGTTGTCACGTCGCTCAAATAAATACATACACAGTGATACATCCACTGGTAAAACTTAGATTAACTACAAAGAAATGGATAATTGCGTGAACATTCACATTTTACAAAGTTTTTTAATCACTAGTTTCATCAGGTAGTAAAAAAAAAAAAAAAAAAAAAGGTAATAAACGACTGAACCTCTGATGTACTGAATGTCATCTTCCAACAGTGGAGCGTGGGCTAACTCGTTTTGTGACTTCTGGAGTAAATCTGCCTTTATAAAAGCACTGTTCTGTCAAACTTACCCTATGATCGCATCAGCCAGCAGCTGTGTAATGGCTGACAAGATAGCAAGCATCTCAAGTGTTCCAGGACTTCCTGTTCTCTCCTCTGCTGCGGCCGCTGCTTGCTGCTCCACCAGCGTCGCCTTTAGCCAGAGCGGTCAGGGCTGCCAGGTTTGGACTGGATCCAGAGAGGTTGGCACTGCGGCGTTTTTGCTGCTGGCGACGGCGTTTGGCTCCGCCGCGGGTCACTCTGTTGGGCCTGACCAGCACGCCATAGCCAGGGTTACAGTGAAAGTAGTGCTTACCACCCACAGAGCCATCATTCTTTCCTAGAGGAAGATAAAGAAAGGTTTGTTAGAAGTTACAACTGATGTAAAATTAAAGGAGGTTGGGGTATTTTGAAGTGTGGTTGAATGAGGTACTTAGACATGGAGGCTCATCCTGACAAAACATGGCTGCCAGCAGGGACATGAGAAAAAAAACTACTTTGCACTGCTGTCTCTATTAGTAAGTTCAAATGTGTCAGTTTGTGACTTCAGTGTTTAAAATCTTTTAATTGGATTAACATGAATGACACAAACTTACCAAAATGAGGCAACAGTAAACAACTCCTGTGTCCCCAAACATGATTTTCTCAACAGACTTTGGTGTGGGAGAATGAGTGGTTTACAAACTTCATTTCTCAGTCAGAAAAGGCAGATTAACAACAAGATAAAGCAGTGAACATATTCAGAAGATATCATAGACTTAAGCTGATTTAGATTTTATTAGGTGAGCATTTTGTGTCTAAAATCTGTATTTTGCACAGCTAAGTCAGTGCTGACAATTTGTCAAACAACCGCTCGTCAAAGAACCTCAACTATCCCTTTAAGTCAAGTCAGATGTTCTTGAAGAATGGCCTGAAAGACTCACCTGCTGGTACCTCCAGTTCTACTCCCACCCAGGTACCTGCAGCAAAATCTGTGGGTCCCACATATCGCACAGTCCCACTCTTATTGGCCCCCACAGTTACAAACTCCCCTTCTTTCAGCCAGTCAGGAAGAACGGCGGACGTAGCTGCATCTCCTTCCTCAGAGTCGGAGATGATTTCCAGACCCTCCATTGGCACAGAGAGGTTGAGGCTGCTGGCCTGGTCCACGTCCCCGGGGTCGTCCTCATCCAGAATACGGTGGAAGGACTTGAGGTCTGAAGACTTTACCTTTTGGATTTTGAAGGGGTTGTTGACTGCTGAGGCCGCAGGTAAGGGAGCTGTGGTGACCTCTGCAGATACAGTAGCAGGTTCTTCTTGTTGTAGCTCCTCTGTTGCTTCAGGTGAGGTTGTGATGGTGGCCTCAGAAGTTGGCTGTTCCTCTGGAGGAAGAGGAGCTGAGGCTTGAGAAGGTTCTGGAGCAGGAGATGTGTCAGGATCTTGAATGTTGTCAAAGGCTTCAGGGTCTTGTTTAGGTTCCTGAGGCTCTGAGGTTATGGATTCCAGCTGATTTGGACCTTCTTGTTCAGGTGGTTGTGTTTCATCAAAGGGTGATGTTTCAGGTTCTGTCTCATCTGTGGCAGTAGGTTTGAGCTCTTCTTTCACTGGAGATTCTAATTCTAACTTGTGTATTTGTGAGAATTCTGCTTGTTTGCTTTCATTCTCGTGAAATTTCACAGATTCTTCGACTATCTCCAAATGGTCTAATCCCCTCTGGTCCGTTGTGGACTCTTGCTTTTGTTTGGCTTGGCCTGGTAAGTCTGACTCTGCAGCTGAATCAGGCTCCTCAAGCAGGACTGGTAGAGACTGATTTGGTTCTTGTTGACTTGAATCTGATGGAGTGTCATATGATGTGGAAAGTGGCGACTCCTGAGGCTCTGATTGGTTCAAAGGTAAATATTGATAGTAAGTGTCAGATTGTGTCACTTTAGCATCCTCTTCCTTTTCATCGGGCACCATGTCAAAGCCCGATGCCTGAGGCAAGTCCCAGCTCAGTGTGTAGACGTCTGACAGTGTTGCTGTGGAAATGCTGGTGGACATGTATCCACTGGAGGCTTCGCTCACTGGGCTCGGTGTGGACTCCTCTGTTTCTGGAATGATTGACGGTGGGAGAGGCACAGATCTGGGGATTTCTGTTTGGAAGTTGGCAGGAATAATTTCCTCAATGGGAACCTTAAAGATGGCAACAAAGGTATTAGTGGCATAAAGTTACAGCAAAAGGCTGAACTTCAGTCTGTGTAACAAATATTCTTAGTGAAGCATGTGATATGTTGATTTTTGGGTAAACAGATTTGGCATTTTTTTCTTTGCAATATCTGATCCAGGGATTTTCACCAGTATTAGACAGATACCTATACCAAATGTCATATCAGCTCATCCCTATTTAAATTGTTCTCTGTAGGACAACAAAAATATTAGTTTGGATTGGCTACTGTTCACATTTAAATCAATAACAATTTTAACAGTGTGAATTGTTCTTGAATTTTGAATTCAGTATGGAATACAAATCCAAAATTATGTTAATTCTGCACTATTTGTAGGTTTGTAACTACATCACATAATAATAGTCTCGTATACTCGTATAATGATGCAAAAATATTAAAAAGAGCCACTTTAAATAGATGTTTACAAAATGATAAAGGCCACATGACCCAACACAACTGTAGAGCTGGTTATCAAACTTCAGTACTTCAGTACTACTGGTATCCATCCATTTCTCTGTATCACCTGATATTGAAAATGTGCCGTCAATCTTTATCAAATTTAGGCAGAGTTAATGTCAGCAGCAGCAGAGAGCCAATAAGCATGCAGCATACTGTTTAACTGAAGTCTAACATGTTTAATCTAACATGAGCTCAGAGGCCCAAAGGAGACGCTTTACAAGTGTGGGTTTGTGTGTGTCCTGTGTTTTATGGGCCTAGTACTTGTTTTCATATATAAAAAGGTATTGTATGTCTTGAAACTCTAAAGTGGCATAAAAAATTGAAGTAACTGATGTTGCAGGGGATAAATGTGACAGCAATAAGACAAACGAACCGACATTTTACTGTGATGTTTATAGACCTTCAACTAACGATTTTCATCATTGATTCATCTGTAGATTATTTTCTCAAGTAATCGAGTTCTTGTTTGGCCCATAAAATGTTGAAAAAAATGTTCATCAGTGTTTACCAAACCTGGAAATGATGCTCTTAAATGTCTTGTTTATCCACAAACGAAAATGATTTAGCTAAATGATTTCTTTATTATACTGTATATAAGAAATCAGAAAATATTCACATTTAAGAAGCTGAAAAATCAGAGAACTTGTTTCGTGCATTGAAAAAAATTTATTCAGTAATTGGATAATTGCTGTACAGAGAAAATCATAACTCTTCTTCAGCAGCTATATAAAAACATCGCCAGACTGTAGGATTTCTGTCCTTGAAACAGGCTCCGAGTGAATGACATAAGTGTTTGTCGGCAAGTGTGGGGATTTTTCCAAATAAAGCTATGGTCATGTAGAAAGCAGTAGCTTCCTCTAGGAAAATAAACATGTCCATGATTTATTTTAAGACCAGGACTGGGCTATTCCTGTGGCTGATGGTGATTTTTGGAAATTAGCACAGTCAATAGTCTATAATTAATGCAGATTTTTCTGGCAAATATGTTCAGCCAACTTTTTTCCCTCCATCTGATGCAACAGTTTACATAACATTTTGGCTGACAAGTTATGGCCACAGCCAGTACATAACAGACACATGCGGGTTGGGGAACTTACTGGTTGCTGGTGTTTGCTCATGTCCTCCTCAACACTGGCTGACTGCACCATGATTTGCGGCAAGTTCTGTGACAGGAGAAGTTGTTTAAAAGAAATCGACATCATTTCAGATTAAACACTCTCTTTTTGTTTGCACTGAGAGACGGTGAAGCAGATTTCAATATGTAATCAGGAGAAAGTTGGTGTCATTTTCAGTTTGGCTCAAGGTTGGATAGAAGTACAAGCTGGTGGATTCAGACAGGATGTGTGTGTGTTTATGAACACTACCATTCAAAAGTTTGGGGTCACTTAGAAATGTCCTTACTTTTGAAAGAAATGCACTGTTTTTCAATGAAGATAACATTAAACTAATCAGAAATACACTCTATACATTGTTAATGTGGTAAATGACTATTCTAGCTGCAAACGCCTGGTTTTTAATGCAATATCTACATAGGTGTATAGAGGCCCATTTCCAGCAACCATCACTCCCGTGTTCTAATGGTACATTGTGTTTGCTAATTGCGTTACAAGGCTAATGGATGATTAGAAAACCCTTGTGCAATTATGTTAGCACAGCTGAAAACAGTTTAGCTGGTGAGTGAAGCTATAAAAGTGACCTTCCTTTGAGCTAGTTGAGTATGTGGAGCATCACATTTGTGGGTTTGATCTAACCTTGTCAATGTCTTGACTATATTTTCTATTCATTTTGCAGCTCATTTGATAAATAAAAGTGTGAGTTTTCATGGAAAACACAACATTGTCTGGGTGACCCCAAACTTTTGAACGGTATGTGCACACCTGTATTTGTCACCTCTTTAGGACCTTTTCACTGGCATAAACACTGACCTTGACCTTTTTTTGGGAGGTGGAAACGTTTAGGGCCTGTGGTTAGTAATAAGGCTTTGTTTACACTGAGTGTGTGGTGAGGTAGAACAAGGGAGGGAGAGAGAATTAATCTGCTATAAGACACTAACAGGATAGCTTTTTACTGTATTACAAATGCATAGATATGTTTTATAATTGTGAATAATCCTTTTAGTAAAACAAAAGCCCTGAAAATGAATAAAAAAGGTTGATTTACTTTAGTAATCAGCAGTCAAGATGTTGATATGAGATGCAGAAAGTGTAATAAAAATATTTGCTCATCAGATCGCTGAGACAGATAATCATGATGAACTGGTAAAACAATCAGGATAATTGCAGCGTAATTATAATTGCACCCATTATCATTTATCTCTATTCAAACCTTCCAGTTACCTCTTCCATGCTCAATATGATCCGACAGCTGATTAAATATTGTGTGATTTTGCTTCTCAACAGTTTTTTAAAAGTTTTCAAAGAGGGTAATAGAAGGAAAACAAACAAAAAATGTGTAATAAATTACAGAGATTGTTCAACTGTGTGCTTAACACACACAGTGGCAGAATATTAATCAGGATGAGTGTTTGACTCTGGTGTGTCACATGCTGAGGGAATTAATGCTTCATTCTCCAGACTGTGCTCAACAAATTTGAAAAGTGTGATTCGGGTCATGTTGTGCTTTAGCTCTGACCGTGATGACAACATACATGGACAGCAGGTTTGCCATCAGAGAGTAGGTCAAACACGTCTACCTGAACTGTCCTTGGCTCGGGACAACACACCTGTGTAGTTAGTCAGCAACAACACAATAGATGCACAAAGAAGTCAGACTTCTCCAGCTATGACAAGACTATGATCTTTTGAAATTAGTTTTCTTTGTAAAAGGGGTTTAAGTAAATATTGTCATGGTGCAGTACAGCATTTGGGTACATTAACTATTCAGGTCCCAGAAATACTGTGACCAAACCAATGGACCATTTGCACAGTAGCCATTTTGACATGTTTAAGCAGGTAAAGTACAATTGTTACAATAACAATGGCTCTACTTGTTTTACATAAGTCATGACAGTATGACAGTAACCAGCTTGCACCTGGGAACTAAGGAAACTAAATGGAACCCAGCTATTATTAATTTGATTATTTACACCCGTGACCTGTTCAAATAAAAAAGGCCCAGTGCAAACTGATACTTGCTCCTTAGTGAAAGTTATGGAAACAAAATGGCTGCTGTGCGCAGTATATATTTGCACTTGAAGAATGTGCAGTTACAATTATATTAATAATAGGCAAGTAAAATGATGGTAATATCCGATTTCTACCAAGTTGTAGCTTGGCATTAACTTAAAAAAATACTATAAAATATAAAATATAAATATAAAATATAAAATAAAAAGTGTAATATTATCTCCTTATTACAATGTTATTACTGAAAATTAAGAAATAAGATGGTGTTAACATAATGTTTCCTCCCCATTACAAAATATTATGTTATCATTGTATTGTAATTTGATGTGTTGCTAAAGGTTTTTTTTCATTTGATTAAAATTTACCACAGTGCCAAGTTGTTTCCGGAAATTAGTGAGCTCTTTTAACATATCAGCAAAACATGAATACATACCCGCTTTGACCCAGTTTCTTACATTGTGGGCCACAGGGTGTGACACTTACAGTACAAAAGGGAATCCTGAACCTGGATTCAACGATTCAAAGTCTGAATCTGGCTACTGTAACAATTCAGATATGAGATCAGGGATACAATCAATGTACATACACAATAAAGCAGGTCTCAAGTCTTTTGCTTTCTTTGTAAACATAAACATGTGGACAGGAGAGTGAACAAATGAGGGCAATGACCTCAAACAGTGTACCAACAAGGACCTGATGGGTTTTTCAATCCCAGCCAAACACCACAGCACATGGTTTCCCAAATTAGCTCTCCTCCACGACTCACGGTGTTAATCAGCCAAATCAGCGCTGTAAGTGTTTGGCTGCGATGAAAAAGCAGCAGACTCCACAGTTAGAGTGGCACATGATTGGAGCTCAGCGGACGAGGATGTGGGGAGGGAGCGTTGAGGTTCACCTGCTCCTAATTAACCCTCCTCTACACACAGTGTGCTCCTGCCATGGTGGGTGTGTGTGGGGGGTGTTTGTACAAGTGTCTGCTCTCTTCAAAACATTATAACCACACACACACACACACACACACACGACAATTGGTTCTGACTCATCAAATGTAAAATATTAAATTAACAGTCATGTTTTCTCGTGGTAACTTTCATGACTGACATTTCATTTCAGTAACCTCTCTCCCTAAACACCACACATCACCACCGTTTACTGTGTTCATGCTATTTTTTTTATATTTGAATACCATAAGGATCTGACCTCCTAAAAAAAGTAGAAAAAATGTAGCAAAAGTAAAATTCTGCCAAGAAAAATTCATTTTTTAAAAAAAATCATCTTTGCTTTTATTGTGAAGCCTTGAAAGATTCATTTTAATGTTTCTGCTGTTTTAAGAAAATCCCTCCTTTTCATCCCTCCTTTTCATCTGAAACGATGAATTAACTCATCTATAGGTTGGCATAATGTATCTATATAATAAATCTATAGATTGGCATAATGGAAGTTAATGGAAGTAATGTTAAATGAAGATGAACACAATTAATACCAATCTAAACTTAAGACCTCATAGATAATCTTATTTATTTTTTAAGGTCTCAAAGGCTTTTAAACTTAAAAACCCCACAGAAATGCAGAGGGAAGATAATTCAAGATTTTTATTTATTTATTTTTATATATACTCAGTTTTGCAGACAGTATTACGTTGTATTGTATTAAAAAAAGGACACTCAGCCCCTCAAACCTGACAACTCTATAGTCACTTGTATGAATTACCCTGAACTCTTATTTGTGATAATAATAAGTGTGGAAGTGGAAATAGCACTCATCCTGAAGTTTGACCAGAACCTGATAAGAAGCATCTAAGTCAAGGTTCCCCTTAAATGAGATTTAACAGTATCTTTTGCTCAGATGGGAAAAATGCTGCAATCTCAGCAGCACTCCAACAATCGGGCCTTAATGGTTGAGCAGCAAGAAAAAACAGCCACTTTAAGTAAAAGCAATATGACAAATATGAGAAGCACAAAAAATAGTGAATGAAAAAAGAGACCAGGAGATGTAAAATATTGGGCAGATATCCAGGTACTGGGAACATCAATTACTGTTCATCCCATGGCTAACACCAGCCATGGAGTGAGTGGCATGATGGTGGCAGCAGTGGGGTGGGACTGGGAAAACAATTTGTGGACTGATTTTGGGACAGTTGTGCAGCCAAAGCTCAGATTAAAACCCTCACAGAACAGCAAAGGATCTGCCGAGAAATCCGCATCTAGGTGTTGAGGGCTTGGAGAGACCCAACAAGATTAAGTGCGTAAATTGCTACTACAGCGACTTCAGTACAATCCTAAATTTGTTTACTCTTAATTCAAAATAATGTTTTCTCATGTCAGTGTGGGTTAGGGAGTTAACAATGAAATACACACCATATTTTAATATGTAGTCTCTGTACACACATGCACATTTAGTGAAACCATTACATAAAAATGTACTTGGAGGAAGAAAATAATTTTGCCTTAAAAGGTCAACGCAAAAGGCACAGTTTTCCATTTCTCCTTTATCATCTCTGTTTTGCAAATGTCTCAAAACCACTTATCTTGAGCACTGAGACATTTACACACTTTATCTGTTTATCATTTGTGTTTCCATCTATATGAGCTGTTTCCATAGCGACAGAAGAGGACTTGCCGCTGATGAGTACAGAGTATATTTAGATTCAGGCTGCAGTGATGCCCATAAACTTTAAAGCACTGATAAGAAAGCAGACTGAATTCAAGCACTAATGAAATGAAAGAATGGATATACCTGCTGAGGGACAGCTGTTTGTGCTGGACTATCTTCCTTCCCACCAGGAAGCAGTGACTTTAGCAGCTTAGGTACAGCCTTCACTGGAGAGAGATAAGATGAAGCAAAGCCTGAATGCACTGAAAAAGGGGAGGAGGTTACAGAAGAAGAAGTGGAGAAAACAAGAACAGAGGGAAGAAGGGAGCAGAAAAAGATGAAATACAAGGAAGAATGTGTTAGCAAAGAGGAAAACAAGTGACAAACTAAGATTCAGAGTAAAGGTACAGATACTGTTGGCCATAGGGTAAAGCAATAAATATGAACCTTAAGGCATTAGAGGCAGGAGGAAGGGGGATCCAAAGCCAAAGAAAGGAAAATGAAGTTAGATTACTGTTTTTATTGGTCATACCCGTTTCTGGGTTCAGACTCTGGGATATAGAACTGGGCAGTGTGCGTCTGGACGGAGGAGGAGGAGGCGGCACCACACAGAGGTTCTGGTGACTCTTCCAGCTCTGCACAAAGGAGGAAAGACAAAGATGAAGACACAAACACACACAAATACATTTAATATGGCTGAAAGCAACATTTAAGTGTAATCTTTGATCTTGAGCAGACTCTGTTGGTTACAGAAAGAACAGCAACAGAAGCACAAACAGGGTAGGACATCTTCTGCACCAGGTACTGAACCATTGATTCATTACTTGCAACTATACAAGTATATAACAACTATATAATACATGATCTTCATAAATTGACAGTTACACTATTTCAACATTTTGATTACATTTTTATCTATAGTGCCTATTTCACCACCATTGGTTGTAGCTATTCTTGAACATCTGACTATTGTGATGTGCAGCTTAAATACCAGATCATCACAAAGAGTGGCTTCGGATTCCGAAGTGGGACAACAATCAGCCACCCTCTCTACATGGATGATCTCTAGCTGTATGCCAAGAGTGAGCGAGACATTGACTCACTGGTCCATCTCACCAGGGTCTACAGCAAAGAAAGTGGGATGTCATTCGGACTTGATAAATGCAACCGAATGATATCAAAGAGAGGGAAGATGATCAGAACTGAGGGAACAGAACTAATTTGAGGCAACATAGCAGATCTTGAGGACAGCTGCAAATACCTTGGGATCCCACAAGTAAATGGGAACCATGAAGAAGCCGCAAGGAGATCTGCTGCAACCAAATACCTACACCCGGTGAGACAGGTCCTCAAGAGTCGGTTGAATGGAACGAGAGCCAAGCCATCAATACCTATATCCTGCCAGTGATAAGATACCCTGCTGGCATAATTTCCTCACCAGGAGGAAAATAGATGCCACTGATATCAAGACAAGGAAGCTCCTCACCATGCATGGTGGGTTTCACACTAAGTCCAGCACACTAAGGTTGTACACTCAGCGGAAGGAAGGAGACTGAGGACTGAGTGTCAAATTCACTATCCAGGATGAAACCACTAACATCCAAGAATACATCAAGAAGACGGCCCCCAGTGATGACCTGCTAGATGAGAGGAGGAGCCAGAAGGGCAAACATGGAAGAAGTGGCTGATGTCGGTAAAACATGCCAATGGCTGGAGAAAGCTGGACTGAAAGTACACTGAAGCTGCACAGGAGTAGACTCTAAGCACTAAATCAATAGAGGCCATAGTGACACCTACAATGGTGATTGAGAACAATAGGGCTAGATCCTATGGGACGTGTCTGTCTGGGATCCAGACAAACTGGTGATGGCTAACCAACCGGACATAGTGGTTGTCAATAAGCAGCAGAAGAGAGCAATAGTGATAGATGTGGCAGCTTGAGAAATACCAAGGAGAGCTCGAGAAGATGTGGGGAGTAAAAGCAACTGTGGTCCCAGTGGTGATAGGAACACTAGGAGCTGTAACCGCCAAACTTTGAGAGTGGCTCCAACAGATTCCAGGAACAACATCTGACATCTCTGTCCAGAAAAACGTAGTCCTAGAAACAGCCAAGATACTGCAGATAACCCTCAGGCTCCCAGGCCTCTGGTGGAGGACCCGAGCTAAATTATCAGTTGTTGGGCACTGAAGAAGAGGAAAGGGATGAAGAGCAACATACCAACATAACTACTGCTACTAACTGTAGGTTCTGACAATCCTTGGAGGTGTGTAGTGAGTTGAGCAGATATCATTACCCAAAAAATTAAACAGTGAAAAACTATAATAAGGAAATAATACAAAATTGTAAATAGATTAAAAAAAAAAAAATAGATTAGTTCATATGACTCACATTCAAATCAGTGAGCTGATGATAAGGGGAGCACAGATCCAGACTGCTGGCTGTCAGCTGGTTAAAGGTTCAGAGCTGGAGTGTTAGTGAGATATGGTAACAACACTGGGACAACAGTAAGACAAGTTAACAGCAGTTGAGACAAGTTAACAGCAGTTGAGACAAGTTAACAGCAGTTGAGACAAGTTAACAGCAGTTGAGACAAGTTAACAGCAGCAGAGACAAGTTAATAGCAGTTGAGACAAGTTAACAGCAGCAGAGACAAGTTAACAGCAGCAGAGACAAGTTAATAGCAGTTGAGACAAGTTAACAGCAGGCAGACAAGTTAACAGCAGTTGAGACAAGTTAACAGCAGTTAAGACAAATTAACAGCATCAGAGACAAGTTAACAGCAGTTGAGACAAATTAACAGCAGCAGAGACAAGTTAACAGCAGTTGAGACAAATTAACAGCAGCAGAGACAAGTTAACAGCAGTTGAGACAAGTTAACAGCAGTTGAGACAAGTTAATCCTAGAATAAAAACAAGCCACGGGTGACTTTCTGATGCTGTGGTTTGCAACAGTTTAAAGATTTACAAGGCTGTTGTGTCAGAGCCTGTTCCCTCATCAATTTATTTTTATTCCTTTCTGTCACCACACCAATATTTTCCCTGCAGTCCTAAATGTCAGGCCAACCCAACCCTTAGTTAATCACATGGTTACAGTATCTCTGATTCCTTAACATAACAGCCCAAACTATAACAGAAAACTATAATCAAGGAAGATAAACAGATTTAAACACATGTGGCTTGATGCCACATTTTTGTGTCTGATACTAATGTCACAATCTTGGAAAACTTCCATTATAATATCAGATTGAAACAGTCTTTTAACATATTTTAAATTACTTAAGTTTATTAGTGAATCTACTAAGTTAAGTTGTCAATTACCTACCCAAAGCTGCCATTTTGAAAACATAAAGCTGCAAGAATTATTCTGCTTCCAAAGATATAATTATTTACATTAAAATGTTGTTATTGCCTATTATTTTCATTTTTCACAGCCTTTGTGCTTCATGATGTTAGTGTGATATTGAGGGTTTGTATCAGATTTTACATTTTTCTTTTTCCTGATGATCTAGTGATTTTGACCCATATCAACCAATACCAATACTGAGTATCATATCAGTTGTTTCTGGAAGTAAACCGCAATAGTTCACTCACTCAGTCATTTTCTACCACTTCATCCTCCACATGAGGGTTGCAGGGGATGCTGGGCCTAACTCCAGCTGACATAAGACACCACAATATTTTGGTACATTAAAATTGTTAAAATATGTACATATTCTCAATAAATAGATTCTGCATGGATTGGATTGTGTCCACAACTGCCTATACAGGGCTCCTCTTTTTCCCATGTTCATGAACACACCACTAGGTAGCGATCCAATTACCTGTCATGATACAATGACGCATCATGCAACCCAAACAATATATCATCAATTGTTTAGCAGAGAATGGCAGGTGTGTTCTGACATTTTACCATACTTTGTCAGAATAGCTTACATTGGGCAAACTCATAGCTGTTTCTATCGGTTGAGGCTACTTCATTAAAATAGCATATCTATGCAAGGTATTTTGTTCTGAGAGGTACATTTACTGTATATTATAAAATACCTGTACTTAATACAGTCTTCTGTTGTTCTGATTTACTTTAATTTACCATACAGATTAAAATGTAGTTTGGGGTTTATACAATAGTATGCTGTTTTTATAGGCAAGTTTTACACAATAAAATACTATTTTATAATGTGCTATGATGTTTTTATAGGTTGATTAATACATGGGTATATTGTTATGATGGCTACATTGTACACTGACAGGCATTTCTGTGGCAAGAATGAGGAAGTTCAGCTTCCATCTGTCTTTCAGAGGCACTTCACTTCAAATTCAAACAAACAAATAAATAACAAGAGTGATTGGGCTGTTGATAGCTAAAGATTTACAGCTATTTTCAGTTGTTTTTTAGTTGGTTGGATTTTGACTTGAGCTTCAGTTTGGAGCAGGATCATTACTGTAGAAATCAAACTTACCCGGTTGATATTTGGAGAGCTCAGGCAGCGCTGGGGAGGTTTCCCTTTGACCCCCAGCTGTTCCTTCACAGCCACCTCCTATACACACACACAGATATTTACAGTACATCGAGGCAACATTTTCAGGATCACGTAAGAATTATGCACACTTATTAAATACAAACAGCAAATGTTACATCAAAATGTCCATGCTCCTGACAGTAGCAGTAAATTGTATGATAAATTAAGTGTGCTTTCACTCAGAACCTTTTTATAACTCAGAGTAATTTTCTCCATTTGCTTCTTTTTTTGGGGGCAGTCAGGAAAATCATCCACGTTGGGATGACATTTTACATCATGAAGAGTGAAAAAGACAATGAGGTTTTAATGCGCTGATGCTTAAGAGAAGCAGTGGCTCGTGACATCTTGGTTTGCTAAACAAACTCAAAGATGATGATCTAAAAAGTGAGGTGCTGATGAAGGATTTTTTTTCTTGACCTGTCTGAGCCGATCCAGAGTGAGAACGTTCTCCACAGCCAGGATGCTGCGCAGGTATTTCTCTATGGCTGCTTCACTATCAGCTGACTGGTCGTCCTCAGCGCTGGCAGCAAGCCGAGCCAACATCTCTCTGTCCTCTGGACCGTGGATGTCCTGTGAAGCAGGGAGACAGAAAGTGTCACTTAACTCTGGTTTATTGACTTTTACATTAAATCATTTATCTCATGGGCACTTACAGTACCTAAATATTGAACAGCTCTTAAGAAATGGAGTACAGTAAATGCTCCATTAAAAGTTTTGTAAAAAACACTCTCAATAAATGACTAAAGTTTGCATCTTTGAGGTGCTGCACAAAAGAAGAAACATACAGCATTTCAACGAACATCCAGCCTCTAACCCAGTGATTCCCTAACTCTGGACTGGGACACACAGATTGGTCCTGAGAGATATGGGTACGGATCTTGTGCCAGCTTTAAAAAGTGGGTCCCCATAAAAAGACTGGTTAACACTGCTCTAACCATCAGACCATTATTATTTATTATTCATGTGCGATAAGAAAAGATAAAGGCCTGCTGCACATAAATACACCTGCTATGTTTGGTATCATCAATGCTTTTTGATGAATATTATGTCACATACAGTATGTAAAATCATTTTAACATTGCCATATCAACAAACAGTCAATAATGTCACAGGCGAGTTAATCCTTAAACCCTTGAATGGTAATATTAAGTTTGGATTCCAAAACAATTTTTTACAAATTTTTTAACTTTGAAATTTTATTTTTTAGATTTAAACACATTTAACTATATTGCGCCTGGGATTGTAATTTAAAGGCGCATATACTGTATGTTGAACTGTTGGAGTGCCTTACGTGTTTTACCCTGCTTCTATTGGCACGCCAACTAAGATTTGATGTGATATACTCACTGAGATACTGTATAGGTTCGGGGAAAATAAAGTTTCTGTTTATCTAACAGCATATGAAAGTAATGATGATGAATTCAAAACAAAGATTTTTTTTGAAAGCCAGTCGCACAACATAAAAAACATCTTAAACTAACTGTGGTACAAAATAAATAAATAAATACATTTGCTCAAGTACTGTACTTGAGCAAATTTCAATTATACTCAATGCAGGCTATTTGTACTTAAGTGGAAAGTGTAGTTTTGATGCATCTTGACCTTCTTCTCCTCCACTTCATAGGGAATTTTCTACTTTGTACTCCACCATATTTGACTCAACTTCTGATGTTTTATAGCCTGTTCACATCTAATCTCATGTCTGAGTTGTTGGCAGCTCCACCAACTGATTTCTCACATGATTAAACCTTTAAACAGTGTAGCTGATCTCTTATTTCATCTCCCATTAATTGTCTCACAACCAGTTATATTCCCAACTTATCTGTTGTTCCTGTCAATAAAACTGTGTATAATATACTTACTCATTTTCCTGTAAATACTTTTTGTCTTTTACTTAGGTAGGATTATTTCACACAGGACTTGATATATTCTGTATAGCAATTACATTACTACACTACCGTTCAAAAGTTTGAGGTCACCCAGACAATTTTGTGTTTTCCATGAAAACTCACATTTATTTATCAAATGAGCTACAAAATGAATAGAAAATATAGTCAAGACATTGACAAGGTTAGATCGAACCCGCAAATGTGATTCTCCAGATACTCAACTAGCTCAAAAGGAAGGTCAGTTTTATAGCTTCTCTAACCCGCTAAACTGTTTTCAGCTGTGCTACCATAATTGCACAAGGGTTTTCTAATCATCCATTAGCCTTGTAACGCAATTAGCAAACACAATGTACCATTAGAACACTGCATAGCAAAGTTATTGCTGTTTATTTTGTTTTTCATATTTTTTTTTTCTTACACATATTTAATATTATTTAATACTCAATTTTCCTTAGCTACTTCCTACTTCAAATTTCCCCATGAGAGACGAATAAAGGATTATCTTACCTTATCTTACATTGGTGTAGTGATGCATTTTAAGTATGATTGTAGTAGTAAGTAGTAACACAATCAAACTAGTGTGAGATACCATTGAGTGAATCATGACATACAGACATTATATTAATAATTGTTTTACTTTGTTGCTCAGTCAAACATGTTAGACTACCTTCTGTATTCTGTGTTTGGTCACTGTGCATCCAAGTCTCAACAGAGCTCTACTGTTTTTGTTATTTTCTGCTATTCTTCATGCTTTTTTGTTTTGGGATGAATATGCCATTCCAACAAGTCTAGTTTATTAATTTGGAAAAATAAAACAAAATACATATGTCCTTTCAGGTCCAGTTCTTACCCCTGGGATGTTGGAAACGATTTCAAATGTGACCCCACAGCCAGGGATGGTGCTGCGCTGAGACATCCTCTTCAGTAGACTCTGGGCAAATCCCTTCCACACAACAACAAGCAGTCATTTCTACCCATCTCATTAGTGCACATGGTATAACGAAAGGAGCAGTGAACTCTGGAACAGAAGACTCTGGAGTGGCCCACCTGTTTCCCGATGAGGTTGACACAGATGCGTTTCCTGAGGACCAGCTGCATATGAGCTGGGTGGCTCAGCTGAACCACAGTGCGAACCGTCAGGTAAACCCTCTGGTCGCCCGAAGCCACCCGACTCAGCTGAGGGCACTCATGAACTGTCGAGTCCCAGGAAGCCTCTACCTTCACCTTGACACACATTAAGAATGATGCAAAATTAAAAGGTTTCCTTCTGCATCCTTTCAAGAAGATAAAAAAATTTGTAGTCTCAACTGGGATTCAAAGAGGAACATGGAGACAAGATAAAAATACACATGCTGCATTACAGTCTCAATACCTCTGGACTGTAGTTTTTAACAATATGAAGGTCAAAGAATTCATCATCATTCTCCCCACTGAGTAATGCATCCAAACCCCCAGCCAATGAAGACGAAAGACTGGACTGGAAATCGTCAGCTGGAAAAAGACGAGACAGAATATTTATGGCATTGTTGGTTCTAATAACAGAGGATCTAACTAAATCAGGACAAAAAAACAACAACACACCACTGAGATCCAGGAAAAGGACAGGAATGTGTGTTTCCATTCCAGAGACAGGAACCCTGCAGAGAAACAGCAACATCGTTAAAGTGATGACAAACCTTGTCCATGACACAAAGAGGCTTCACAGCTTCGCCAACTCAACCTGAGTGGCACAGCTAATGGCATACATTTAATATCCAACTCAGTGGATTAAAAGACAGTGTAGACATTAAATAAAATGTTAACTTGTGTAATTTTGCCAAGATTTTGTCTGTGTTTGACTTTGAGCTACCTTTCTGCTGGAGCTCCAGGGATGCCGCTGCCAGCTGATGGCACCAGGACGGCGTTTCTTTCTTCTGTGAGAGTCAGACGACACTCCAGCAGCTGGGACTCTCTTTCAACATCGTCCTCTGATTTATCTACAGTGCATGCATGCAATGGTTAAAAAAAGAGAAAGACAAAAAAGGGTATGCTTCATAAAAACATTAAACAACAGCAACAACAAAAATATATTTTCTGATCTTAAAGCTGCACGAGTGCAATCAGACATCAAATTCAAGCAATGTAACAGTAATAAATAGGGTAATAACTGTTCTATTCTACAGTATTCTACAGGCTCATCTACAAAAGTAAACATAATATTTTTGGTTCATGTACAAAAGGAAACATTTTACAGTATCTTCTACATTTTATGGACAAAATAAATGGATCAATCTAGGAAAACAATCAACAGATTAATCAATCAAAAAAGGTTTAGCATGGTCCTATTTGTGACACACTACATCGCCATTCTGACAACATTATAAGGATTAGATACTGATTATTTACAGAACAGACAGAGGAGAAACTGTCTACTAGTAACAACAACCTGGGGCTCACAAATGAGCAAAACAGTAATTTCTAAATGGTAAACAATAACTTGCTGTAACAGCTGTAATGTGTAAAGTTATGACAGACAGTCTAGATTTGCTTGATTATGACTTTGCATGCATGTTGAATGGAAAACATAATTTCAAAATAATATAAGAAGGTAAAATTCAGATGATTTTTAAAAGTAAAGCACACAGCAATAGCGGAAGTTTCTACAAAAAGTGGAAAAAGAAAACAGATGACTGAAAATGTTGCTGCTGTAGCATTCATTTCCATATCAGAGTTTGTGAACATGCATAAATGCTGACTGCTGAGTATGTTTCACAGCTTCACCTGGTTTGGAAACAATCTTTTGTAGCTGCTGGTCTAAGTACTCCTGCCTCTGAGTGAGTGTGACCATCCACTGTTGCCTCATCCTCTCCAGGTCCACCTCCTAATGAACAACAGAGGCAGAAATACACATTCAGACTTTTTGATATGACAGGTCTCACGAGCAAAACAAGTCACATGCCATTTTATGAGCCCATTATAAAGCCTTTTTTTTACTTACTTGATAGCTGTCCATGTCTTCATCCCCTCCCTAAAATGTAATCAGAAAGACATTTGAAAGAGTCACAAAATGTACAATTTCTGAGACGTTTCAAGTCATCCTCACATACACACAGAGCAGCAGTAAAAATCATCTCACTTGTATCAACATAATCCTTTTTTCCTCCCTCACCCAGTGTGATTCACTGCCTCTGGAGAGACGTGTCTGTCGGACCTTGACATCTCCAATGGACACAGAGAGGATGGAGACAGCAATGAGGGGCATGGTGCCCGAGTCAGGCACCGGCCGCACCTCCACCTGAACGCGACGGGACTGACCCTGGAGGAGTAGATTGACATTTATGTTGCACATAAATTCAGTCTCTTGGTCTTTAAGTCAGCATGATGATGATGATGATGATGATTAGGATACCTGTCTAAGCTGGAAGATTCCTCCTGTGCATATGTCTCTAGCAGGCAGAACCTCCACAGCTGTGAACTCTCCGGCCTCGTTCAGCTCCATCAGCTGCACCCACAACTCAAGCCGACGAGTCACCTCACTCCACCTGCAGGTATGAATAGAAAACATAACACCATCAGATCTAAGCCACAAGTGACATTAAAGTCCCCATGAAGTGAAAAATATCTCCACTGACTTTGTCACCCTACAGAAAAATGTGTTCCTCACCACCTTACTAAATTTGAATAATTAAAAAAGATTAAGTGTTCAGTATAAAACATTTGTCATATATATATGTTTATTTTATATTATCTTAATAACTGGTTAGTAAACATTTTCTGAACTTTTGCAGTAGAACAGCAAAATGTCCTTACTACTTCCTAATATTAATTCCAACACATTATAAATATTTAACCTGTAGTTTCATTGTACAGTGTTCTCGTGTAAAATGTTTCTACTTCCTTTTATGAATTCTCCAGGTGCACTTAGTTGCAATCCTTCTTGTCTAGGTGATAAGTGTGTGTGTGTGTTTCTTCTGGATGTATTTCACTGAGCGATGGTGACACTCCACCTCTCTCTGAGGGATCTGGTCTTGGCTTGAATCACCCCGAGGTCCCACAACGCTAGGTTTCTGCGATGGATTTCCTGCTTGTGACCAAACACTTCAATGGCCAAAGCCCCTTCAGCCAAAAAATCCACAAAGTCTTCTGACACTGGCACAGACAACTCCTGCACAGATATGAAAATAATACAGAATTTTACCCTTTGGTTTTTCCTGCTGCTTTATTAACACAGCTTACAAGTGTTTACCTTGGCACTGTCAAAGACCACACTGCACTGAGGGTCTCTGAGATCAGATGAAGAAGTGGATGGCGCCATCTCTGGAGCAATGAACACAGGCTCTTCTTGTCCCCAAAAGTGGTACTGACAGAAGACAAAGTTGGAAAGATGGCGAGGAAGACCAGTAGCCTGGAGGATTTTCACCTGGGAGATGAGAACATTTTGTTATAGATGCAGCAACAGACAAATATTACTAATTATGCAAAAATTTGCAGTTGGCATGTGCCTCAAACTCCAAGGTGCAAACAAGAACCTCAGCTGTTAATAGAATCTCACAGTATAATGTGCCAAAATAACGCTGCTTTAGAAAAGTATTGTTAAAGTTTTATTATTTGGCTCAAACAACTCTTTAGTCAGTTTCAAAGAAAACAAAGTCAAGAGATAACTATGATATTAAGTTGACTTTGAGTTAATTAAAATTGTCACATTTCACAGCACAGTGAGCCGGAGAAAGTCATGATAGAAAGCAGACACAACATCCTGCCAGAATCATAATTAATTTCTGACTGCAGTATTTTCCCACGGGCAGTACTTCAGATGGAAGTTTAACCGACTTCCTCTAAATGGTTACTGGAAAAAAACTTTTAGTATGTTTATCAGCTTTTACCGGACACTTTAACTTGAATATATGAGATTGTTAAGTCCGTCTGATTTGAGAGAAAACTAATTTAAACCTGTAACATCTTTCTGGATTTAACAAATTTGTACCTTAAATACATAACTGTCTGGTTTATTAATGAAGCCATATTCTCACCACACAGTTCAGTTTACGTTCAACTGGGTCTCTGTCTGTATTATGGATCTCCTGAATGCCAGTCTGTACTGGACCCCCCTCTTCTTCAGAGCCTTCTGTACCCCGCCACAGCTCCACATGCAGCCGTCCAGCCACCTGTCAGACACACACAAACACACACATATATTTACTGTACACAGATGAGGTTAATGTTGCTTTTGTAATTTCACATTCATTATTCTGTGATCACAGAAGTTTATCATTCATACTTATCATACTTATTCAGACACATATGTCATTGTATTACTGTAGACCAAATTTTCAAAAATATTAACAAAAACTGTATGAAAACATTTGATTTCATGATTATAGTTTTATAACATTAAAATGTAATGCTTGATAATTTTTATCCATTCTCTCTTCTGGAATTTGTAATTCAGACATTTTACATACTATGTTTATGATAATTTGAATTCAGTCCAGTTCACTCAATTTCAACTTGGTCTACAAAATAACAAATGCTTATTTACACAACGCATGCACAGAGAGCAACATTAGCATCTATTTACAGTAGTGTAAATGGCTACCTTATGAATTTAAGTACAAATTTTATTCTCCTTTAGTTCTTTATTTTGATAGGATAGGATCGGATGGAGGGTTTATCAGAGCCACTGCAACTGAGCGCACACAATGAACTTAACCTGACCGAATGTGTCTAACATTCATAAATGTTTTGATGCAATATATCATGAATATTGTCCAAAAAAGATGGATCAGAAGCCTGTTCACTAGCATCATAGTCACATATTAAAAAGATTAAATTTGTTTAGTTTTGAAAGCTTTATCAAATTCCAAATACCATTTTTTTGTTTAATTAGTGTCTAAATGTGTGCTGAGTTTCAAATGAGCATTTATACCAATAGCTATAAACTCCTTGTGCAGCACATCAGGTTCATGTGCCGTCTTGGAACTATGTTTAACTGGATTATCTTTATCAAATAAATAATTTGGTGCCATTGGATATGAGCATTTTCACAGCAAACAGTTGTGGTTAAAAACAAGCCTAGTGAGAGCACAATAAAAAAAACAATACAACATTTAACCACAAAGAACAAAAGAATGAACTGTATGAATAGATGAATAGATAGAGGGAAACTGTTGATATAAGTGATAATTCTCTGTGGGATTGATATTATGGGTCACAGTAATTAAAAGGTACATAAGGCAGGACTTCTTCCATGATAACAACTCTATAATAACATAATGTAAATCAAGTGAGCAGAGAGACAAAACACTTTTGTTTCTCTTTATACGCTGTTTACAGACTCACCACCAAATCTGAAGTGTGACAGGAGGTTTTGAACAATCACAGCACAGTTTAAAAAGACAAAGTGGGTTTTTCCTCTTGGCTATTTCAGTAATATGGGTCCCTCCACAAATTCTTAAGGTGCAAAAAGGAAACCATTCAAAAGAGAGTTGTATAATAAACATAATAAAACATGTGTCGAGATCAGCAAAGAGTTTCAGAGATGATAGATTTGCCTCGGTTGTCTGTGAAAAAAGTGCATTTGTCCATGCTCCTCTGATGACAGGAGCTGAGACGACAGAGCTAAATCGTGAGTATTTTTCTGTCCTGCGGATTAGACAAAAATCGAGCTCACCTGGCAACCGCAGCTTTGAATCAGTTAACACACATCATATATTGATTAGTGCAGCTTTAATTATGTTGTAATTCACTATCAAAAAAAATGCTAAATGGATTGACAAAAAAAACAGGTACCAATGACTGTTCTACACCATAGAAGTCAAAATGATAAGCAGAAACCTTTCCATCACCAACTCCTACCTCTCCCTTCTGGTTGATAATGGGCACTGCATACTGCAGCTTGACGTCATAGAACAGACAGGCCAGGAAAACATTGGCCACACCGATCAGACTGTGATTCTCCTGCTCATCAAAGAATGGGTCAGCACGTCGGAAATAGGACCGCATCACCTGGTTCAGGGTAAAAGAAGAGAAGTATGAATGGTGTGAGACTGATTAACCTGAAATGAAATTGTCTTCCGAACATCCATATGGACTTTATGTTGGAAATACATTTGGGCTTTTTGATGTAAAAAGTGGATGTAGTGTTCCAGTTTGCCAGTTTAACTAATCAGGATATTTTAAATGAGCTTCACTGGTTGCAAAATGACGCAAGTAAAAACATTTTCCTGAGTGATCTCAGTCACTAGTTTCAGATCTTCAGGTCTTGAATGGCACATGATCAGTTTTGTAAATTATGAACCTATTTAGAGGAAAATAAAATATACAGGATGGCACAAACACTATATGGACAAAAGTATTTAGCCACACCTGTTAAGTATTGAATTCAGGTGTTTCAATCAGGCCCTTTACCTTCAACGGAAGGCAATCTTAATGCTTCAGTATACCAGGATATTCTGGACAATGCTATGCTTCCAACATTGTGGCAACAGTTTGAAGAAGGCCCTTTTCTATTCCAACATGACTGTTTTCCAGTGCACAAAGTAAGGACTATAAAAACATGGTGAGTTTGGTGTGGAAGAACTTGACCTGGCCGTCAAAGAGCCTTGACCTCAATCCCAATGAACATCTTTGGGATGAACTGGAACAGAGATTGTGAGCCAGACCTTCTTGTCCAACATGTTGGACCTTCTTGTCCAACATCAGCACTTGACTTCATAAATGCTCTACAGAGTAAATGGGCACAAATTCTCATAGAAACAGTTTTTGGAGGAAAGTCTTCAAAGAAGTGTGGAAAAGAGGGACCAACTCCATATTAAAGAACTGTCAACTGTAAAGAATATGTCATCAAAGTCCCTGTTGGTGTAATAGTTAGACTCCGAATACTTTTGTCTATATAGTGTTATGAGTACCAGATGTGTGTTATGAGTACCAGATACTGTCAATCACACCAGTGTGATTGACAGTATCATCCAATAGGAGTCTGGTTTCTTGGTGACATCTGTTAACATCTGTTTGTAAAAAATAAAAGTGGCATGGACAAGAACATGAATGTCACAACCAATAGCCACTTGGTTTTGGCTCAACATTTACTCTGCTTATTCTGCATCCAAGCTTTTTAATATTTAATCAGTGGGAGATGCAAAATGTCATTGATAAATTCTGATGGATATCAACTGGCATCTGAGAGCTGACACTAAATGACACCTCTCTGTACCTACAAGGGTGAAAAACTTCAACAGGATGTCATCACTCTTCACTCACAGGATTATCTTCATCAAAGTCCTTCCACTCCTGGTAGAGCTCTCTCATGTCCACCAGCCTGTTCTCCATCTTCTCCAGAGCCCAGATCTGCTTCCCTTTACCTTTACGACGGACTTGGATGGCCGGCTCGCTCAGTACCAGATCGCGCTATGTAGAAAGGGGAGAAGGACAAAATCCACAAATACTTTCATGTTGGCTGCAAACACAGAATCTGAAAATAAAGCCTGGTGTGAAGGGAGTTTTAAGGCACACTCATAAATATAAATCTTCTACCTTCCTGTTGGCATCCAGATTAGAAGCAGGGATCTGAAGAGTGACCAGGTACTCTGTTCTCTTGTTAAGTTCCTCTGCAATGAAACTGGCCTCCTGAGCCAGCAGGTTGGCCCGTACTATCTGCTCCCTGAGGCGCCGCAAGCTGCGAGTCATCATTGCCTCTCTGCATACCAGAAACAACAAATGCAGGCTTTATGAAGTATCTAAATATGTACTTCTCTTTCAAATATGAAACAGCCCTGCCTCACCTGTCTTCACTCCAACGCCGCAGACGTTTGTGGGAGCCAGGTGATGTTACAGCAGCTCCACTGCCTGGGAGACCTGATGCATCCAGTCTTTGACGGAGCTGCTGAAGCTCCTGTTCATACATCTGCCTCTGTCGCTCCAAGGCATAGCGTTTTTCCTCTTCATGTTGCCTCTCCAGGGTTTGTAACACTGACTGTAAAGGGTCTGAGGAGGACCCGGGGGGATGTTGGATGAAAAAACGAAAGTTAGGAAGACTATATATGGAGTTTCAATACTCTATATTATATTCTTCTAGGCTAAAACCTATCAGCTTGTGTTTTCATGGAACACAATTTTACAAAATAACAAACTTATAACGTAATGGTCTTTTTTCTATTCCCTGTTCAGACTCACCATTGCTGCCCATGCCTTTCATCATGACCTCAGTCTGGGCAAACTCGTAACTGAAGCTCCGCTCACTCGACACGTCACTGGATGCATCCATTTCTGTCTCCAGTCGCTCTGTACTCAAACATGTCTTCATCACAGCACTGTCCAATTCATCACCCCCTGTATTAACCATATGTCTTGGCAAATTGATCCTATGCATGCACGTGTGGGAGGTGGTGGAGGTTGTGCATGAAGAATGAGAAGGAACCATAGTGAAAAATAGGAAGAGACAAAATGATGAGTTGATCAGACATGAGGAAATAAATGTCAAACATCAAATGTTACACAAGTTCAAACTCAACACCGAGCAACTGAAACACACCTGAAGAAATGGTTGTTCCCCCACAGGATTCTGTCACCGTGATGCAGCTGCACTGGACTAGTGATGGCAGCACCATTTACACATGTGCTATAGAGACACAACAAGCATTAGACATAACAAGGCATACAGTTTCTGATTACAACATAAATAAATATACACACACTGTACATGCTGAAATGCAATTGATAACTAAAAGGCAAATTGACCAAGGCAAATTTTGCTTCTTAACATGTACAGAAAGATTCTTTCTATACTCAACATCACATAATTTTGCCATAATAATCACAGCTGAAATATGAATTTTAAAGCATTTCCATGTTACCTGACCTATGGATGATTACTTCCTCTTTTGAAAATAATATGGAATCAAGCCCCATTCATGCTTTTCAACTTTATCAGTTACATCCTTTAAATTTCTATCTAAAAAGTCTAAAAATAATTTAATTTACCCTTATCTCCCTCTTAGACCATTTCTGCCTTAGGTAAAAATGATAAATGAGAAAGAAAACACGTCTTGGTTGGTGAAACCTTTCATCTTATACATGCATCCACTGACAATATTAGGATTAACCTTGTGAACTACAGCATTCATGCTCCTCTAAAGCCTTATGACATCAACAGAACTTGCAGATGTGTTTTTTTCAGTTGACTACTTACCGAGCATTACGGTGAGGAGTGAGCATCACATTGTTATTTTCAGTGATGTCGATGACACAGTGCTCAGTTTGGATGGCCATTCCACACAACTGAATGTCCTGTGAGTTGGCCGAGCCCACACGTGTGTGTGCCTGGACACGAAAAGACAGTTAAACCAGTGTGTTTTCTATGCTGCAGCAGAGAAAAGAGCACCAGACTGTGTGTGTGTGTATATACGTCTATGGCAGTGGACAGGTACGACAGTGGGTTTGGGTTAGGGTTAGGGTTAGGGTTAGACAGTACCTTCAGGTAGTAAACTAGCAGCTCGTTGAGTGCAGGGTCAGCATTAAGGTTGACAAGGAAGCACTTGTCTTCCACCACTCTGATCCCAGAAGACTGCAGAGAAATTCCTAGACTCTCCAGCTGCTTCTGACGCTCCTACAGTTGAAACATAATCAATATCTAAAACATGAATTGACAAATTCATCAGGTGACTATTGTATTAAGTGATGTTGATTTACTGTGTCAACTAAAGAAAAAATAAAGAATATGATTAACTGTTTTGAAAGGTGTGTACTGTGTGTGTGTTTTGTTACCTGTGCAACAGCCTCAGTCTTCCTGAGTTTCTCTTCCCAGGTCACTGTCATTTCTTGGATCAGTTTTTCTGACTCCTCCAGTCGCTCCTTCAGCTCTGGGGCCTTCATGGACTGACAGTGACAGAAAGTGTTATTAAGTGATATTCAGTGTTGAGTATTCAAAGTACTTGTAAAAGCTGAAGTAATGTGAACCTCAGCCTCTGTGAGCTGTTCTCTCAGTTTTTCCACTTCCTCTCGCAGTTCTCGGATGATCCTGGCATTAGGATCTTCATTGACAACAGCGTGGTTGACTATGTTCTTTGCTCTGTCAGCATAACGCAGGGTAGAGAGTGTCTCATCGTAATTGTCTGCTGAAGGACTGATGGTGGCGACCATGGCCGTGCGGCTGTTCCCTCCCAGGCTGTCCTGTAGGCACAAAACACAAATTTAACCACAGTAAAAAGCCAAAAATGTCATGGGTTCCATTGGTTTCATTTGGCGAAACACTAATTGAATACGTATAAGGCATATGATTTATGAGCACACTGACTTCGAGAGATAAATACCAGGCTGTCTGGAACAAACTGTAAGATTAATTTAAAAACTACACATTACAAAACAAAGACAAAAGCAGCCTTTTTCAGAGCTAATTATAATAACCAGCAAAGCTCAAAAGTAAATGGGGAAAATGGATTAAAAGCACTTCAGATAATAGAATACACCAAGTCTTATTATTATTTGAAAAGTTCACATTGTACCATCCTGTTATGTATTAAACAGGCATGGAATGTAGAAAGTGGTGATTGTATTGTAAATGTTAGGAGATGTGAAAAAATATGCAAAACAGAAAAGGATAAATTGAGCACTGGTCCAACAAAAAGATGCAGAAGTGCAGAAAACATCCTGTGGTGGAATCTGTGGTGAACAAGGTCTGATTTATTTTCTTTCCATACCTTGAGCAGCCAGGTGAGTACAGAGTCCCTGTAAGGGACAAACTTGTTCTTCCCTGCTCCCTGATCAGCCAAGGCAGAGATAACCAAACCAAGTGTACTGAGAGATCTGGAAGAAGGGACACAGAGAGAGGGGGACAAGGTGGAGATTAAAGAGAATTATGAGGCCAAAAAATAATAGAGATGAACAAAAAAGTACAGAGACTGAAACATATCAAGGCAATATTGACCTGAAAAGGACGATATTATGAAAATAAGATTAAAAAAAATGATTTTAAAACTAATGATCATTTATTGACTGTAACAGTAAACAAACACAATCTCTGCCAGATTACAGATACTCAGCATCTTAATTTAATCACGCAAACTAAAAACCAGTTAATACTCACAGCTCCCATTGCTAGTTAGTAACTATTTCATTCCTACTGACTTACTTGTTGATATTGCTCCCTTCTTTCAGTCTTTCCCCTGCTGCTCCAGTCTTCGCTGCTCGCTCACTGCCCGCCAAGTCCACCAGACTCAGCTTGCTCACTTTCTCGCCACTGGTCTGAAGTAAAAACACAGACAAATCTGTTTATTAAAATCACATTCAAATACACCTATAAAATATCTCAGTCCATCTTTTCTAGTCTGTGTACACCTGTGTTGGTTAATAATAGCCTATGTTTTGGTCCAACCAAGTTGCACAACAAAATATCACAGTATCACCAACGCTGAAAATTCTACAGGAGTAACACTTTTAACTGTCCAGAAGATATAATTTCTGTCACTCATAACTGATTAATTGGTTTGGGCCATAAAATGTCCCAAACTTCAAAATGATGGTGATCTCAATATCTTGTTTTGACCACAAACCAAAATTATTCAGTTTTAATGATTTCTTTGTGATATGGAGCAAAGAAACCAGAAAATAATCACATCAAAGGAGCTTCAAAAAAAAAAAAAAAAAAAAGAGCTAAAAGAGCTTTTTTCATTTATTGGTCGGTCAATTACAAATGACCAACACTCAATTACAAAAGACCAAACCTATCCACACATCCAAGTATAAATCAGGCTTTAGTTGTGTTTATCCTAATCTCCTATGACACTTGCCTTTGTATTTCAAAAAATTATTTTTTCAAAAGACGTGGAACATCACCTCTCTGGCGGTGCCTAAACTGGTGCACGAAGTCGAGAGGTTTCCGACTAGATATCAACACACAGCTTGGGCTCTGGAACCACTCTCCTCCAGAGGGGTTGGACTCTCTTCCCCAGGTGAGAGGCACCAAGCTGGTGTGGGCATTCTTATTGCCCCCCAGCTGGGGTCCTGTACATTGGGTTCACCCCTGTGGATGAGAGGGTAGCCTTTCTACAGCTTTAGGTGGGGGGCACGTCCTGACTGTTGTTTGTGTCTATGCACCGAATGGCAGTTCAGAGTACCCACCCTTTACTGAGGATTCACTCGTTCTACTGGGGGACTTCAATGCTCAAGTGGGAAATGACAGTGAGACCTGGAGGGGTGTGATTGGGAGGAATGGCCCCCGATCTGAACCTGAGTGGTGTTTTGTTGTTGGACATGCTCATCATGGATTGCCCATTTTTGCGGATGATGGGGTCCAGTTTGCTTCATCAGGCTGTGATCTTCAGCTTTCACTGAAGAGGTACGTAGCTGGGATGAGAATCAGAAACCTCCAAATCCGAGACCATAGTCCTAAATCTGAAAAAAGGTTAGGATACTTGAACTCCTCCCAAAGTGGAGGATTTAAGTATGACTGAAAGAATGAGATCGCGAATACAAGCGGCCGAAACTGGGAAAACCTTGAGATTCCCCCCAGAGGAATGAGATGAAGTGGCTGGGGAGAAGGAAGCCTGGGCTTCTCTGCTTAAGCTGCTGCACCCACAACCCGACCTCGGATAAGTGGCAGAAGATGGATGGATGAATAATTTTTTCTTCCATGAATTTATTCAAGTATTTATTTTTAGCCTTCATTCATTGATTTCGTAAAATATTCTTTTATTAACAGGACTATTATAGTGTAAGGATCATTTTGATTCCATTTGGAGTGTGCGCGGGGTGTGTGTGTTTCCTACCCCAGACTGCAGGTCCATCAGTGTGTGTGTAAGGATGATGTTGAACACAGCATGTGATCTGCTGCTCTCTTCATTCATATTTGTTGCTGCTACTGTGCGAGATTTATTTCCCTCTGACATGAGGGATTCAATGTCCTGTCAGAGACGCAGACAACACAAACAACCAAGTCAAACTCTGTCTCCATCCTTATGAAATATACATTTACTCTTTTGCCATCTCAAAGTAATGAAAGCGAAGAGTAAACAGACCAAAAAATTAGATTTATAAAGTAGCTCATAATATGTTTTCCCAGCAAACGCCTACATTACCTTGTAGCTGGCCACAGCCAGGCGGGAAAGACCGTCAACATAAGGTCCAAAAACTTTATGCTCTCTCACTCTCAGCGCTTGTCGACTTCTACAGAGCATAAAGAAAAATCAAAAAAGGAAACAAAAATAATTTATATCCTTCATTTCATTGTATTACTCAATTTAAAAATGAATCTATAATTGAGAAAATAACCAACAGAGCACTTGATTAGGAAAATAATCAAATGTTGCAGCCTATTTAAAGTTATCTATACAATGACGACCTTCAGCTTTTTACATATTAATCAGAAAAATATGTTATTTATTGACAGTAAACTTTAGGTGTTAATCAAGTTGACCACATGGACCTGCTGAAACAGGTCCAAAGAAGAAGATTAAAATATTAAATTATTTATCATTTGGTTTTAAATCATTTTGGTTTGTAGACAAAATAAACCAAAATTTGCACGGTTCAAGTAAATAAAAAAAAATAATATCTCCCGGTTTTTAAGTCAACTCAACCAAAAAAAGGTTCCTCACCCTTTTGGGTCGAGGAGGTCTCGGACCTTCTCGTTATAAATCTCCATGTAGGAGACTTCCACGGTGAAGCTTTCTCCCTCTCTGGCCTCCTGCACAGTCCTGCTGAAAAGGGTGCTGCAGAGACGAGGAATCAGACCAGGCTGTTCTGCTGAGCCCATCATGGTGTAGGTCTTCCCAGAGCCTGGAGACATACAGTATAACTCCAAATATCAAGTAAAAAATAAGCAAATCTTTAAAAAAAAAAAGTTTATTATATGTCATGTTTGGACAAAAAAATGGTGAGTGAAAGTTTTTAATGGTGCAAAAGTGACCAAAGAAAAATCAGTACAGAAGGCCCAAAAATATTCAAACAAACACTGCCTATTGCTAGACTAAGTGACAAAAATAATAATTAACTTGGTCACTGAGCAAAGTTTGTTAGTTGGAACAGGGCTGGGTGACCATAACTGGCCAAAAATTTGAACATGTTAAAAAGTTTTACAATGGTAATGATAAATGTAGTAATTTCACTGATATTTGGTACTGAGCCAGTGATTTACTGCTACTGAGCAAAAATTGGTAAAAACAAGGCCAGTTTTAAAGATTTCTTTTCAGTTTTATAGATTTCTTTATGTGCCAAAAGAATGACATGCACTGATCAGTATAACATCTCTCAAATATTAGATTGAACATACCTGTCTGCCCATAAGCAAAGATGCAAGCGTTGTAGCCCATGAAGGCGTTGTCTAGCAGGCTCTGTCCAAGGCACTGGAACACTATATCCTGACCTGAACATATACCAGACAGCAAACACTGTAATGTCTTACAGTGTACAAACTGTGACAAGCTTCAATTTTTCTTAACTAATATTATTGCCATTATTATATATACTGTACATACACATACAGTATATGTCATTAAAAAACAAAAAGTTTTAGTGACTTTGCATCATTTATCAAGCTTCTGAGAACAAAAATGCATTTTGTAATAGTCAATATATTGGACAATGCAGTGTATTAAAAATGGCAAATATTGGCCCTGATTAATTGGTCTACTTCTACAAACTGACTATATTTACATATACTATTTACATGACTATATTAACCCTAACCCTAACTCTATATTTCTTACGGACTCAAAGCTCAAAGAATGGTTATTGCTCACTGATCAATTGTTAAGAAATTATTGTTGTTGTTGCTACTGATGTTCCAACCAATTAGAATATACAAGCTTAAAACACTAGAGGAGAGGTAACTGGTATGTAACTCAATTCTCATCACAGTTTCCATAAATAGTTGTGAAGTTCAGGAAACATTATGTCAGGTGATAAGTTTGAGAAATGACTCAACAGAGAGCTTCCCATCAAGCAGTACAGTGTGAAACACAACGTACAAACCGGCAAACTTGTCTTTCTGAGATTCATCCATGGACCAGAAACAGTAGTCGTAGGCAAAGGCCTGAGGAGAGTAAAAAAAAAAATACAGAGAATGAAAAAAGGATGTGCATCTTCATAAAAATGCAACATTATCAGCCAGAAATGGCACCATAATATTTAACATGAGTCAAAATTTAACACTTACCTTTGGCTGATTCCTGAATACACAAGAGAGAGAGAGAGAGACAAAAAAAACATAACAATTGGTGTTAAAAAATAACACAAACTCAGCTATTTTAAATGTTAGTGTGTCTGTCACAGCCATGTGGAATTACAGAGCATAAGAAACATAACAGGAGACCTTGCCAAGGCAAAAGTGAATGTGAAATATTTAAATATTTAATATTTAAATATTCTGACACTGAGGTCCAGGTGAGAGGCACTTTTCAAGATTCTAAAGAAAGCAAAGAAAAAAGGTTTTAACTCATGTCCACATATTCATAGCTGGAAGCTTGTCCATGTTGCAGATCCTGCAGCTGTGAGAGCTTCTTATCTCTTTATTCCATAACATTTACCCCAAAAAGTCTGCAAAGACCTTTAATTCACATGATTCTAACCTGTCTGCTAGTGGGGTTTAAAGTGGGCTCACGCCATGACTTTGTTGGAATGCAACTATATCATAACTATTTGGATTTTCATAATCAAACAATGATTTATTACTTCTAGTAACAGTTAATGGAATTCTAAAATGTCCAGAACAAAAATAATTAACAATTTTTTTTCTTGTTAAACATTTTTTCTGCCTCAAGGCAAACTTTCATGATTAGTTTAATGATGTAAAGGATGAAGAAAAACTGGTTGAGCTGTGGATCACTCTGCTTATGAGGCATGTCATTAGGGTTGTGAGAAGGCTTTTAACTTTTAAAATCACAAACTAAACCAAAACAATAAAATCTAATTTTGAATTAGTAGTTATTTAGTAGTAATTTAGTAGCTCTTAGCTCTTTAGTCTACTTGTGTGTGCATTACCACTAATGAGGCAGAATTTAATTCCTGAAGAACTAGTTAAGTTCAGGGCTAAGATTTGAATTGTGGTTAGGTTAAGGTTTGGGTTAGATATTAACTGGTTATGGTTAAGCTTAGGGATAACACTTTGTTTAGGCTGTCGGGTCGGTCAGTGTGAGTGTGTGTATGTCTGTGTGTTGCGGGGGTTCATGCTTAGCTGAAATACAGAACCTATCCACGAATGTCATTATCGTCACTGTAGCCTGTTCACACACAGCACGTCTCTCAGGATGGGGACAGACTCATTAAAATGAGGCATGGTGATAATGTGACTTGCTATTTTTAAGTAGATACTCAAATCAATATGCACTAGTTCTGTGTGGCAGTTCAAGACAGTAGAAATCTACATTGTAGAAAGCATGAGCAAAAATTTCTGATGCAACTCCAGGTCAAAGTTTTAACTGTGAAACACAAAATACTGTTGAGTGACTAATCCTCTTTGGTACATTGGGAATCAAACAGGGAGAGTGTCTCATGATGTCAATGACACACAAATCATACAACATAAACCTCCGCATTTTAACTAGAGTTCTTTAAAACACAGTTGCCACATTGTTCTTAGATTGATTCCAGAACAATTCACTATAATATCCCAGGCATCAGCGAATAGAGCTAAGCATTCCAGCAAGCAAATGTCAAATGTAATTATCAAGCATGTACTAAGCTCATATGGTGCTATCCATCACATGCAGCATTTAAATCAGCAGTCTAACATGAAGGTTTAAGTTTACTTTAGCCCATGAAACACACTGCATTATGTTCGATTCTCATTTTTTGTAGTACATCATAGCAGATGACTTACATCAGTTAAATGAATAAATTAAATTAAATTATTTATTCACCATAGATCAAACCTGAACTACTCACTGTGCAATAGTGTATACAAGACCATGTAAAGCAAATGCAAAGTTTCTGCTCTTCACACATTATATTCTGTATATTAGAAAATAGTGGCTGAGAACATGTGAAAAACCTTTCTTGGAGTAAAGACTGGAAACAGTTTCCATTCAGGATAACTCTTTAGGGGTGTCTTTAGTTAGTGCCATAATTAAACACATAATATAGAAACCCTGTCCTGCCTGTCCCAGAACACCTACCCTTGATATACTGTCAGAGGGCTGCTCCACAGAATAATATGGCATCACTCAAGAAAACTTATTTAAAATGTCCTTTATTGGACTGTTTTCCTCGTACTGGGAAGTAAATGCAGTGTTCAACCACTGAGTGGGTGACGATGCAAACTGCACTCGCTACCAAGAAAGAAATCACTGCATATAAACTAACCATTCTGACCAGGATACTTAGTCTCCAGGGAAGACCATGGTACCATAACACAAGACACAGTCTATAGTCAAGTAAAATAGCAGCCTAGGGTAAAAAAAAAAAAAAAAAAAAAAAAAAAAGAGAGAGACAGCAAATTTAGTAATGGCCACACACATGAGGGGGTTGTCCTGAAACAAGGCCTCCCTCTGTGAGACTTGGCTGGTGCATGAAAGAGCAACATTAAGTCCTGTCCTCTCCTCGACAGGCAAGGGCATTCCTGAGATAACCGGCAGAGCCTTGCAGCTCCAAGGAGTCACTACAGCAGAGGGAGGAGGAGGGTAGGTCACAGAGTCTGTGTCCAACAAAAACACAGAGTCCTACAAAACTTTACCAGCCTCCCAGATTAGAGTGGTTTGATAACACACATCCTTTTTGGGTGGATATTACAAATACCAGCAAGCAAACATTTGTGATGCTATAAACAGATAAAGAAAACAAACAAACAAAAAAAACTTCTTTAAAGTAGGGCTCTTATCTAAGCCAAGCCCAGATAGGAAAGGCACATAATTTCAAATTCATTTTCTCAAAACTGTTCTGATAGCCATTCCTGTAACAATCCAACGACTATTTGTATTAGGGGCAGGCAATATGGCTTCTAAATACTATCTTAATATTTTTAGGCTATGACCCAGTACATGAGAGCTATCTCTGGACACACACTGTTTCACCAAGCTCATGAAAACATTTCTTAGAGGTTAGTGCTTCTCACAGGACAGTGAAAATATGTTATAAATACTATATTTAGGGCTACAACTAACGTTTATTTTCATTATCAATAATTTGTAGTTTATTAATTAATGGAGTATTTGTTTGACATTTTATTTCCATAAAATGTCAGAAAATACTGAAAAATGTTGATCGGTGTTTCCCAAAGCTCAACGTGATGATGTTCTCGAATGTCTTGTTTTGTCCACAAATCAAAAATAATCAATTTCAATAATTTATTTATTAAAAGATATTTACATAGAAAGAAAATGAAAATGCCTATAAATGTGGTCAAATTCTGATGTAGCATAAATGATAAGGTGAGTTTTCTTTAAAAAAAAACTACATATTTTAATCAATAGTAATACATAAATATAATTTTGATTGAATGCTTCAATATCAGTGTTGCAACAGCTTTTAAAAGACATCACAGATGTTATATTACCATATCCAAAATCTGAGATGACTCTTTTGATGATAAAACTTTGATTGATAAAAACATTGATTTAACTGGATGTGTTACATGTTTACCAACTACTGGTGAGCTATCAAGTTACGAAAGCAGCAGCAAGGCTTCATTAATCACCAGCATTAATCACCGGTCTGAACGTCCCCCACTGTATTTCTGTTTGCAGGTACTAGAGGTGCTGTAGCATATCAACACCCCCTGAGGCTCCGTTCAGAAATTTAGTGAAACTAGTCAGGCATTGACGCTGACTTAAGCAAAATCCGGGGAGCAAGGTTTCATCAGTAACTCCCCCAGCAAACAAAGTTGGCACATAATAGAAACTAGTCCACTGGGAAACTCATAAAGAGTGCTTTGATAAAGAAAACAATGTCTTCCACTTAAAATAATCGTTGTTCAAAATGACTTTATATCCTCCTTTTATACTTTATATTATCTAGTTGTGCAAGTGTTTGTATGTGGTGCACTGAGCCTGTAAAACCTGTTCCCCACTAAAGAAACATTCTGCAACTGAAACGTGTCAGGACAGAAGAGACATATACAATACATTCATTCATTAAAATTTATATATATATATATATATATATATATATATATATAAAAACACATACACACACACACACACACACACACACAATTATGTACAGACAAACTGTGAAATATGAGCCACAAAGACTCACTGTCAAGTGAGCAGTAGATTACTTAAAGACATTTTTACGGAACAAGGTAACCTGAGAAAGGGCCAAACCCTCAGGGAGCATGTACCTGCACTGCTCTGACTAACTGCCTGGCTGACTACTACAAAAGAAAGAGGAGAAAGTCTGGGGTGCAACAGCAAACATAGAAGGAAGCATGCAATATAACCAATGCACACAGTGTGCACACAACTAGGTCTGCAACTAACAACTAACTAAAGACTAACCTTTTCTTTATGTTCTCAATTAAATGTTTAGTTATTTGTGTAATAAAAAGTCAGAAAATGTTGAAAAATATTTATCCCTGTGTCCCAATCCTCAAAATAACCACATCCTCAAAGTTTTTCTTTAGATTTAGAAAGAAAACAACTCATAACAAATTAAGTGACCTTGACAATAGTTGTCAGTATTTTTAACAATCAATATATCATTTAACTGTTGCAGCCCTATACACATATTGTTTATCTGTGACTGTGTATAGTGTAAAATATTAGTGTTTCCAGTTAGACTCAGTGCATACATTACTACTTCTGAGTCCTAATATTTGTCTTCTTCTCTTCTGTTCTTACAGCTTTTTTGCCTGAGCAGGACTGAGCTGGAACAGACACGCCCTTTGTAAAGAGAGGAATGATGCAGGAACAACGAGAGAGAGAGAGAGAGAGAGAGAGAGAGAGAGAGAGAGAGAGAGAGAGAGAGAGATGAAAGCAAGGAAAGGAGTCATAGGAGGAGGTCGAGTGGGGGAAAAAAGTTTGATCTGAGCCTCTTCCAAAACAACTTGGTACTACTAACTAGCATTTTGTGTCTATTCTTTTGTCAGGAGCGAGGTTTATTTCCTGAGGGAAAAAAAATTGACATACAGTGTAATGTAAAAGCTGTATAGCTGAGCAGGGAAAAACTGAGCTAGGATCCAGTTCCTGAGAGTGGTACCACATTGCTGTGGTGAAACAGGGGCAACATTTGTTTACTAAACACAGGTTTCCGACTTCTTAGAGGCAGCATGTTTACTGGGATATTCCCTTGTTTTATGAACATCTCATAAATAATTTTTTTCTAATTCATGTTTTCACTCATAATTAAGTCGACTAAGCTGTTCAACTGGACTACTGTCCTTGCCCCAGAATAATAGAACTAATGGGGAATCAATTTATTGAGTGAAATGTGTCCACCTCTGCTACGCCAGGGGTTGAAATGCCTTCTTTCAGCTTGTTAGAATTAAGCAGCTTCTGGTGTAGCGTGCAGCTAGTTGTTAGCATGTCAAGTGGCATTCTGAGTCTTCCTGCCATCAAATTAAAAATATCAAATTCTTTAAGCTGACATAACATAAATTTGGTCTCCTTGTCAGAAAAAAAATGTAATGGGCTTGAGCTTGTCATCTTTTTGTTTTTTTTTTCTGAGTAATGTATTATTTCTGGGTACCAGTATGGGTTGGGAACTGTTTTACATGCAAATAACACCCAGGCCAATTTAGGTAAATCTCTGGTTTGACTGAATAAATGCGCAGCTTTAGTACCACGTCAGAAGAAAATGTTTGCACTTAAGTCTAGTTTTAGTTGAACTAACACAATAATTCAGTTTTTATGTCATGTAAACATTTGCAAGATTCACGCCTTGGTTGTTAAGACTCAGGGAACGATCCAAGTCCCGATTAAAGTCCCAAGTTCGAGGTATTTTAAATTCTGTTTCTTTGGATCCAGTCTTTTGTTTCATGACATTAGTCCAAAAGCCAAGTTTAACACCTCTCCAATAACAACCAACAAATGTTTCATTAATTTAGAGAAAATGCAAATGTACAATGAGATCTCACTGTGGGTAGCTACAATAAGAACTTGGCTTTTCCTCTGAACTAAGAATCCAGGAGCAAAAGGAGAAAAATGCAGACCAAAAAAAAAGAGGAAAACTGCAGAAACATATCTTACCGAGGGTCTCCTTGGTTCAAGTTGGTGATGGCTGGATACAGAACTGTCTGATTCCCCTCCATCTCCACCACACATTTTGTTTTGAGTTCTTTTTCTGATTCAAAACAAAAGACAAGAAAAAAAATTGTGGGGGAACTCATAAAATGTTGGATGAAATGTAACAATTTTTGACCTAAAAAGATAAAGTGAAAAATGCAATTAAAGACAGAGCAGGATGTTATGGCTCAAAACAAAGGTATCAAACAAATATTAAGAAAAATATATTAAAAGATAATTGAAGATTAGTTTTGCTCCAGAGTGAAAATTAAAGAGGGTGATTGATTTTGGTTTTAAACCTATTTATGGACAAAGCCAAAAAACACTTGATAAACCAAACAATTTAAAAAAAACACAGATGAAAAAAATTCAAAGAAATTATGTGTGTCACATTACAAGGTGTATTTCCAAAATGCATTCACACTTTATTGATACAAACAGTATACTAAACCTTTGTTAAACTGTATAGAGGAGAATTATATTGCAATAAAGTTTGTTATTAAATTATTGCCCAGCATAAAACAATTTTTAAAAAAAATCTCTCTTATCATCACAACAAACTTGTTTAAACAGCAAGCATACATTGGCAAACATGTCTTTCTGAAGTACTCAGTGCAGAATAACAGGTGGCATACAGTACACAGTGTGTGTGCCAGTTCCTTGTCATTGTAACATAAGCAGACCAACATGGAGAGCCAGGAAATAGATTTATTCATGATGATTCATTCGGGACAGGACTCGCCTGTGCAAACATTACTACCAGTTTACTACTCCCTGAGCAGACAGTAAGGAAGAGCAGGGTCAAACCTTCTCTTCCTCATTCCTACCTACAGAGGAAGGTTTTAAAAGGTGAGGAAAGGTGAGGCACTGATATGTCCAATCACAGCTGGAAATAGAGCAGGGCACTTGTTACATGGGTTTACAATAACTATAAAACTGAAGAAAACTCATTCGGTAAAAGGTGATAAAGGTGTGGATTCAGAGGTTTGCAAAGGATATTTACCCCTGCTCAGCAACACGACAATGTGTCTGCTGACATCTGAGTCATGCTTAGCTGTTGTCAAAGGTTTTTAGGCAAGTAGTGAAAGCATCCCTGTGTCTACATTTTTGCCCATTTCTCTGTCAGGATGTGATGTCAGCATCTTGTCAAAATTTCCCATTTCCATTCCCATACCACTCCTGCCAAAACGTACCCAAAAGAGGTACAAAATAAAACTTTTCCAAGCTCGGCAAAAGAGAAACCCCCTTAGAACTTAGAAAATAAGCCTATATTGTTTATCTAGAACTATAAATTAGCAGGAGTTTTACAAAACAAAAGACAGAGCAAACACCAAAAGAGATATGGAAAGTGCTAATAGAAAGGTGGAGGGCAAACAGTGTGTTTGCCTCATGAAAAACACTAACGGTACTGTGCAAAAGTCTAATAATTTTTAAAAATGCTATAATGACTATACATACCTATTCTTCAATATAATCAGAAAATACAGGAACTATAAGAAAATATGTCAGCGTTTAGTGTGATGTTCCCTTACACTTGAATAATAGCAGGATTCTGGGTCTCTTAAATTGGAGTGGAACCCTAATTAATGCTATTAGTAACACCTGTGTCTGTCCTACTGTTTCATATAGAAAATGACAGCTGTGAAAAAGGTCCATGACATCACATTTCTTTAAAGTAATTCATTCAAATGCCAAAGACGACAGATACTGACAATCATAATTTTGAATCACCAAGGCCAACAACAAAGCTAGTGATGCCCTAAGACTTTTGAAGAGTTCAAGTCATGACAGTTTCAAGTGTCACAAGATTTCTACACAACACGACACTCACCTCTCCTGTTCATTGGCCGCATACGAACAGCCACCTTCACATTCGAGTCACTGAGGCTGTTGTCGTCCATGGTGCCACTTTACCTGTGGTAAAAGAATGAAAAGACTTAAGTAAATACATACATCAAATACAACAAAATAATAATAATAATAATAAATCTTAAAGCAGTGGTTTTTAAATGGGGGTCCAGGAACATCTGGCAGTACATGGCACACTGATAGGGTATCCATGGAAAAGTTTACAGAATTATCTGTTGAAGTTCCAGTGTGCAAAGTGGCATCTAATTGTCACAATGCAGATGGACAAGCCCTCCATTCACTCCTCCCTTTTTCAAGCACATCAGGGAAGTATGGTGGCTTTTGAGTATTAAGCTTCTGCTTGACACAGTATCATTTGGGTTGGTTTATCCCTCTTTTTTCAAGAAACACTGGAACTGATGTCTGTAATAATTATTTTTACATGGACCCATGAGTCCTAAAAAAGGTGAACTGAAACATGATGGCACAAGATGGTCGCCTGAGTAAAGCAAAACCGTTACCTAAAGTAGACATAAAAGGCTTAATTTAAGGCTAAAAGAACCAAATTGTTTTTTAAAACAATTATACTCTTAAAGAAGCACACTAATGGACAGTACATTCAATTTCTGCAAATAAATTGTTACTAAATGTTACCTCAAAATTGACCTTTAAAAATATCATTATACAGGCATATATTCTTACTCGTTCACAAAAGTCTTTAAAGAAAAATGAATAATAAATGTATTGTAATTAGGGTGGGGGATATGGCCAAAATGTTTTTTAAAAGAGTTTCTATCAAAACTTTTTGCAATAAAATGTTTTTGCTCCAGAGTAAAAGTTGGAGAAAATTGTTAATTGTGGTTTTATACTTTAGAAACACTTAATAAATCCTGAAATATTTCACAAAATTGAGGCAAAAGATTCAATAGCAAGTCACAAAGTGTGTTTGCATCAGTGCATAAGCATAAGAAAACATACTGAACCTTTGTGAAACTGATTTTGAATGAAATTATTTCTTTGAATGAATTATTTTGTATTGTGATTGAACTATTTCTCAGCACAAATATTAAAATGTACATTTTGCAGTCTGAAATATTAAATGCATTATTTTCTAATCACATCTAATTACATTATTCCAATACATGAGGGAGTTCCAATAGGTTTTATATTTTGGGGCTGAGAGTAAATTAAAAATCTCTGTGTTACAGCACAGTGAGATAAATTTACTTCACTGAATTACACCTGAACACATCTTTTAATTTTGCCCCACGAGCTTCACTGTGTATCATACAGTGTCTCTATTAATGAGCACAGCAAGCTACAGACTCCTTATTGCGGTTAATAAAAGTTAACATTTAGGGCCAACTTCAAAACTCCTTGTAAATATGAATATGAATAAAGAAATTCTGTCATTCAGAGCAGTTGAAACACTGACCGTGTTTAGTGCGCAGTTGTTCCTTCAGGCACCTTGAAGTGCACACGGGGCAGCAGCAGTCGTAGTTAGCCTGAGACGCTAAAGAGAGCTGGACAACAGGAGCAAATAAACACTCACTGCTGCCCTAATTCATTCACAGTGACTGCTGGTAAATGTTACATGACTCCCCCCCGTACGGTGTCTTTGTGAATTTATTAAAAATAATAAAACACTCACGACAGTCCACCACTCATTGCCTCGATTCGTCCACCTGTTGCATTTCCTGAAACTTCCCACAGAGACCAGTCAAGCCATGACAACTCGCAGCTAAAGGGATTTGCTATGAGATTTAGCGAGCTTTCCAGGTTCAGTTTCCCCAGGGGCGCTCAGCTCTGCACTCACTCGTATGACTGGTTCACAGGTTAACTCAGCACTACCGTGTCAATCCACATACATTACAACTCAGTGCTTTTTTCCAGTCGAGATTTGTCCCAGCTTTGGTTTTCCCCGTTCTGAAGAAGGAAATGTTGTTAATTTGCCCCTTACCCAGTTTAGTAAAGATATGTGGAATTGCTTACTAAACATTTATAATTATTAGTTTCCTGTTGTCTTTAAAATAGCTTTCCCCCTCTTAATTTAATTTAAAGGGGAAAGCTAACAATTCGTATCAACAATATTGTCACATTTCTGCAACATTTGGAGCATTTTTAAATATTTAAACATTTCTCAGTTTTTTATTTAAATTGAATGGAACCCCCATTTTGGGCGGCCGCAGTATTCCAAACTGTATTTTCTACAGATATGCTCGTTTAAAAAAAAAAAAATCTGTAAAATCTGTAACAACAAGGATAGCGGCGTGTTTACAGTTTACGTCGTTTTCTTTAAAAAAAAACGTATTTTCCATTTTTCCAAGTAGGTTTTCATCGTTTTACGACAATTGTCATTACCTTACGACAGAAGCCGTGTTTCGCCGCAACGTGGAGTTGTTTACTACAGTTGACAACACTCTTCGGTTTATTAAGTTAATGGAGAGCCTTTAAGCGAGAGCCACCCGTTTGAAATTGGGAAATTTGTTCAACGGAAGAAATGGGGAAGCCAAAGAAAAAGAGTGAGTGTGTGACAAAGACCTAAAATATCTGAAATGTCTTTGTAAACTGTTCAGGCTCGGTATAGCTTGTTGCTAATGCTAAATGCAAGTCTTGTTTGCCTTCTTTTTATAACAAACTTGCGACATAGCTCTGCTTAAAGATTTCCTGACGCTAAAAGCCAGTCATTTATGGTATGGTAAAATATTTAATTCTCATTTGAAATTGACCTGTCGATCATTAACATTAGAGCATTAGCTTGCCTGTGCTTGTTATTTTGTCAAATATAATACTGAAATGATGATCGATCTTTGTCAGATGACCTCAGCCGGGCTGAGTTGATGATGATGACCATTGCTGACGTCATTAAACAGCTTGTTGAAGCCCACGAAGAAGGCAAAGATATCAATCTTAACAAGTAAGTCTTCTCCAGTGTGGACAGAACAACCAGTTATACTTCGACATAATCTGACCTATGTGCACCTTTTGTTGTAGTCATAATAAAATAACTAAGCTTACCATGTGTCCTGGTTATTTATTGGCCTCCATTTTTATCTTGTAGGGCTTTTACAGTTTTTTAGTAAAAAACCTGTACTACACATAGTACACAGGTCATTTAGCTGTGTACATCTTTCAAAATGTTCTCATAGTTGGTTGTACAAGGAAGAAAAGTCATTTCTGAAATCAAAATGTGCATTGTATTATGGTTAGACTCTTGTAAAATATCCTGTTTTTAATTGGACTGCAAAGCATAAAGGGATTGGTACTGGCCATTATTATAATGTATGTGTGCGTGCTTTAACACCTATATTTCTTCCTATTCAGGGAATATGATACAATGTGGCACAGACTCAACATGCCCTCAACACTTTCGGTGCCTTTAAACAGTTTTGTGATTGGTCTGTTTGGGGAAGTTGTAGTTCTCTGGATGGCGATATACCAGTGTTCTGTATATAAACATTTCCAATTTGAGCGAGCAACTAGGCTAGATCGAGGAAAGAATGCCATTTACCTGATGAGAAGTGCTGTTACATCCAGACCTCACTGGACAGTTTGTGTCCTGAAGACACAAGCTGCTTAGTTGTATAACCCATTTTGTTTTCTGGCAGTGGCACTGTTGCAACAGCACTGTTTGTCATGCCGGTTCATGGGTAAATTTAGCTGGATACTACTCGGAAATTATGCTCACACTGCAGATGATGGCACGGACAATTTGAATGATTTCAACTAAGCTGAGACCCCCGTACTCTCAGCAAGGTTGATTTGTTCCGGAACGGCATGCGATTGTTGTGTTCACATAAGAAAATTAGTACTAATACAGGGGAGAATTGCTCCCAGTTTTGGAACATCAGTCTAGGTGTGAAAGCACATTTTTAGAAAATTTTTTAATGATGACCTGGACTTTTAATCTTTTCATTTATATTGTACTGTTTTTATCATTTTTTTTGTCTGATTCCCACATTGTTGATATTTGAATTCATTTGCCTTGTTGCACTTTTTAATTCTTTTAAAGGTGCTGTAAAAATATATTTTTGTATTTTTACATTATTAAGAGTTGAGATGCTACTGTTTTGCTTCATATTTTATTTTCAATGTGACTTGTTCCTGCCACTGCTAAAACTGACTAAATTATTCTACTTTTTCCTGCCACTCATAATGAAACAATTCGATTTTTGAACAGACTAAAGACTAAGACTTCAGCTAAATATGGACTTCAAGCTCAGCCCCGATTGGTGGACATCATTGCTGCAGTTCCACCTCAATACCGTCGTGCTCTGGTGCCCAAACTAAAAGCCAAACCCATTCGGACTGCCAGTGGGGTATGTAGCCATCACTTTCCTGGTTGTCACAATTTCATGCTGAGCTCATAATGTTATCATAATGTAAAAATCATAATGTTACAAAGTCTACATGCAGTGTAATTGGCTCATTTATCTGTCATTAAAAACACACAGAAGACCTTTAAGATTTCCTAAATTCTCCAGGAATCATGAATTGTGCCCCTCAACATGTCATTTAACTATTATTTTCATAACACAATAAACACATGAAATGCAAAACAAAAAAAATCACACAAAAAACACATAGACACCCCCATCTACACACATTCACACACACATCAGCACATGAAACACATTTCATACATAGGCCAGGATAGATCATTAAGAATACAATACACACACACAAAAGTCGTAGAAAAAAATCTCACAAGTTTTCAGGTGAGGAAAATTAAATAAATATGAAGAATAACCCAGTTATTGGTCTCATTGTTTAAACAGTTTAAACTGTGAATGTTCTCTTATCAGGTTTAATGTAAGGATTTGGTATTTTAATGTGGTATATTACTGTAAAATAAAGGCTTACCTTTTTGTTTTTTGTTCAGAAAAAGTGCATATTTGCCATTTTATCACCAGAGAGTAGAAGAATAGTCCACACATTGATCCTCTCTTTCTTTTTTTTTCCAGATTGCAGTTGTGGCTGTGATGTGCAAACCTCACCGGTGTCCTCACATCAGCTTTACAGGCAACATCTGTGTGTACGTATTTCTGTTGATTTTCTTTTGAGACGTTACTACATTTTATATTATTATACCTTTCAGTGTTAGATATAAGCTGGTTGTAATTATGTTAATTCAATTACTGTATATACAGAAGCTTAAGGAAAAAAAGAGTTAGGTTTTTTTCTCAGTTTACTGGATTTATATGACTCAGTCTTTTCTGTGGCAGTTATTGTCCTGGAGGACCAGACTCAGACTTTGAGTACTCTACTCAATCATACACTGGTTATGAGGTAAGTTGAAATGTACACGCAATTAGGGGTGGGCAATATATTGATATTATACTTTATGTATATATCATGACATGAGACAAGATATATCTTAAATTTTAGTATTGTCTTATTATAATGAGGTATGTGCGATAACTTTTCCGGGTTTTAATGGCTGTTTCATTGACAAGCATATTAATTATATTGAAAAACAAACATACATGGAATGGCCTATGTTGTAAAAAGTCCCTTAATAGTACTTTTTTTTATTTTGAAGCCTAATTATTTTTGTTAAAGCAGATTTAGACTATATTTGTAGGCAATTTTTTTGTTTCTAGCATGTGTAAATATCCTTCATTTGACATTAAAAAGCCAGAGCAATAAACCAGATGTTATCTGGAATGAATGGTAATAAGTGTATTTTAAGCATGTAATACAGATTATAAACAGTAGCTACTTTAGTGAATTTACACTGTATTGTTACTTTCCTTTGAGAAAGAAAACTTTTCATGAGCCCAGAACAACAACCTGTGTGCAGGTTTATGCCCTACGATATTGAAATATTATTCATGTCATATCAAACAACAAACAAGGCAGGTTCTCTGTAACCTGCTGAAGGATTTTCTTATCATATTATTTATAGTATTATTTTTGAAAATATTAGTAATATTGTCTTCTTATATGAGCAGTTTTTGTTTTTACTTTTCTTTTTTTGTAGTTTTGCTGGTCCAACCGCTTAAGTCAAAACTAGCCCAAGCTACAGTATATTTTTGTGAGTTTTGTGTTGTTTTTTCATGTTCATCTTTACCGTAGTTGTAATTTTACTCTCCTCCCTGATAGCCAACATCCATGAGAGCCATCCGTGCCCGTTATGACCCCTACCTTCAGACGAGGCATAGAGTGGAGCAGGTCAGTTTGTACACCTGTTATTTTATCTTTTTAATGAATTTGCTTGGTTTTACTTTGTTAACATTTTTTTTTCCAGCCTAGCACTCTATTAATATAAAGTAATAATGGCTTTTACATTCCTGCCGAGACTGAACTCTATGCCTTTTTTTAAAATTTATGACCACATTAGTGTAATTCAGCAGAGCAAAACCAGTCATTAAAGCAACATTTAATGTTGGAATCTTAATTTGCTGCAGCTCTCATCTTTGTCGTTGTTAGAAGTCGCTTTTATATACATTTGCTGCTCAAGGTACAATGTAATTCCACAAGCCATTATGCTCATTCTTAATAACTATTATTCGAGACGACAGCATTGTTTTTCTATGCTTCACTACATGTCGCTGTACTTGCAATTAGACCCTGTAAAATGTCTCAGTGTTAGATAAATTACAGATGGAACTTTTAATTTGAAATTTCACAAAATTGATACAGTGAAATAGATTAATTTTCAGAATGTGGGTAGTTAGATATGTCCTGAGCCAAGATTTACAGGTCATTGCTGGAAATTATTGAGCAATTAATTTTTATTTATTTTTAATTTTAACATGTCCAAGTTTGAGATTTTTGTCATGAATGTACAAATGGGGAACATTCAATTTGAAATTTCTCAAAATTGATACAGATTGATTTTTTCAGAATATAGATAGACACTTATGTCATGAACTTGGATATATAAGTAATTGTCAGAAATTGTAGAACATTTAATTTTTATAGCGTGTCTGATTTACAGATATCTGTCACATGAATATACAGATGGGGGACTTTAAATTTGAAATTTCTCAAAATTGATACAGAAAAAAAGATTGATTTTCAACAAATGTGGGTATTGTATAGTGACTGATTTCCTGAACTCAGACATGCAAACCCTTGCATAATAAATTTTATAACATTTTTCATATACATTGTCCACTGATATTGTTGTGTCATAGTTTCACTCTCAGCTGTGTGTTGTCTGTGTGAGATGTGCAGCTGAAGCAGCTGGGGCACAGCGTTGACAAAGTGGAGTTCATCGTGATGGGTGGGACCTTCATGGCTTTACCTGAAGACTACAGAGACTATTTCATCAGAAACCTACACGATGCTCTGTCAGGACACACTTCCAACAACGTGGCTGAGGCTGTCAGGTACTCACTGACTTTTTAGACCGATTTTCCCACCAAAGTGTAAACCTGTTGCTAGTTGAAGTTTTTAGTCAGGGTAGAGTCGCATCATTGAGTCAGACAGATTCTTTGGTGGTTTAAAAACAAAGAAATGGTTTCAGATCAGGCACCAGCATAGTCCTGGCCTTGCTACTGTCTCAGTGCTAAGAAGGTATATTTTATATTGTAAAGGAATTTTTGTTTCCTTCTCTGTGGAGAGGGAAGGAGAGTGGATAAGAAAGAAAAGTGTGGATAAAAAGATGTTCGGCCCACAACAGTGAAATCTAAGTAGTGAGAGTTTGTGCAACAGGCTGCCACTAAGGAGGTGCCATCTTAAAACTTTGGTCTTTAAAAGACAGAAAGGACAGTTTTATAGTATGGTTGTATAAGATACCGACATATTGGTGCTAACTATGATTGTTTCCAAAATAAAAAGGTGAATAATGGTAAATTTAAATGCTAAGGATATTTTAATAGTATTTTATTAGGTGAGCCTTTTAGTTAAAGTGTCAGTGGGCAGTTGTGGTGATTTTTATCGTTGTTGAAGTTATTATTTTCTCTCTGTTTGGTCAACAAGCAATACTATCAGACCTGACTGAGGGAAAATTTGTGTGTATACAGTAGCAGTGCAGCAGTGTTTATCACACAAACAGCTGAACATGCAAGTATCCTGAGCAGTTAAGTTCACTTCTGAAACTTTTCAAGGGGAGCTTTTTCATGTTTTTAGTCATACTCCAACCTGTTTTCAGTGGTCTTGCATTTCATTGGTCTTGCCTCTATTTGTCATGACATAAAACAAATCTCTTCCTATGTGCAGTGCAGGAATATGGTTAGGCATCTTAAGATTGGAACATCGCCTTAATCAGCACTGTGTAAACTCATTTGACAATTTGAATGTTACACACACATGCTCATATTTAAAAGTTATGCACTACAGCTTTAAGTGCCAAAAATCACGTTTTCCTTGTACCAGCACCTACTATTTATCAGTGTCTTCACTGAACCTAAAAAAAAAAAACCTTAGTCAAAACTATCCTTTTGACTAAGATGGAAGTTTAGTTTTTAGGGGTGTTAGTAAGTTGTCATGTGTTGGAAAAGTTTTGGTCAGAACTGGGAGAGGTGGCGCTCAGTGTCTCTCACTACTACATCAACAGATGGGCAAGAGTAAAGGTGATCCCAGAGATGAGCAGACGGTGCTCAATGAGGGAGTTCTGACCCTGTCTGGAAAACATTTTGGTGCAGATGTCCTCGCTGTAGGCAGCAAACACACCATTTTGTAAGTTGTTTGCCTGTGGAGATACTCAGGAAGGGCCTAATCACTGGAGGTGTCAGCTGATTTTTCACGTGTGCCATATTTAAGATGGTCCCATGGTTATCGGCCTATTTGACCTCACACTGTTAGTCTGTAGACTCGTGTTATTTTTAGATTATTAGATAGTTGTGGAGGAATCTTATAATCTATTTTAATACTTTTATATTCACCTTGTTGATATTACTCCTGTATGAAAGGTAAGCCACATTTAGCATTTATATTTGTTGTGAATTTGACCATCTTTGAGAATACTGTAACAATAGGCTCCACTTGAGGGAGCTATTCTACTACTTTTTTGGCAACATTCATTCACACTGCCCTTCTTTCCTTGTGGAAAACATGTTTTCTAAAGCCACACCTATATGACAGAAATGAAAGATATCATGACAAAAACAAAAATACAAAATGTTTTCTTTTATTTATGCATATAGCAATTTTCCTCATATAACTAATAAGTCTAGTAGGCCCTTTAATCTTTTGTTTTACATGTTTTTAAAGAATGTCAACTAAATTTTCAGAAACAATCTCCAGAATAGTGAATTTCTAGGGTAAATATGTAGTAAATTGTTGTTTTTGTCAATTCAGTTTCCCTCTATGACCCCCTCTTCCATTCTGTTGATAGAATCAGCCTGATTAAGCATAACTGAGTGAAAATTAAGTGACAAAAGAACATTATACTTTGATATTTTAATGTAAGTTTTAATACAGTATTATACATTTTATTGCACTGTACTTCTTTTACCACTTCTTTGTACTTCACTGTACTTCTTTTGCCATATCTTTAAGTGCTAAAAGTGCTTGAACTTTGCACATTTCACACCAAACATCCTTTAGGAAGCTGTGAAATTGTGACCAACTCCACAGATGAGGCTGTTGAATGAGTCCCATTCAGAACTGAAGAGCAAAATAAGATAAGACTTTCAGAAAAAGTCCTTTTCATTTATCGTCTTGTTACTGTTACTGAGTTAGACCAGCTGCTATCAGTGGAACCAGGTACACGTCTGCTCAGTATGGATGGGGAACAACTCTCTGGATGATTTGGAGAAGATTATAGTCAAACTAGAAATACCGAATTGTTTGAAGACTTAATACACACGAGTGGAGCAAATAATGGCTTTTTCACAGACAGGACTGAGGCTGTTTGTCAACAGAGGCTATTTACTTTCCCAAAGTCCGATAAGATGCGAAAGGCCAGTGTTTGTGGGTGTGTGTGTGTGTGTGTATGTCCATCTCTTCCCATATACTGTATTTTTTGTCACCGTTTCTGTGTGAATGTGTTGTGATGTGGGATGTGTCCGTAATCTAGTTGGTGTTGGTGTGTGTGTGAATGTGCCAGTCTGCTATCAGTGTTCTTCATTAAGATTTTATGATTACAGTTGCTGCTGGTGTGTTTGGGAAGGAGGAGGCACTTGGTTTGGCCAGGAATGACCCTTATCTCTGCCTGTGAGTGCGTGCGTGTGTGTTTGAGTGTGTGTACCTGGTATTCCTTGTGTTGTGGGGACCTAAATATGTTTCCACAGTCACATTACAGGGACTTGTCTTCCTATATGGGACAAAAAACAAGTAGCCATTATGTAAATTATTATGTTTTAAGGTTTAGAAATTAGGCTTAGGTTACGGTTAGGTTAATAGGGTCAGGTTAAGTCTACAGGAAATGAATGTAAGTCAATGCAATGTCCTGGGAATCAGTGTCAGTGTGTGTGTGTGTGTGTGTGTGATATAACATGTGTGAGGTATTTATGATAGATGTTTGTGTCTTTGTCGCTCACCAGGCACAACCAGCACTTGATCTGAACAGCAGCAAGACACCACAAGATAATCACCTGAGATAATAGACTTTTTATTGATTCATCTCATACAATCTGATCATTCTCTGTGGAGCATAAACTCATGTAATTGGTATAAATCAGCCAGTAGACTGTAAAAGATAGACATTTATTGCCTGCACATACAGAATCAGAAGGAACATGAGCTGGCATGAGGGGAGCTAATGGTCATTGAAGCAGCTGGAGTGGAGACAATAACAGCTGGCCAAGATGAGATGTGACTCTTAAGGAGATGATGTTTTTGAAATTTCAAACAGTGACTAAAATAAGTATAGAACTTACCCAAGAATCTGGTTCAGGCATGTAGAAAATACACATGAACCAGATTCTTGGAAGTTTTAGGTAACATTTAAAGAAGACAACGTGGACTAGTTCATCACCTCTATTTTCTTTATCTGACTCCTGCTTCCATACCTTATTTCCTCTGCAAAGGATTTCAACAACATCTCTGTGCAGGTTTAAAAAAAAAAATGCTGAACCCAGTTACATGAAATTCAATTCGTGGGGTGGATGTAGGACATTCTTTTAAAGTCACTTCTTTAAACAATGCAAGGAATTTTAATACATTTTTCAACCAAACAATACAGAGATCATTATAAAGAAATTTCTGGCACAAAACGCCACAGAGTGCAAATATCTAACTGGATTTTAGGGTTCGCTGACGTATGTGCCCTCTGTGTAATTTCTACTTCTTTCTTTGTCAGCAGACCTGCTGCTGTGCAAATAAATAGTTTCTCATGAATTTCAGTAATGCTTAAAAACTAGTGTGATATTATTTATAGGTTGAAGTTGAGGGTATTGTGGAAAGGGAGGCATTTTCACTATGCTTCACAAGTTTATGATGAATATAATTCCATTTAAGTTTATGGCCTTTTCCCCCAAAATATTAGTTCATAAATCTGCGATGTGGAATGTTAAGTCATACAAGACAAAAAACCCTACCCAGAAATACAAATTAATGATGTCGAGACATTAGGACTGCAACAATTATTTGATTTAATCACATTATTATTTGATCACTAAATTAATTGTCAGCTATTTTGATAATCACATTTTATAAACAGTTTTAGTTTTTTAGTTTTTTTTTAACAATTAAAACAAGCTTTCTGATTTTTCAGCTTCTTAAATGTGAGTATTTTCTGGTTTCATTGCTACATTTGAAAAATAAATCACTAAAACTGAAAAATTATGGTTGGTGGAAAAAAAACATCTGGGAAAATCAACATTTTGAGATTTGACAAACAGCCAATCAGTATTTTTCATCATTTTCTGACATTTTTGAACAAAACAAATATTGGATTAATCAAGAAAATAGTGGTTAGTTGCAGCTCTACAAGACATAAATACTATTTCTATGTTAAAAGAATGTAGTATAATGAAGTGGAGTGATGTTTCTTTTAGGGTGTTTGGGGACATGGCCTGATAAAAGAGAATTCAGTTTTGTTGTTATGAGCCAGAACAAGGTTAAAACAATGAAACAGTTATTCATGCTTTTAGGTTATCATGTCCACACTAAACCAACTCCTTTAGTTTCTTGTATCAATTACCAAGGACTTAACATGAGATGAACTCAGAACATAGGCCAGAAGTATGGCACACTACTAAATAAATAAATATATGCTTGGCTGCAGTGTGCAGTGGATGTGTAGCATGTTATAATTGAGTTATAATTGAGTTTATAGAATAGCTTAGCTTCTGTGATAATTTCCTTACATTTGATTGATTGATTGATTGATGTTTCATACCAACTGTATAAATGTATAAATAATACATGTTGGAGGAAATGTATATTTTAAGTTCTCGACATTCTATTAGAATTTAGTTTATTTAAATGGGGTATTATGTGGTAATGTTTAGTCATGATTAATTTATTTAATCTCTTAACAGTGTGTATTGAACAGAAAATTGATTTGAAAATTTCTGTTCAAAATCACAATTGCTGTGAGAAAAATCTCAATTAGGTATTTTCCCCAAATTGTTCAAACCTAGGTTAGAGTTGATTTAATTGGCTGGAAACAAAGGTTGGAGAAATGCGAGTATTTATGTGACTTCATGTGAATGGATTCATTTAGGCAGATTTCACGTAGAATAAACCAAAATGAAATCTAAATCCCAACCTAAAATAATTGAATAATATTTCTTTTGATGACTAAAATTAAAGAGTGCACATTTGATTTTACATTTTCTTTTCATATTGTATTATGTTTTATGCATAACGTCACTTCAGTTTACGTTTGATGGAAATGATTTAAGTGGTTGTGGGAGCATGCACAGTCTCCGTGGTGTTTAGGGTGGGTGGCTGCTTTAATTGAAGCGCAGAGAGGCGTGTGAAGTCTGCAACTCTTCCTCCTGGTGTTGGTCAGATTTCTCGATATAAGCACTGTTTCATTCAGTGTGGGATGAATGTTGTTTCTCTTAATGAGACCACAAAGTCTGATTTATCTGCTCTCATATTTTGCTGGGCAACACATTGACAACCAGTGGCTGAATGATGAGGCCAGCGTCTTCTTGGTATATGTAAACCTGAATTAAATGTGATTTAGCATCAACCACATTTGCCTATAACATCCCTTACAGGACTACTAGTATTTTACTAGTATTTAAAGTCCTGCTCATTGGTTTTCATTCCAAGTTTTTAACTTCAGTAAAGAGAGAGAGAAATTAGATCAGGAAATAAATTAATAAAATGCCATTTATTCAGTCTTTGGTTTTATTATGAATGTGTTCTTTAGAAATGGAAATTAAATGGCAGGTCTTTGTAAAAACAAGATGAGTGCAATTCTCAGGTATTGTGGGAATAAATTCTCTAACACTTCTAAATTCTTTTGCTTCTTTTACCACCACAATTAGATTCATTACTGTAAACCTACTACTGTTATATTACTAAATTGTTTCAATATTTGGTGACAGGACAATAAGCTACAAACATACACAAACTGAGATGTTGAATTATTGTTATTATTATTCCCGTTTAAAAGGGGTCGTACTCTGCACGTATCAACTGATAATATGCTAAAACAAAAACATTAATGCTCCATCATGTTTTAAAGCTACAACGTAACATTGAATGTCGACCAAAATGGTAATTGCAATATCTGTCAGGAAAAAAAGAATATGGATATTTTCCCCCAATTTCCTCTTGATTTTAAGGTCCTTTTACTGTTTTTTTAAAGCTCTTAATGACCTTCATATTTATCTGATTTCCTTTTACCCTATAAATCATCTAGAACCCTCAGGTCTTCTGGTTCTGGTCTTTTAATCATCCTAAGAGTAAAAACTAAAACTAATGGTCAGAGGCAGCTCTGATTTTTGTCATGTAAAGCACTTTGTGCTACAATTTGTATGAAAAGTGCCATTATAAATAAAGTCTGGTTGATTGAATGAGATTCTTCCACCCTAGTCTCTTTGGGAAAATGTGGAGAATATGTGCAATTGTACAGTGTTAGGAAGAGGCAGCAGAGGTGGTATGAGCAAGGAGATGGATTCTACTCCTTCGTGTTCACTTACATTAATACTTTTGACAGTGTTTCAAAGTGCTTAACAGCTAAAACCAAGTACATGAAATACAAAGTGCTCTGCAAGAAGTAGTAAAACAAAACCACTGAAAACCAAACAAGCAGTTAAAACTGAGTGAAAAGGAATAATATCTATTTCAGACATGGGTTAAAAAAACAAAACAGATGAAAATGTCTTATGATGGATATATGCAAATCAAATATTCTCAAATGTTTTTTAAGACAAGTTTTGTCTTAAAATCATGAGGGAGTGTTCCAGAGTGTTGAGGCAAAGACTCAAGCTCATCTTGTCACATAATGAAATTTTATGTTCTACTACCTTATGGGGTGCAACGTAGAAGACAAGATGTGGTATTTTATTGGTATTTGCCCAGTTTCTTGTCATATTTCTTTCATTGCTTTGTATTTGTGTGTTACAGCTCAATTAATTCTTCATCATTAGGCAGATGTGGAAAAAAATAATTAAAAAGAGTTGGTATGCCTAATCATGAGAAGATATTTGATCAAGCCCTTCCCCTCCAACATATTTGAGGGAAGCATCTGAATCTTTAGCTATTTCAGATTCAGATTATTAGTCGGTCGCCAACATTATCCACTGTTGGTGTCTTTTTTTTTTCCACTTCAGACACTCACTTTAGCTCTCATGTATGGTTTTGAAGAATTTTCATCATAGCAGCTTAAATTCTAACCAAGATCTTGGCATTAACCTGTAAATAAAGAACAAACATCAAACGTTTTCAGACTCTCACTGTCATGACTCATAAATGAGGGGAATAATTCAAGTGTTTAGCTTTTTACCCAAAGTAAACACCCAGTAATGACTTGTTAAACAACATTTTGTATGACAAACATTTTCCTTTTGCTGTTGACTGTCTCCGTTATGGCTCTGGTGTGTCTTTAATGTGAGGGTAGTGTCAGCTGTCTGGATAATGAGCCGTGCAGTCTTGTGGCATTTAAATTGATGTGGCTAAATGATCCCAGCATGTAGAGTGTGTTGGAGGGCTCTGACTAAATAGTCAAGATTATGCTGCAATATGTTATTCACCAACTAAGTTCTCAACCTTCAATTTTGAAAATGTTCAGATTATTCCCATTAATTCCAATGGAAATTTCACAATTTTAAAAATTCCTCGATTGCTGACTGACGTGCCTTTCCTCCTGCAGGTATTCTGAGCGCAGTAACACCAAGTGCGTAGGAATCACGATAGAGACACGTCCGGATTACTGCCTGAAGCGACACCTCAGTGACATGCTGGGCTATGGCTGCACGCGACTGGAGATAGGAGTCCAGAGTGTGTACGAAGATGTGGCCCGTGACACAAATAGGTGAGTGTGTGACAGATGCAGATCAGATAAGAAAGCAGCAGCTGTTTTGATTGTGTCTTTTGCTTCTTCTCACCTGCAGGTGTTTCCTTTTCACACACCACTGTTTTTGTTTTTGTCCAGAGGTCACACGGTGCGAGCTGTGTGTGAGTCTTTCCACCTGGCAAAGGACGCCGGCTTCAAAGTGGTTGCCCACATGATGCCAGATCTTCCCAACGTGGGCATGGAGAGGGATGTGGAGCAGTTCATTGTAAGCATTATTATTAGCGCAGTATGCATTCACTGCCTACCTGTCTTATTTGTTTGGTTTTTTTATCAACATCCCTTGCATTTCTTATCCAGTTAATGTCAAAGTCGGATCTACACACAGTGGTGCCATTAGTGTCTCACCTGCCAAGTTTGAAGCCTGTCAAATGACCCATTCAACAGTGTGTTGGGGACTGTGTGAGAGGGGGCGGAAGCAGCTCATTAGCAATATATGTGTCGTGTCTCTACAGGTTACTCTGGCGTTTCTCATCTGAACAATGTGAAAGTGGGGAGAGGGAGGAAGACACACAGCAAAGGACCGCAGGTGGATTTGAACATGGGTCACTGCAGTGGGCCGAGCTAGCTCTACCAACTGAGCTTCCCCATTGCCCTGTAGGGCAAAGGGCCCATTGATTCCACTTGCGATCCTTTGCTGCGTGTCTTCTCCCTCTCTCCCCTCTTTCATGCTTCACTGTCCTATACATTTAGACAAAAGAAAGTCCAAAAAATATCTAAAAGAAAAAAATTTGGTGCTGCAGTATTGCAATTAACAGACATAAAGACCTTCCTTGAATATTTAGATGGATTTGCATTGCATTTTGAATATTTTACCTTTTACATAGTAATGTCTGACATTGTACTGCTAATGATTGTTTACATGAAGATTCAAGTTTGTTTATCTGCCATTTTTGCCCAAAACAGACGGTCCATGCCCATTGGAATGTTTTGATTCATGATACTTGACACTATTAATTGCTTAAATTGTGCGTGGAGGCAGTTGTCATGTAGTAAAAGGGAACAATTTGTGTTTCTTTGCTTCTTTTAATTGACACAATTATTGCATTGATTGACATGCACATAATTGATTTTGAGTTTCCTTTCCTAAGATTACAGGGATAGCTCACAGTTTAGCATGGCTGGAGAAGGTACTATTGACACATTATCAACATTGACTTTGTTGAGTGTGCTGCAGGGACACCTAGACACTGATTTGGATTTTGGATACGATACTTGCTGTCAGTATTGCTCTGATACTGGTGAAACATAAACTAAACTCTGATATGTATCCTGAAGCATTAATATGATATCAGTGCCTCAGTAATCACAGGCAACATGCTGCGAAGAGAGATTTTTAGTATGAAGGAGGAGGTATTGTGTATAGTGCTAATATAACAATCAATTGCTGAATTAATTGCCAAGTATTTTTTTTGATTGATTAATTAGTTTGAGTGTTTTTTTTAATAATTAAAATCATCCATCTGATTTTTAGGCTTGAATGTAAATATTTTATGGTTTCTTTGCTCAGAAAAATTGATTAATTTTGTTTTTGGTTAAAACAGTACATCAACATTTCATCAAATGTATGATGAAATGTAAGACTATAAAGTAAAGTTTGAATCGGACGAAGTTCAAAACTCAAGCTCAAAACGTGAAAAGAAAGAAAATTGCAAAAAACAAAAAACAACTCCCGAGTAAAAATAACACCAGCAACATCACACACAAGGCTTAGGCTTATTTTTTGTGACATTAGTAATCATGTTTTTTTTTTTTTTTTAAAACTTTGTGTCGTGTGCGTCAGTGCCATTTATCTCACAGTGGTGTACAACAAGTATGTTCTACATGTAGCACCTTAAAATAGAGACAGAAGAGCAGTGTGACTCAGTGATAGAAAAATCCTGTCAGATGTTTCTCAACAGCAGGCTCACTTAGAGCTCTGATTGGAAACACGGATGAAATATAGATGTGCACAATCTAACATGTGCACAGCCTCGCAACACGCCTGACTGTAGGATGTAAATGAAGACTCTGTTTGAGGCTATACTCATTTGGTTTCATGTTCCTTTTTTACATCTACCACACTCTCTCTCTCTCTCTCTCTCTCTCTCTCTCTCGCTCTCTCTCTCAAATCAAGTGATTGAGATCACAATGAAGCAAAAGGCAATGTGTCACTAATTGGTGCAGGTGAGTTATCTGATGCACCCTCGTGACAGAATGTGTCACTCACTGTCTCAGAGGCAGAGAGCAATTTCTCTTACGTGCTTCAGTTTTATTATTTCTTTTACTGCCGTGTCTGATTACTGACAGTGTGGTGACTGACTCACAACGTTGTTGCGTGCCAAAACAGTCTTCAACAGATGTGAAAATGTGTAGACCCTCAATCGTGTCATATAATGAGTTTCTAATTAAACATGAGTAGACGGCAAAAAAGACACGGAATGCTCTGATGTTTTATTCTGGTGGGGGAATTTTAGAGTAGCGCTGCACCAATTCAGTGGAATATAAATTGGTATGATTATAATGATAACTGTTGTGCGGGTGTGGACATCTGGATAAAACCACTTTATAAGTTTGGAATGTTTACTCTGTTTATACAGACAGGAGTAGTTGAAGAGGGATTGGTTGGGTATTTGTGTATTTGTGCCAGTGAAGTCAAAGGAATATTTATACATTTTGGAAAACACACTGCTTTGCTTTCTCACTCCGAGTTAGATATGAAGATCAATACTGTGAGGAAAAAAGCTGATAAAACAGATATACAAAAATAAATGCACCGATGGGAGGCAGCTATGAAGATTGCACTAATTACTATTGATCAGCAGAGTGTGAAGCAAGAATAGTAACAACACCCTTTTTTATGATTTGAAAGGCAAACAATTATTGACTGGTCAGTACATGTACTATAAAACTTTACTGCAACCACTCAAGCTTAAGTGTGACTTTTTAACCCCGAGTGTAATATAGACATGATGTAGTGCATAACATTTACATTTAAACAAATGTCTGTTACATTCAAACCATCATCAAATGAGTTCACACAAAGCTGATTAAGTTGCTCTGCTCCACACGACTCTCTATGTTTCTCTGTATAGAAGTTTTTAGATTTTGTTTCCCCTGGTGACATTCCTGTAACGCACACAGGAAGTGATTAGCTTCATATCAAGACAGACAGAGGCAACAGAAGTTGTGCTAATATTGTGCTAATAAAGCAAGGCGGCCGCAAAAAGGTTGGAGTATGACTGAAAATTTAAAGGGCTCATTATAAGCTTCACAAATGAATTCGGCAGCTTGTTCAGTAGTTTGACGGAATAAATATGAATTACCGCCCACCCGCCCCTCCACTGCGGCTGTATACACAAACATTCCCTCAGTCAGGTTTGATAGTATTGCTTGACAGATCTCGTTTTCAAACAGATAATGTTGCATAATTTCAGTTCATGAAGACCAAACAGAGGCAGAATAATAAGAGCAACAACAACAACAAAAAAATACCAGACATTACGCACTGCAGCTTTAATTTACACCGGGAATCGGAAATGTAAGCATATGGGATTAGGGCAAAATATACATCCATAATAACAATTTCATTTGTTTAGCCCTCATCAAAATTCAAAATACAAAGTGCCTCACATACAGCAAGTCATAACATCATTAGATATTAGAAATTAATTGTCAGAAATTAAGAGCACCTGTTGCTTATTTAAACAGACTCTTCCTATGCAGAGCAAATCTGTCTGACATCACAGTGCATCCAGTCGATTGCACTGCATGTCAAAGCTGTTTTGTTTTTAAAAAAGAGGAAACCAAGAAAAAATGTTTTATTAAAAGAAGCTACTAAATCAGTTGACTTGATATCCTCATTTGTTATTGTCTCATGGCCTAGTAGTAGTACAAAACCAGGTAATTAGACAGTACTCAAATACACTGACAAAATATTACAAACAAATAATCAAAAATTGAATTAACAAAAAAGGCTAAAATGAACTTAAATGGCAAGTCACAGCCCTTATTATGACTTTAAACTGAATTTTAGAATGTGTTCACTTTTGTTTATTCCTGAAGTTCACTGAATTAAAAAAAAAAAAACACAGCCTCTCACAGCTTAAAGGAGTTTGACAGGAATGGTTTTTTTTTTCTTGCCGCGTTAGATGAGCAGATCGATACCTCTCGCTTATTTGAAGGCAAGACTGTGGCCTTTCACTTGGACACCATTATTTGTCCATTTCACGCTCAGATTTTGTAATGCGTTCCCTCAAATTCACCCCACTCACCCAAACAGCTCCTGCCATCCAGCTATTTTCCTCTGCTCAGAACACTCTGTTTTGCACAGAGGCTGCTCTCGATGTACTGTTGTTTACTCCCGTGCTTCAGTTTGAGTCCTTCTCCTTTTGGGCGATTACTGTTCAACCACATCCTCACCAGTATTTAACCCTGAGTTAAAGACCTTTTAATTCAATTAAATTCTAATGGCACAATTACTTAATTTCAATTAAATGGTCAGGTTCAAATTTGTGGCATGGGAATACACGTATGTGAAGATATTTATTGCCTGGTTTTCCACCATTTTCCACCTGACTGGTAGCATAGATCTAAGAAGGACATTTATTACAGTGTAGTCACTGGTAACTGTGCCTGCTCTGCTTCTGTGTTAGTGAGGGTACATTCATGAGTGAACATGAAGTGAAGAAAGCAGAGGTCTGAGCCATGATGACTGACCCTGTAGTGCATGTGACCGGTTCTCTAGGAACATTAGGCCATAAATAAGGGAACATTTTCATGTTAAAATCAACCATTTTGTCAGTTTTTCTGCATATGTATTGAGGACAATAAACACTCTTTCTCACTCACTCATTTTCTACCGCTCTATCCTCCACCGAGGGTCGCGGGGCAGTTTCATAAATTACATGTACAGTATCTGTGCATTCATCTGTTTTCCTCTATACAGTCTTAAAGGTCCAGTGTGTAACATTTAGGATTTTACAACACTTAGGTTAAATTGCATATCACTCTTTTGTGTAAGGCAGTTTGGTTTTATACCAAGTACCACCTGTGAGAATACTGAGCTCTTGAAGTAACACCATTATCGCCAAGGTAAAATACAGTAGCGTAAATAGGCCGAGCAAAATCAACTACAGAGTTTTCAAAGGAGGCAGATTTATTCCCTGTAAGATCATTTGCTCTGTCATCATCCTCTTTCTCACATATTCTTCAGACACTGATATAGAGAAATTAGATTAAGATGGAGCAAGAGATAAGATGACTCTAATTATTATTAAATACATTTTTTTGGTGTTGTTTTTGTTATTTGTTTAATTTTCGATGCAAAATTCAAAATTGCTCAGTTCCACTCCACTCACATACCCTGGTATATACAGAACAATGTTGCTGATTTTTCTCCAAGTACCGCCAGGGGAACAAGGGGGGCGCTGTTGAGTTTCTGGTGCTGCCTGTTGGCAGGCTCATGGTATAAATGAGGAGCAGAGGTTACGATGGAGTGCTGTAGTGTCAGGCAGTGGTACACGGATAAAAGAAAATTTTTAAAAAAGTTGGCAAAATTATTATAGGAATTGATTTTTTAACTGAAATCAATTCCTGTGCCTTACCTGTAAACAGAAAGTGACATTTTTATAAGAATACAACATTCATCGTCATTTACCTCACTTCGCATTGTCCAAATACCTACTCATTACTCAATCTAATTTCATATTTAGTCTGTGGTTAATCTAATTTTATATTTAGTCTTAAGTACATTCCACACGTTGGACCATATTCAACTTGCTCGATCTACCAAAGCCCCTTTAGTCACAGAGTTCAATATGCTTCTACGTCTTAAAATAAGCCATATGGATCTGTCATCTTTTAATCTTTTGATGATTAATCTAATCATCTTATGAAATTAATAAAAGCAAGTTTAATTGCTTTAAACATTTAAATTTGACTTAAATGATAATCTTCTATAAAAATATGACACATTTGAAAAAAAAAACAGCAGTTCAGTATCAGGCAATATGAGCTCAAAATTTAACACCATATTCCATCATGACATCACAATAAAGATATTCTTAATGATGTTTCACGGGATTTCATTTGATAGGGGATGATGTATACTTCACATAAAAATGTGTAATATAAAAAATATAATTATTGGTATAAAAACAGACAGAGGCAGGCTTACTAGGACTGTATGTGGGTGACTTAAACGTCATTTGATGTGAAATATCAAATATTTTCTGTGTTCACAATTATGCCATTAATGGAAATTCAACACAATCAACTTATTTCTACTGCTAGTTATTGCAGTGAGTAATTACATTGTTTATTGTCCTCATTCCTAATCAGTAATCTGGTGGACAAATTGCTGAATGGAAGTTTGTTAAATTGCCTCATTGGCAATTTGGGCAATAAATTCTTGTTGTTTATCAACAGACACCATGATTTATTGTGCATACAGTTAAAAAGTTGATATATCCACTGAGCTTTAAGTGTTGTATAGTGTCTCACAGACGGCAGCAGTGGACAGAGAGGACGTTTAGTGACTTTTCAGCAAACAAGAAGTGAAACCGTTGTTTCCCCTCAAATCGATAGATGGAATCTTGTGTGACAACAAAGTTCAGTTCAAGGTTTTTTTTTCTCCCCCCTCAGTGATTAACTTTGTTGGTGCTGACTCTGTAAAAGTAGGGATGTGTAGCGATGAAGGCACTCGGGACAAACCCCAATCTTCTCAGCATCAACAACTCAGAGTGCTTCATCTTTCACAGAAGATTTAAGTCGTGGAAAAGACTCCGTGTCTTCCCTCGGATTTGTTACATTACCCCTCTGTTTGTGTGTTTGCGGGTGGGTGTACTGACGCACTTTTGTGTGAGAGTGATGGTAATAAGGAGGGCAACAGCAGGTCGACACAGTGAGGGGAAGCGGATTAAATGTTTGCTCGGCCCACAGGGTCTCTTCCTTTTCTTTCCTGTAACATTTCCGCTGTCACTGACCCTACGCTTAATTTCTTCTTTTGTCATCCATTTTTTTCTCTCCTCTCTCTCCTTCTTTGTCCATTCTTTTTTTCTCTTCTCGGTCTTCTCCTGTAGTAAATTTTTCACTTGATTTGTTCTTTCCTCTGCCATCACTCTTCTTCTCGTCTCACCAGTCCCTCCATCTATCTCTCCTGTCTGATCTCTGTCCTCTTCCAATCACACACGTTCTCCTTGTTTGCCTTTCACCCTTCCTTATCACACTGACACCTCCAGGATGTACATGTTGTGTGTTTGTGTGTGTGTGTGTGTGTCCCTTTTTGCTCCCCCTTATCATACCTAATCTTCCATGACATGCTTCCTGTGAGCAAGTGGGGGAAAATATGCAGGTTGTCGAGCATCTTCGCCCCATGACCAAATGAAGCATCATGATCCAGAGGGAGCATGAAGTTTGAAAGAAGGGGAAGTAGAGGAAGTGGAAAATAATCAAATAGATGATGGAGATTATGGGTAATAGAGAGATTAACTCAAAAATTCTTGAATTGATTTCCTTTATATTTTGAGGCAGGTTGCGACATGATTCAAGGCAGAACCCATTACATTTTGGAGCAGATTTGCCTTAGGGTATGAATACTGTGGATTTCTTTTTTCTTTCTTATTCATATATAATGAGTTTTAAGTGTTGCTGCTTCTCTATTTCGATCTGCTTTCTGTACACGTTTTTGTTTGTCAAGTTTGTCAAAAGAGTTTTGATCGCTGAAAGTGCTACAGAGCTCCAGGCGTGACGTGACAAAAAATGAATGGTGCCAGTGCACGTTTCAAGCCCTCAGAGCTCACTGTACACTGTAAATTGACAGAGACCAAGCTGTATAATACATAACTGTAATACTGACCAGTATAAGGCACCACACAATGGTAAAGTGGCTAGCATTGTTGCCTTACAACAAGAGGGTCACTGGTTTGGATCCCGGTGTGGAGTTTATATGTTCTCGACTTGTGTGTGTCCGTTTTCTTCCAGTACTCCAGCTTCCTTCCATAGTCCAATAACATGCAGATTAAATTAATTGGACCATAGGTGTGAATGTGAGAGTGAATAGATGTTTGTCTCTGTATGCTGACTGGCAACATGTCCAGGGTGTGACTCCACCCTGGACATGCAGGAAAAAGTGGTATAAAATTAACTAATAAATGACTAGTGTAATATGGTAGAGTATGGAAACAGCCTGTGAGGACATTTGTCCAGAGTTTCACCTTGGATGGTCCACACACGGACCCTCTCAATCCCAGCAGTGTGTGCTTTCTTCAAACTGACTTAACTTCAGTCTTAACGAGGAAGAGAAAACAGTGTTAGTGCTGAGCTAATGTTATACAACAGAGTGAAAATCATACGGAGGGTATGACTGTGATGGCGTCACTACCTCCGCTCTGTCACTGAGTAAAGGGAGTGTAGCAGCCACATCTAATCACATCACAAGATTATCTTTAAATGTAGCAATAATAACAAACATATTTGCAATCAAATAAGCATATTTGTCCACTCCCATGTAGATTAAAAACTGGAAAAATGACCTTTTGGATTTGGAACCGATAAAAGGATCTGACAAATTTGCGATTAATCATAACACTCATTCAGTAACTGACAGCCCTTAAAAGAACTACCATTAAAAAAAATGTTAATAATTCCTTTTAAATATTTCCCTTTTGCTTGTCTGAGCATGTTTTGTCTCACCATGGCACCATAGACCAGTGTTTCCCATTCATTTGAATAATGTCTGTTGCAGCAGGGCAACATCTTAAACATGCAGGACAGTGTTACCTGAAGACCAGGAATGGGAAACACTGCCACAGTCCACCGCAGGCAGAGGGCAGCAGGAGAACTTTGCATCCTTCACGCCTCCATTGTGACTGTCCTGATAATGAAATTCGATTGCAACTTGCTCCCAGCCTGAGATCCTCTCTCACTTATCTCTTGTGCACAGATGCTCCCTGTTTTGGGGGGAGGCATCCTTTAACAGGGTTTCCTCTCCACCAACCAACAGGATTGTGATATGCGATCTACAAGGATAGCAGGCAAAATCCCTAAAATAGTCTCCAGACTTGCTTATTTTCAGATTACATCCCACACCCTTCTTTTAGGTTTAGTAAAGAACCATGTGGCCCGTGTCCTCATGTGATTAAAAGCTGTGACGAGAGAGAAACAGAGCGAGATTACTGATAATGCGGCCTGTTTTGGATAATCTTGCCTCAGCTCCAGATCTTCATGGTTCTGATCATACGATAGTCGGAGCAGAGGAGAATATTACTGGAAATCACTCTTGTTCTCCCTTACTGCACTAAGCCATTCATCAACATTTGTTTCCTTCAATCAAATAACTGAGCTCTGCTGCGTCGCTCTCTTTGAGATCTGCCTCATATAAGCTGGGAGGATGTCTTCTTTGCTTCAGTGCATTTGTAGTTTTTATTGAATGTTCAGACATTTGTCTTTGCTGCTGTTTTGTCAAGTAGAAAAAGCCAAATTAATAGAGTAAAATAAACGGAGGGTATTTGATGTATTTGTACTGTCTTTCTCATTTTAAGGGAGCTGCGTATGCATATGTGAACATTAACACTGCAAATATGTCAATGTACAATCAGTTTTAGGCTATTATGTTTATAACATAGTGGTATGACAAAGCAGTAACTTGGGAAAAGAGATCATTTTGATTCACGGTGAAATACATTAAAGCTGCAGTTCTTAAGATAAGATAGAATACGATAAGATAGTCCTTTATTAGTCCCACAAGGGAGAAATGTACGGTTTCACAGCAGCAAAAGCACTATTCGGGGGGGATTAGTTTTACATGGGTCGGTGGAGTAATGCAATTTAACCACAGGACATCTGTAATATTAATGGAAAATTTGCACGGGATACGAAATCTCAGTGCAACTACCATGAGTGGGAGAGAATATCGCTTTATGCACCTTCTGTCATCATATGTATATGACGTTGCATCCTGTGCGTACTACACTGCTTTCTGATATCACAAGCACAGACGGATGGTGCAAGACAAAAGTTAAAATTCCTAAAATTCCATCAGCCACATAGCCTTAGCCTAGGCACTTAATATTCGTAAACAGGATATGACAGAATATTCATGCAAATATTTACTGCTATTCGATTGGGATTAGTGTTACCTGGGGTAACTTTTCCTAACCTCTTTACCCAAGGTAAAAGTTGCTGTATTATTTACTGACATCATGGCGGTAATGATTACTGACAGAGCACATTTTGATAGAACTAAAATCAATGAGAAGCTCTGGTAATAATAACTTTACCCCACCTCTTCATGTAAAACTAATCCTATCCAAATAGGGCTATAGACAATAAAGGTAAAGGTCATAAATAATAAACTTGCATTTTCACCTCAATAAACAATCTAGAAAGATATATTAAGATTGGAAAAATAGAATAGAATATGTAACATTATTTTTATGCTTCATGTTTCATTTGAAAACAGGCTCTGTCAAGCAATGCTATCAGTAAAATTCACTTCTGAAACCTTTCGTGGACAACTTGTGTGTAGTCGTCTTGCTTTACTAGTTTAATATTGTTCTTACCTCCCTCTGTCTTGACATTCAACAAACCACTTCCTGCATGCAGCGTGGGGATGTCGCCGGGCGACAAGGCGTCTAAAAACTGCTACACTGAGAAATGCAAAGGGTTGAGCTGATAGACTTCTGATCATATTAGACCACTTTCAGAACACTTATGAGAAACAACCGGCAGTGGTTCCTTTGAGTTTGTGGCCTGTTTATGGTTTTTCCAGACAGTTTCATTGCCTTTCATTGCACAGTTGAATGGGCTACATGGTTCTGTGTGTTTCCTTTCAGGAGTTTTTTGAAAATCCTGCCTTCAGGCCAGATGGATTGAAGCTGTATCCAACGCTTGTGATTCGAGGCACAGGGCTGTACGAGCTGTGGAAGACCGGTCGCTACAAGAGCTACTCACCAAGCGCTCTGGTTGACCTCGTGGCACGGATCCTGGCACTGGTGCCGCCCTGGACACGAGTCTACCGGGTTCAGAGGTGAGAGGAAGAAAATGTACCTTGGATGACATATATTGTTGATTGATACAACTGCATAGTTGTAGCTTCCATTAGCTGCCCCACAGCTCATCCATGAAAAGGCAGAATAAAGTAAAGAAAAAATGTTTAGCAGCTTAAGACATGGGTACGTAGGACAAGACAAGATTATCTTTAATAGCTCCACATTTGGGAAGTTTGGAATGTTACAGCAAGAGAGAAAGTAAAAAAAAAAGTTATTGTTATAAATAGTCAACATGCAGGAAATGTAATAAAAAATTATGATATATTGGAAATTCTAAGATAGTAAAAATGTAATTTTTTATTAATAATTGTTAAAGCCTTACAGATACTACATTTTGGAGTGTGTAGTCTGCTACATGTGTCAATAGGCCCTTTTCCAAAATGGGAGCTTTTCTCATTTCGCCAGGTAATTAAAAAACCTTGGTGCATTTCCACCGAAATTACCTGGGTAAATATTACCCTGGGTAATACCCTAAATATAGTATAGTACAGCAATGTCGGTAAAAACTATTCTGAAGTTTTTTTCACTCCCACCAGCTCACTGAAGCACCTTCACAACTCCCACTCCACACGTCTTGTAATTATTAAGATGGAACAGGTTTTGAGAAACAAACACAATCAAGCGATCTGCCGCCATGTTAAATGTTTTGACTGTACGTCATTAACAACATTCAAGAACGTTGAGGTGCGGTGGAAACGCAAACTATACAGATTACCAGGAACCTTTTTTTATGACTTTTGTGTTTTAATGCCTCTGTTTTGATTTATCAGAAATTGAGGCAGCAGCAGACCAGTAGCCTTTGTGTCCCAGTGAGCTAAAATCCTGGACTTTTTTCCGTGGACTTTGGTGCACTGTACAAACTTCAGGTTTCAGTTTTCTAAAGGCTGTCTAACAGCAAGATAAAGCAGCACTCACATTCTTAAGATACCAAAAGCTTCTGCAGGTGTAGATTTTATTACGTGAGCCTTTTGTTAAGTGGCCCATACCTGTTCTTCTTTCTGTCTAACATCTAGAAGTTATTTTCCTCTTTCCTCTAGGGTTTGCTTGTATTATTGTCCCTGTATTTTTCCTTATTTTTCTTTGTCATTTCCCCACCACCACCACCAGGGATATACCAATGCCACTGGTAAGCTCTGGAGTGGAGCACGGCAACCTGAGAGAGCTGGCGCTGGCCAGGATGAAGGACATGGGCACCGAGGTGAGAATCACATACTTAACACAATAAACTGAAAGAGTGTGTGTGTCAGCTTATAGTGTGCAAAGAATCAGACAGACATTTCTAGTTAGGACACCTTCCAAACAGGTACAGCTAAAACTCAGGTGGTGGAGGCTCGGGCTGGGGCGACAAAAAATACGTTGACGCAAAAACTGTACGTCGATGCAGCGGCAGTGAGTCAGCTGACGCTGGACTCAGCAAAAAAAAAAGAACACGTATTTCGAAGGTATGGGACTATTTTACAGTAAATTTGTAAATCTGAATTTGTAAAATGAAAATGGCCTATCATAAAAGCACGACGGCTATGCACCAGCACCTCAAAAGGCGGCATCCAGGAGCAGCTTGTGCAAAAAACACAGTCAGTTTTCAACTTTTTTTTTTCTTTTCTTGTTTGTTTTGTTGTACATATTACATTACGCATTGAGTCGTCACATTTTAATACCGTATTATAACATTAAACATCATAGCATAGCCTGTCATTCATCCAAATGAATGACTGTTTTTGCCCAGCCCTAGTGGAGGCTGCTAACAGGTAAATGCTGACTGTCCTGAAATAATTTGCATTCATTGCTGTTGTAGAGTAGGATGACAGATTAAAGAGCCTCTCAGGTATAGTTTTGAGCTGTCAGAGCATGGAATTGGAGTAACCGCCTTCCCATGACCCAATCTATACAGTATATATTCAATATATGTTGGGGAAAAAGGCACACCCATCAGATATCCACCATCTTCACCATCATCATCCCAGTAAATTTCTAAAATCTTTCCATTGCAACTTTAGTTTGGGAATTTTGGAAATACTCCAAATACTTTCCATGGGAATTAATGAGAATTTACTAGAAATTTTATATAATTTGAAGAAACTGTGTCAAATGCACATATAAACATTTTGTTTTGTCATAAGCAGACATGCAGCAAAATCATACTATTCATTATTTTATATTCCATTATTTTATATTCCATGTCTGCCAAATGGAAATATTTTCATTACACACGGGAACCTTTAAGAATTTGCAGCAAAATCACATGACGAAAAGCGTTGGATTCACTCATTCCTGGTCTACCACTTTATCTTCCACGTAAGGGTCGTAAGACTGCTGGTGTCAATCCCAGCTGACATCGCGAATAGGGACAACATTTAGAGATGAACAATTGATTACTCATACACATCTATGGGCAGTTTAGAGTGTCCAGTTAAGCTCTGCATGTTTTTGGACTGTGGGAGGAAACTGTAGAACCTGTAGAAAACATGCAAACTCCACACAGAAAGGACTGGATTGAAAAACATGGAATCATGCAGAACAACATTGACATGGCTCCACAGGTTGTGTTCGCCAGCTCCATTGAAAACAAATGCACATGACCACGAGAGAGGAAGGGAGGAGGATAAAGTGGTAGATGATGGTTGGACGGATGTTCATGGTGGTTTTGTAAAAATATGTCCTCTGAAACTGTAGGGGGAGCTTTGTTGAGACAAAAGGTGGAAAAAGGCGTCGGGCTTCATATTTCTGCGTGGGAGGAGTCTGTGACAACAAGCTTTGTGCTGATTGGACATGAGGGTGATGAAAGAGTGTACCAGTGACACAAGTATAGACAAGTATAGTATAGAAGAAAGCCAATAGCAAAATTTGACTTTTGTACTACTTTGTACTGCTGGTATTGACCAGAGAGAGGCTGTAGATTTGTTGATATCCATCATAACATGTATAATTTCAATACTTTACACTAAACTGTGACGATTTGCACAAATACCATTAACTAGATACCCACATATACTGGTTTACACCGAAAAAAAACTTAAATTGTGACAATTAATCCCATATAAACTTTAGATTGTACAAGTCTTTAAAGTGGTTTAACTTTTTTTCTCTCTGCAGTGTCGAGATGTGAGAACCCGAGAAGTGGGCATTCAGGAGATCCATCACAAAGTCCGACCTTACCAGGTTAGCAAAACGCTTGCTTTCACTTTAAAAAATAAAAGGTTTCCTGAAGGCTGCGTTAAGATTATGATTGCAAATGGTTGATTTCTGTTAAATTTCAAGTTAATTTCCCAAAACTTTGTTGGGGAATTTTGAAAATTTCCAAACAGGAAACTTTCCATAGAAATTTATGGGAATGAATAAGAATTTACTGGAAATTTTGGGTAATTTTGAATTAAGTGTCACATCTTGTTTTGACACACAATAAGCCAGGCTGCAACAATTCTTAGATTAATTGATTATTAATCAATTACTAAATTAATTGTCAACAATTTTGATTCTCGATTATACAGTTTGAGTGTTTTTTTTTTCAATATTTAAAACAAGCTCTCTGATTTTTCAGCTTCTTAAATATGAATATTTTCTGGTTTCTTTGCTCCATATAACAAATAAATCATTAAAACTGAATCCTTTTGGTTTGTAGACAAAATAAGATATTCATCATTTCTAGGTTTGAGAAACGCTGATGAACATTTTTCATCATTTTCTGACATCTCATGGACCAAACAAACAAATAATCCACAGATTTTTCACTCACATCTTCTCAGGTGGAGCTGGTGCGCCGAGACTACGTGGCCAACGGCAGCTGGGAGACCTTCCTCTCCTACGAGGACCCGGAGCAGGACATTCTGATCGGCCTGCTGCGCCTGCGTCGCTGCTCTCCACAAACGTTTCGCCCCGAGCTGAAAGGAGGCGTGTCCATCGTCCGTGAGCTCCACGTCTACGGCAGCGTTGTCCCCATCAGCAGCCGAGACCCCAGCAAGTTCCAGCATCAGGTGGTTATGACTTCGCATAGATTTTCCCCTCCAGCTGTGAATCTGATCACAGCTTACCTGTCTTTACTCTGCCTTTAACCATGAGATTAAGCTCAAAAGCAGGTGAAAGAAGATCAAATGTAAGTCATTGTCTCTTTGTCTTCTTCTCCGTCCTCCTTGTCTAGGGCTTTGGGATGATGCTGATGGAGGAGGCAGAGAGAATAGCCAGAGACGAACACGGCTCTTGTAAACTCGCAGTTATCTCCGGTAAGAAACAAAACCACCAGAACAGGATGTGATTTATATTAACCTTTTAATGTGACACTGAATATTTTAGCTGTATTTTCAGAATGTATCCATATCAGGTCCAGATGTTAAGAAATCTGATACTGAATTGTTTGGCCATTTAACAAGATAACATCGCCACTTATGAATAAAGACTAATCCAGCAACCAATTTTTCTGTTTTGGTCAAATAGTGGCATGAGCTCAGAGAAGCAGACTGTCTCCTGACATGTTTTGTGATATACCAGGACATGGCCTAAAAATATCAAGATATTATTTATCAGCGATATCGCTCAGCTCTTGGGGAGACAAGCTGGTCCTCTGCTCACCTGTTCTCACCTGCTCACTTACTGTTTGAGCAACACAGTTCCTTCCAGATTTCCATTACATTGTTAAAAAGAAACTTACTCTGAATATGAAAAGTGCAAATAAGAATCAGGCCACTTTTGTGTTTTTACTGCCCTCTAAGGTTAAAAAAGCAAAGCAAGAGTGACACTGGTTCGGTGTAAATAACAGAACTATAATTAATACAACTTAAAGTGTTACATTTGTGTCAATTGTAGTCATGCACTGGCTACTCTGAACTGGTGGGAGGAGGGTCCCCCCCCCAATCAAATTCAGCTTAGGGCCCCATAAAAGCTTGGGCTGGCCCTGGACAGGTCTATTATATAATATTGCAATTATTTGAATTTAATGACCATAAATGTTTATTTCTCTATTACCTTAGCTGTATACATGGGTACAGATATACTATATCTACTATATAAGCTGTTGACTGTGAATACTCTCTTTCTTTACAGGCGTAGGAACAAGGAACTACTACAGGAAAATGGGCTATGAGTTGGAGGGACCGTATATGGTGAAGGACCTGTATGAAATAGACTGAACCTGGAAAATGTTTTTTTATATATATATATCTGGACAAAACACACAGAATGTGCTAATATTCTCAGGACTGTTTTATTTAGTGTTCTGTTTTTCAGGCATCAGATAATGATAGATAATGGTTGTGTTTTTTTTAATCCTCTCAGTTCACCAAGCTTCTGTGTTTTATCTGACTGACTTGTAATTTTTATGCCATTTCTTCTTTTGTGTAGATAAGGAGACGGTGTTGAGAGGGTGAGGATTAAAGTAAAATAAAAGTTATATGAGGTTTAAAGTTCAGCTTGGATGTGGGCATTTGAAATGCTACATTTTTAGTTGAAAACAAGTACAAAAATAAGACACGCAAACAATGGCCTGCTGGGAATTACAGATTTCCCACATTTAAATGAATGCATGCCACCATTTAATTCTCTGCTGTCTGTTTTTGTACTGATAGGAAATGTCAGTCACACTACAGCGTTTGGTTTGAGCATCATTTCAGGATGAGAAACCTGTTTAGAATCACAATCTGAGTTAATCAGGTTTATGTTTCCACTAAATTGAGAGCCCTATTATGATTCAAGCGTTCGTTAAGAGTTGGCAGTGGATGAATGAACAGAGGGAAGTGTCTCCACTGGGTAGCCGTTGTGTAATTGCACAATTTTAAATTTATAGAGCAGGAAATTTAATATTGGTGTTACATAAATTGCTTTTCAAAGCCCCTCAGCTAATCCTGTTTCCTGCTTTTCCCACATTTATTTGTTCTTGGGCTGAAATTCCAGATGTTGAACACATCCCTTTACGATGTGAAGTAATAAAGTATATTTCAGTTACAGTTATGTGTCCGGCTTTACTAGAGGACTTCTTAATGAATTGAGGAGATTTTAATTATTAAAATAAAAAGGTTTTAGCGTCTGTAGAAAAGGTCACATCATAAGAGTGACTCCTCTAATGTCAAAGGTGAGCGCCCTCACAGGAGACCCCGGTGATTGCTCTGTGAGAGTGCTTTACTGGCTCATTTGACTCAGCCTTTCCAATTACATCTCCATGCCTTACCTTTCCCGTGAACGTTGAATGAATGCTGTGTTCACAGTCGCGCTGTTCCTGAAAAGTGTGTGTCATCTGAAAATAGCTCACAATAAAGCAGGAGTGGCCCACGCAGCGACCTCTGGTTCAGAGATTCCCGAACAGCCGTGCGTAATTTCCTGGAGGTGTGTGTGTGTGCTTGTGTGTGTGTCGTGACTGCGTTTTGCTGTTGCAGTCCTGACGCAGTGCTTTCTCTCTCCACACTTGCTCCCTCCTGCAATCGGCTGTGAAATCTGAAAGGACTTTCCTCGCGCTCAGACTCGCTGAGTCTGTGCCGAGCTGATTGGTGCCGGAGAGGAGGCAGACTTTGCTCTAATCTCCACTGCAACATGAGCAGAGGTGTGGAGTGGGTTCACTTCATCTCTGCTCAAGTGAAGGTTATAGTACTTGTTCACAACAATTACCAGTGTAAAGTTTGGGGAAAAGGGGGGAAAAAAAAGAAAATCCGGGATTGCTGACGTCTGTATTTCACCTTCTTACTCAAACGTGTGAACTGCCCACTTAATCACTTAAACTAAACTTAAAGTAGTGTAACTTATTTTGCACGCACAAGTAGCATAAAATCAAGCAGCTCAGTCTTTTTGTGGTAAAATGGCGGCTGAATTCAAAATGGCTGACTTCCTTTTGGGTCAGGTTCATGTGCGTAGATGTGTTCAGAGTTGGTCTCTTGTGTACGTATGAAGTTTGAAGCAGATATTTTAATGTATGGTGAAGTTACAGGCCACTTTGTGGGGAAACGGTTGAAATTGGCCAAAAATTCTGACTGTTGCCGTGGCTACACCCTTTTGAATCTGTGACACCTTGTTAATAACTTTTCTTTCTTGTACAAATAGATGATTACCATGAAAATCTGCTGGCTGCTGAGCCATTTCACACCACTTTTACATATTTCCATGACTTTATAAAATCTTTCACCAGTTTTGATTTGTCCAATTTTCGTCCATTTCCACCAACATTTTGTAAAACGTAATTCAACATCATGCATCAAAAGTGATAACATTTCTTTAAACATTTCTAATGAAGACTCTCTCTTGGCTACATGAATTTTAGAGTTCCATATGTGCACAGGCATGCTCCCTCTCAGTGACAACGCTGCTGCCAGTGAGGAAACAAGAATTTAATTAATCTTTCATTTCTTTTCAGTTCAAATTTATTCATGGTTACTTTTTCCTGCAAGACATACATGTTATATAAACAGCTTCATTACTAACCATTCATACATTTTATATAAATGACATTTAACAAGCATTACCACCCTATAGTCGTTCATCTCTTTCAACCAATCACTCTGCACATCCATGTCGGTCCAGACTCGGGCTGTATTATACACAGAAGAGAAAAATTAGGATGGTAGGATGTTAGGAATAGTGGCCACAAATATTTGACCTTGAAGCACCAAATTCTGAATCCAGGACAAAGGTCCAGCATTCCTGTAATGTCACATTCAGGTGATGAGATGGATCGATTAATCCATTTTTTCAGGCATGTGGGCAGAAACATTTGAGGTGAAATAAGCGGTCGTCTACTCTAGCATGAACAGTAACGGACCAAGATTGATGGTCAGTAATAAATGCTGTGGATTTGGCGTGGATATGATCAGCGAAAGTCCACATGCCTGCCTTTAATTTCCTGTTCATGGGCTGAGAGTGTATTAGTGTCATGCCATTGCATCAAAATGTTCACACACTCAGATTCCAGCTTAAAATGATCCAAAGAAAGAAAAAAAAATTAAACATTTCCTTACAATGCATAACTAAAAGTGCAAGACAAAATATAATGGACACAATAATTCTGAAGCATTTATACAGAAATAAAAAGCTGCTTTTACTCAAATCATCTGTGCTCTCTGAGGCTTTTCCTTGTGATGGTGTTGAGAAGGACTGCATTTTACCATGAAGTGACACTGTTTATGTTTACTTTAACATAAATCATATTTTGAAAAAAAAAAAAAAAAACACTTAAAAACTCTGTAATAACACAGTCCAGGACAAGACCACAAACTAAATCCTCAAAACAGAACAATTAAGACATACAGAACATATCTTGAGTCACAAATACAGTGCACTTTCATCTAATACCATTAATTATGCCATTAAATTACATTGCTACACTAGTTTTTGTACTCTATGTTTAAATAATTATCATCTAGAAATATCTGAGCCAGGAAAGTAAGAAAATAAAGGTTAGCTATATTTTTTATATAGCTCAGGGTTTAACAAGTTAAACCCTGTGGATGAAGAATTAAAGCTAGGGTCTGTACGTCTGAAATGCTAGAAATAACTGGTCCAGGATGTACTCCTCCCTTTGCCCTGTGTCAGCTGGGATTAGGCACCGGCGACCCCCACGACCCTCATGTGGAGGATAAAGCTGTAGAAGATGAGTGAGTGAGTAATTTGTCTTGTAACACTGGTCTTACGATGCATTCAAGTTGTAATTGAAAGTCAGAATTTCCAAGTTCAGGGGGCGTTCCTGTTGAACACTCAGATTTCCAACTTTGGATTCGGAGCTTCCTCTCAGACCCTGACATAGGATTTTGAGATGGCTGCCACTCACATTAACAGTAAAGGCACTGTGCTACTTTTACTGTCTCATATTACCACTGTCCATTTTTATCTGTGGTCATGTTGCTACACAGTTTGTGTGTCCGTCATTAGCGACTGGTATTGCTAACAATAACTAGTACTGAGATGTGCTTGTTTTTTCAGGCGTCTCAACTGGAATGCAGATGAAATTGGAGGCGACATCGCTCACCATGTTGACTTTCGATTTAAATGGAATTCATTTGTCCCTGTCATCGGTCCTCTTGTCAAAGCTCTACGCCCGCAACACTGGAACTCATCTGTCGTGGAACTGCAAAATTTCAGCTGCGCTTTCTCCGCCAATTTTTGTCACTCCCTCATTGTTTTGTCCTTGTTTTGAAGGCTTCAACTACATGCAGTGATTTAACAGGAACAGTGTGCACGGGTGGGCAGGTCTGTTATTGACAGACAGGTGCGTGCATCAGCCAGTCATTTCATGTGGTCTGAATGAAAAGTCTGATCATGGTTATTAGACTTTTGTGAAGGCTATAAACGCGGTATTTTCCTTTATTTATTAAATAACTATTAGAAAGAAGATTAACATATAAAAAAAAAAGTGCTTCAGAACCAAATTACACACCCGATCTTGAATTTTTGACATAAAGCGGACATAATAGGTACGCGCTCAATCCACATACATTTAAAAACCAACAGAATCAATCCTTTGTGTTTACCTTCAGCTCTATCATCACTGGAATCAATTTTCTATGTGAAACAGTCGAGGCTTAAACAGCTCAGTCCTTTACAGAAACACAACAAATCCCACTGGATCCGGACATGCGTGAATATCAATGCATGACTTGTGTTCAGTGCAGTGCAGGGGTCCAAGGTCAGTGGACTGATGGTCTTCCACTCCATTATCCCTTGATGTGGTGTACCCTATACACTTTATAGGCTGGGCTGCTGTTTTCAGTGACAGAAATCGCACCTTCAATCCCATATAATCACACAAATGTCTTTTTCCCACTTCTCAGTGAAAGCAAAGTGGTTCCTGTTGACACCATGTGTGGTCAAGGGAGGCACAGTCAATATTTCCATGTAGTCGCGATGGTGGTGGAAGCCATTACAGTCGCTTCAGTGTACTTTGTGTCAGTGGGAGTCCTCTTTGAGAGCGGATCTCACTCTGGCCTCCAGCTGGTCTGCCGTAGGCCGAGCATCTGGGTTTGAGGCCAGCATGTCTAAAAGCAGGGAGCACATGGATGGACCAGGAGGGGGTGGCAGTGGGGGCGCCCTCTTAAACTTCATAGGAATACACAGCTGGAGGTCGCCATTTTCCCACAAGGCTTCCCCCAGTGGCATCAGCCAGCCTGAACGACCCTTGCATACGTAGGCGCCTACGGGAGAAATCACAAAAGGAAGACACAGTGAGGTCATCATCGGGCAGGAGGGTCCGCCCACACTGACGGCGATAACACGGACAGGGAGGGGGCCACTCTGGTAATTGTCAAAACATGGAAATAAAGACCAAGGGCACTTCCTGGAAAAAGTGAACATGCGATCATGTGCTCTAGACAAAAACTGCAGATGACATAACCCAGCAGAAATACGCCATTGCATCTGGTCAAAAATTCTGTTTCGTCCCAGGTTTAAAGGTTTTCATCCAGTGGGAATGCATTTATCAGCAGTACACTCCTGGGTCAAATGACTCTTCCACAGAGTTTGATATTGAAACAGATGACTGTTCATTGGGGTCAATTACCGATACTTCTTTAATAATTGTGCTACTCTACCACAAAACTTTTTGGTATTTAGCGGCTGCAACTCACAAATATTTTCATAATGTTGATATCTAAATTAACGGAGTAATTGTTTGGTCCATAAAATGTCAGACAATGTTGATCAGGGTTTGTCGAACCTGGAAATGATTTAGTTACATGGAGCAAAGAAATCAGAAAATATTCACATTTAAGAGGAGTTTTTTTTTTCCCCAAAACAACACTCCAATTACACGATTATCGAAATAGTTGACAATTATTTTAGCAATCGATTCATGTAATTAAATGCCTCTAATGTTAAAGCAATGGCTTGAGAGAAAATGACCCAGAGATTACTTTACTTAATATGAGGGATCTTCAAAGTGAAATCAAAATACTGGTAATATTGTACCACAAAAATCAATCAACCCCTACCCTGCGATGCACATGGGTTTTTAAAATCAACTTTAATCAGCATTATTGGGAAGTTAAGACCCCGGTGAAAGTGCTAATTTCTTCATCTTCATAGTTTTGGCAGCAATGCAAATTCTGGCACCGTTTCCAGCACCACACTAAGATGCACATTCATCTACTGGCCATTAGCATAGCCATGAATGTTTTTGACAAACCTTACTTTTCTACAGCTTTGTTCAATATTTTTTATTTCATTCACTCGCCATTGAGTTTGTCACTGAGCTCCATTGTGCTGCTGCTGTTTTTTTTCTTCTTCTTCCTCCAACTTGTTTCATTTCGGGCTCATTTGTGACATTACATTTTACGCACATGTGGGCAAAGGAAAGTAAAAAAAAAAAAAAATACTCCAGGACAAACCAGCCACTGGGAATTGGGATGGCGTTAATCACCTATGTTTAATGTGTTCATCCAGGGTTAAAAAAAATCCCACATATGCCTGAGAATTTCAGTGTGATAGAGGCTTTAATCTGCAAACAAAAATGGCAAGATATATCAAGCAGCTCTGTGCTAATCTGTGTTTTCAAGGAGCCATCATTAGCAAACAGGGAAACAGTGTAAAACTGTGTCCTGTCACATCATTCTTGTTCTGTGAGCAGCTGAAAACAGCTGCCTGTGGGAGTGACTCATTCAGAATGCAGAGTTTCTTCGAAATAATGCTTTACCAGCTGAGCTTGAATTCAAAGAGATGCAGCAGTCTGAGACACACTCAAGAGTCTGGATCTGTGTGTGCTACGCAACCCCCAACGTTCAAAAGAAGGTTTTTATCCACCAGTAGCACAATGGAGCAATCAACGTATTTATGAGTGTGCACAGCATCGCATGAACTCGTATTGGGTTTATTGCCAGGTATCGCTTACAAAATACCAGGAATTTGTTCTGGTCGTTGGTGCAAAACAAAGAGTAAGAATAGTAGACTACAATTAATAAGAAAAAAGAAACATGAATATAAATAACCAAAAACCTGTGCAGTATGTAAGTTGTGTAATACATCAGAGCAGCAGATAAGAGGCTGGACAATTTGTGCGATCTTAAATTCGAAGTGCAAAGCAGCAGTCGATATTGTCAGTGAGAAAAAAAAAGAAAAAAGATTGCAACATAACATTCATCCATCGTGTACAGCTTTATCCTCAACATAAGGGCTTTGAATAGCTATTATACTTAATAGCTATACCAAAAAGTGACAGTAAACACACAAAAAAAGCGTGTCGGTACTGACAGAGAGTGTCAGCGATGGAGAGACCGTCTTAAGTCATCTGATGTGTACGACACAAGTGTGTCTGATCATGCTCAGCACAGACTTATAACAACAGATGCAGATAAACTCATCAACAATTATTTCCAGGAATTGTGCAGCTGTGATATGCAGGAGGATGACTTCCACCTCTGTCACTACAGGCTCTTGTGCAACTTTACTTTAAAAAACACAATATGCACAAACTTTAATATCTGTCTGATCAGACTTCACATGTTAAAGTTCCAGTTTCAGCTCCCCATCCTCCTTTCTTTTGGCTGCTGATCAGGATAATTAAGAAGATAAAAACTATGGGCTCTACTAACTCCAGTTGGTCATTTGTCTTTGACATTCTCTGGACTACTGATGAACTGAAAAAAAAAAAATAGTTAATTAACGAAGAAAAGGAAGTCATTAGTTGTATCCCTAAACAGTTGTAGTGAGCCAAAAGATTAACAAGGATTATCTGTGGAAAGTAATTGCAAATGCATCAATTGTTAGTTCAACTCAAGGTTTCTTAGAGTCCTTCTCTAAAAAGTGTGAATTAACTTTGATGGAAAACTGACAGTAACTAGGGCTGCAACAAATGATTTTTTTTTACAATCAATTAATCTGTCAATTCTTATATTCTGTATTGTTTGATTTGATTTCTTTGTTATATGGAGCAAAAAAAAAAAGTTTTAGAAGGTGAAAAATCAGAGAGCTTGTTTTAATTCATAAAAACACTCATCAATCAATTTTAAGACTAGTTGACAGTTAATTTAGTAATGGCTTTCTTATTTAAAGGTCACATAGAATGGTCTTTTTGAACCAAAAATCAAGATTACTGATGTCTCCTTAGATAAATTAAATAATATTTATGGTCAAAAACCTCATAGTCTCTTCAGATTAAGCCAGTTTATTGCTGCCAGCCTCTGAACAGGTACTCTGTTTCTGAGGTAATGCCCGCCCCCCCAGAACACTGAGTCTCTTGTGATTGGCCAGCTAGCAGCTGACTGACTGCTCCACGGTGCTTCTTCTTCTTTTTCTTCTTCAGGTTGAATGTTCACATCCATGACATCCATGACCGGATGTCACATCCATGACATCCATAACTAGCATATTTGCACGTCAAATATGCTAGTTACGTAACTAAACTCCACTTTTCAAAACCGCTTGCTTGAGCGCAGGTAAACAGTGAAGCCCTTCTTTCTCAGAAGTGGCTGAAGTGTTTATTGTGATGTTTAGATACGGGAAGGACACGGGGAGACACCAAAGAACATCAGAAATTTCATTTTCCAGTGAATGTCCTCTTTAAGTGATTAATTGATTAATATGCACAGCCCTAATAGTACATCAACTGTCATACATGTATTTTTTTAAATCTATTCTCACTAATTCTCAATTTAAACTCTGTAGTAACAGTTCAGGTGCAGTGAACTAGGATTTGTTTTTGTTTTTTTTTTAAATTACATGAGCAAAAAGGTTCCACAACTGAAGGACAAACCAGAGAAGCTGGTTTGTCCACCAATACATACAATATTCTCTCAGCTCTCCTGCTTTGTCAAATAACTGTGTGGGTGTTAGGCTTTTTTGGAGAGGATAAAGTAAAAATAATGGACCATTTTATCTGCCTGTGAAAAGCCTCCAACTGTCTCTCCCCATTTTCTCACAGACAAAGAGGATTGTGATCAGAGCTGCTAAATTCCATTTTGCCTTCTTTTTCTCTCCCCCTTTTTGAAGCACTGCCTCCATCTCCACCCCCTCCAAAACTAACCATTTTCATTCTGCCTAATGGAGTATCAGTGACTCAGGGAGGTTTTTCTCACACAGTAAAACTTTGGGATGATGGTTCATATCCCCCTTGCCACCAGCTTGGCCCTGACTAGAACAATTTTTATGAGTAAAATTAGACATTTGTATTGAAGCCATTTCATTACTTCCTGATAGTGGAGTGCAGAGTAGTGCAGGGCACTGTACTCTTGAACATTAAGATGGCTACTCATCTTATGGCCACTTGGGGCTCTAATGGAGGGGAAAAAGGGACATTAAACAAATACATTAAAATCCCAAAGCTGAACTGAAGAGCTTGGCACGTTGCCTCTCAGCACCACACACATTAATGAGTCCAGTTCCCTTCGATGCAATGACAAGCTTAATTTGCAAGAAAAATAAATAATAATTACATCTCATCTTCGTCTTTGCATTAGTAGGAAAGTGTTACTGATCTTCATTATACTGGTGTTATTAAAAAAGAGCTCCATAAGGAACTAAAGATGCAGAAGATATATGATAAAAACAAACAAATGAATCACCATTTATCATAAAGTGCATCTCAAATGCTGCCAACAACAGTCCCGTTGATGAAACAACATACCATCACATTTTATTATAAGAAGCAGGGCTACTATGATCCACAACAAAATGTACATTGCACAAATCACCTTTCATATATTTGCCATTTAGATCCAGGATTGTTCCATCCATGCTTGATGAACACATGATGAATGCTATGTGACATTTTTAATATGGGCCAGTTAATTAAGTCAAACTCGATTCAGTGTGATGCGTCATCAACCTGCCTGGCCACACGCTCAACCTTTCCAACCTTTCTGAGAGCACTTCTGCCTGGATATTACATGACACGCCTAAGCTAATGTGTTACCTGAAATGTTAACTGGACAACTCTGCACTCCCATTTTGTGAAGACTGTTGCTACATCTACACTACTTTTTGTTGAAAGAAAACACACAAATTCAGCTCCTGATACACCTGTCATCTTTACCAACCTGGATGTTTGCCTACAAAAAGTAGTGATGTTTTGACTTATCCAACAAGTTATTACAGTTAAGGTTATGTCACCACCATCTGACTTGACATGCTTTTTGACAGCACTTTACAGCAGGTTTTTGCATTTTCATGTAGACAAGATTATTTTTAAAAAACTAATGAGGGAAAAGATATGCCTACATGCGGACTTGCTGTAGTGTGTAGAGACTGTGTTCCTGTATGCCTTGTCTATCGTGATTTACTTTGAGTTTCATTTCAGTTAGATTTTTCGTTTTTGTTTGGAGATAAGAAAGCATCCAGTACTTTCAATCTCTCTCTCTGTCTGCTCTGCTCTGGTAGTTCATTACTCTTCACTTACCCAGCTGCTCCTGTGTGGTCCCTTCTTCCAAAAAGGTGATTCTTTCCAGGACTGCCCAGAACATCACACCTAGGGAGAAGATGTCTGCCTGGGCTGTGTAGGTCAGTCCACCCCATACCTCAGGAGCCATGTAGAAGTCAGAACCACAGGTGGAGGAGAAGTGCTGCCTGGTCAGGTCCCCATCCACCAGACTTTCACTCATCTTACTCAGACCAAAGTCTGCCACCTAAAGTTAGACAAAAGGTAAGAAACTACACTATAAACTTTGTGCTGACATACAGCTTAATTTCTTTATAGAAATATGAGGATCCAATAACATTTTTAACCCCTTTTTGTTCTGTACTTAAAGTGCACAGTAAAAAATATTACGTCTTAATATGTGATTTATTGTTTTGTTAAATGGTAAATCCAAGGGAAATGTGCATGACAATATGGTGAATTTGAAATTAAGGGTGTAATGATTCTCCAGACCCACGGTTTGATTTATACCTTCGTTTGTACTTGTGAAACTGACTTAAATGTGTAAAGTGGGTCTCCAGTGTTAAGGATATTATCAATTTTTAATAATATACAGCAATTATTAGAGCAGGTGTGATCCCTCACAAATGTCACAACAATTGCAGAAATCGCTGTAATATGTGATTACAGTTTAAAAAGAAAATATTATCATGATAGACATAACCCATGGACAAGTGGAAAGGGAACTTGGCTTGTGAAGGTTGCCTTTTGTTACATCAATTAACTGAGAAGAGCTCTACAGGCTACATCCATAGCCTTGACAGTTTGTAGTGGGGCCTGAGGTGTCCATCCATTGTGATTGTGGACATTTTTTAAATTCGGTCTTGGATTCAGTGCATCTTTAATAGAGCTCTAAATTAACCAGCAGTTAGTTTGATAATTAATTCATTTGTTGTTTTAATCACAGATATACAGAATTACAGTAATATATTAGTGAAATTGTAAGTCTATGTGGTGATATTATTGTGATATAATAAAAGTCTTTTGAGGCATTGCATTTTGTGGATTCTGTGGATAAAGTTTTATTACTCCTGATACTCTGTATATTAGTTGTTATTTTAACTGTTCCTGTCATCTGATGTGATATAAATACTGTCGCATCACAGTGTCTGCCTACCTTGACAACGGGGCCTTTCGGTGTGACAGAGACCAACACATTGTCGGGTTTCAGGTCTCTGTGGGTGATGTTGAGGCTGTGCAGAAAGGACACAGCACTGCTCAGCTGCCGCACCACACTGTGGTTACGCTGGTCATCTGGTGGTCTAGAAAGCAGGTACTGATTTAAGTCACCCCCATCGCAGTACTCCATGACGAGCCACAGGGCCAAGCAGCGTAGGGACCTCGGCTGCTCGTCCTCACTCTGGGACTGTCTCTTCCTTGCTCTGTTTTGAGGCCTTTTTGGGGTTGCAGAATCAGACACAGTTGATTTCGACTTGTCCTGGGGGTTTGACCTGGCCTGGACTGTGTTGGTCTTGTCCTGAAGCCTGGAGACAGATCTCCTCTGGGTATTATTGGTTTCCTGACTCTGTGGTGCTCCAACAACACTGCCCTTCAGCACACTCTCAACCAGACGTAGAGGCAGTTTTCCTGGCCTTAGGGGCTTCAGGCTCCGTGGGCCTGTCTGCAGGAGGCAGCTGTGGAGTGCTATGACATTGACATGGTTCTTGGCTGTGGCTCTCATGGCCCACAGCTCTTGCAAATAGAGTTCAATGCCCTCTGGGTTGTTGCAGGGCAGCCGCTTGATTGCCACCCTCTGTCCTGTTTTGGCCATGTGTCCCTCGAAGACAACACCATAGCTGCCTCGTCCCACCTCCTGCTCTAAAGTGTAGAGCTCCTCCATCTCTCACAGGAACTGAGCCTGGAAAAATATATAACAGTTTACTGTGATAAAAGTTACTTACTCTGTCTCTGACTAAGCTAACGTTGTCGACTCAAGTTGAACAAATCATGTAGTTGGTGCTTTTTTTTTATTTTATTATTAACCATTTACACCTGGGGTCTCCAACAAGTAGTTGGTGAGCTACTACTACCAGTGGCTCCCAGTTCCTTTCCAAGGAGCTCGCCTAAGGTTTTAATAATTGAACATAAACCTGCTTACACTTTTATTCGATCAAACTCAAAGATGCCACATCCCAACCAGTTAGTTGTCAAACAGTTGCGCTGCTGTCATCTTGATGAGTGAGTGGTGTTGTGAGATGGGCAAGTGAGTGTCAAATCAAAGTTGAGAACAAGACTGTCAGATGTACATTTAAATGACTGCATAAGAGTGAACCTAAATAGATACACTCCAGCATACACCTCTCTTCTTGACTCCGTGCAGTGCCACTCATCTCACTAAAGGAAAATACTCAGTATACATCATACATACAGCTGTACATGTAAATACACTTGTGAAGTGATACAGTGACATGTGGGCAGATAATAGCATAATGAAGAGTGAATAAGCTGAAATGTTGGTGTATTTGTAAACGCACTGTTTTGTTTTGACAGCATTAATATTTAAATGTAATAGCGTGTGAAATATTCTAGAAAGAAATGCATACAGAAATAGAAAATGCACATGGAGGTGAATTACTGTTTTGTAATGTTTACTGCAAAAATGTAAGTTGTAGACATCGTGTTTTCATGTTCTAGCAAAGAAGCTTATTCAGTTTGTTTGGATTGAAATAAGCTGAGAATGTTCAAACTTTTTCAAAGTAGGTCTCAGAGGGAAAAAAAAACCTTTTGAGACCCATTACACTGTGTGTATCCCGTGTTTGTCCCAAAACTCGAGTATTAGTTTTTAATAATAAATCAGACCGTCTCTCAGATTCTTCACAGGATCCTCGGCTCAGCTCAGCTGAGTACACAAAGCTAACATAATAATCACTTCTATTGTATGTGTTGGAGCTAATAATGCTAAAGTTAGTAGCTGCTGGATTACAACATTACCAATCATCTTAAAAAAACAGCACACGGAAAGCCGAGATCGAAACAAAAACAAAAACTGTTCGCGGCGTTAGTCTTCATATTAACACAGAAAATACAAAGCTCCAGCTTCACATTAATTCTCGTAAGTTTCATTTCACTCACAAATGTGCAGCTAATACCACAAGTTTAAAATCGACTTGAATCTCCAATTTACTTCAATGACATAATGTCTTGCCATATATTTAATTATTCTTTCATAATAATAAAAAATAACTGACCCAAAACAGAAGAAAACTCGCCAGACACTTCCGGGACTGAATCCGTAACGTCCCGCTCCGCGTGGACGTGCATCGTGATTGGCTATAAATTGAATTACGTTGCATGTTGTGATTGGCTGGTAGCAGAGCCTGAAGCGAGCGCTCGCTGGCCCTGCTCCTGTTAATGAGGAAAGACGTAGGTCCTGCCATCTAATTTTAAAGGTAACAAAGCACTTTTCAAGGTGTCCTTTGCACATTAGCCATTTTGACATGGCTCATTGGGTGAACCACTGGTGGAAATAATGAAATTAAGAATGGCTGAGGTTCATTCAGCTTCCTTTATTTGAACTGAACAACCTATTATTAATGTTATTAGCAACACCTGTGCATTTCCTGTTAGGATGGCTGCTATGCAAAGGGACAGTTTGACTGGACAATATAAACCCCATTTAACCATTTTTTTGAAAACTGTATTATTTGTTTTGGGTATAAATATATTGTTTTACAAAATTAATAAAATGGTGTGTCTCACATATAATTTACATAATATAGCCTAAGGAATAGTGGTTACTCTATTATGACTTTACTATTTTGGCTGGTTAAATCGGCTGCTGTGCAGGGCCTTTGACTGGACAATATAAAATCCTCCATCTAAATTAAGAAAATGTTGTCTTGCGTTATAATTTATACAGTATACCCTAGAGCAGTGGTTTTCAAACTTTTATACCAAGTAACACCTGACAAAATATTGAGCTCTTGAAGTAACATTATTATTATTGCCAACGTCAAAATGCAGTGGTTTAAATAGGCCATGCGAAGTCAGCTACAGACTTTTCACAGGAGGCATAGATAATTTGCTCTATCATCCTCTTCTTCCTCACATACAGTTTACTTCAGACACTGGTATAGCAAAATTAGATTAAGATGGAGTTAGAAATTGTTAGTATTTAATGTGTTTTTTTGGTAACTGTTTCATTTTCTGTGCATTACAGTCAAAATTACTCACCTCCACTCCGATCTCATACCCTAGTATATACAGTAGAACACTATTTCTGATTTTCCTCCAAGTAGCACCAGAGGAACCCAGTGTACCACTGGTGGTACACGGACCACAGTTTTAGATCCATGGGCCTAGAGAATAGTGGTTGCTCTTTTGTGACTTTGCTATTTTGGCTGGTTAAATTGGCTGATGTGCAGGCCCTTTGACTGGACAATATAAAGTCCTCCACAGTAAACAACTTGTTTTTGTGAAACCTTTATTCTTCATTTTGGTTGCTCTTCTATGACTTTGCTATTTTCCCATGTTAGAGTGTCTCAGTTAGGGCTGAAATGGTTATTACAATTATTATTATCAGTACTGACCATGAATATTATTATAGCTGATTATTCATTTAATAGGAAATAGGGTATAGGACAAGATGGGGGCAGATGATCCACTTTGGCTCCCCTAAAGGAAGAAAATGAAAGAAGTAATAGAAATAGAAACAGAATATTTACTTCAGTGTTGTGTTACATGGTGTTGGTGTGAACCTCAGATATTTGGTTCAATTTTTGGGGGGTCTCTTTGGGAAGCTCTCCGTTAGATTCAAATACATTTTTGATTTTGTCTTTATTTTTTACTAGTGATGAGCATTAAAAAGACATCATAGAGACAGTGGCACTGACAATATTTTAGCTGACCATATCCTATCATAGGTGGGGGTAGATTTATAGTACAATAATTTAATTTTACAAAAATAATGAAAAATAAATCTGTAAGGGCAAAACTGCTCCTGCATTGCTGCAATTCCCTTTTAATCAGGACAACTTTATGATCAGACTGCACATGCACACACACAAAATGAGTGGGTGCTACGTCAGTATTGGATCAAGTTTTTTTTTTTTGGTGAAGGAGTGGAAATAGTGATGACAGATAGCAGGTTTTTTTGTGTTCTTCTGAGCGAATAAAATAGGAAACAGTGATTCATTGCGATGAACACTGAAAGAAAAGATCATTGAAGAGTGGGTGTGTGTGTGTGTGTGCGCGCGCGCGCGCATTCTTATGTGATCCATAATCAGTGGTGCCAAACATGAATACTTTTCATTCCTTGAAGAAGATGGAGTCAGTCACGCTTGACTTGTTTTTATCTTGAAGCAAATGTCCTCGATTCAATTATCTCACCCCTCACTTGCTTTGACAGATATCTGGAAGCAGACATTGGTCATAATATAAAAGACGAATGTAGAATCTTTTGGCAAGTTTTATGTGGGAACCACGCAAGAGGAGCAATGAAGAACTTCCCGATAAATTCAATAAATGTATACTGGCACACCAAAAACATATCAATGAGTCAACCAAGAATTATAGTTTTAATCACCTCTGTGTTCAGACTAATTGTGTTCTCTGTGGGGGCTTTGCCTGCTAATTATGAAGTCCACCAACAGGAGGGGCAACAGTAATTATTTCCTTGATTGAGGTCAAAACCCTTGCATTTAATCCTGAGGTCTATCCTGAGCTCCCCACACACAAAGAGTAAACATCAGTAAATACGTTCGAGGCATCCTCTCCTCACTTTCACAGCAGTCGGTCATTAACAAATGATCACTGATCATTTTCCTCCTATGTGAGCCACATTTTCACTGGAAATTCTGTGCTTAGGTTACTTTTATTTGGTAAACGTAAAGTATTACTTTCCATTCCATTCTTTGCAGTCTTACTGCCTTTTTTTCGGTATAACCTGCCCCCCCCCCCCTTCCCACCAAATGCTTGTGTTCTGAAATCAAACATTTGTGACGTATTTTGGTGGTTGACGCTGCAGATTTTCTGCACAAGTGTGTAATTCTTCTTCAGTGCTAAAAGAAAGCCGCTTTTATAGATGGAAATGTAGTCCTTTTCCAGCCAAAATTCATCTTTGGCAGTGGCTGTTAATAACAATCAATTGTGTCTTCTTGACAGGTGAATGTCCTGAGCTGCCATAAACCACCACAGAGATCCTCCTTCCCCCACTCCCCTGTTTCACATCATTGGGTTTCATTGTGGGGAGAAAGGTAAAACACCTCAGCTGGATCAGATAGAGAGCAGACATGCTGAGCTGAAATGGACGCGTCAAACACCGCTCAGGTTTGCCCACATCTTTCTATATTTTTTTTATTTTTATTTTTCTGAATTTTGGTGAACTTGCTCCATCGGTCAGCATTTTTACATCTCCATCTAGTCATTAGAACAGGAAATAAAAGTATAATGTGATGTCACAGGTGGTAAACCAAAAAAGTGGACTGTACAGTATATGCATATTTGGGGACATTTTGTCGTTTGCTTATGTCTCTTTGAAAATGGAATGCATTGTTGGCAAATGTCTTGGGACAGATAATACATTTATCCTGATAGGAAAATAAGTTCTGCTTTTATGTAAGCTACCATTCTCTCTCAGATCTCCAGTGGTGCATATAAAGATGCTACCACTTTCATTTCAGGCATTTCAGCTAAAGTCATATGATTTATGATAAATGGATTATAGTGCTCAAATGGATGAGTATCTTTTTGTTTACATTGATACAAATCAGTTTTGTCACATCAGAATGAATCCAAGCATCATCTGACATTTAAGTGTGATATTCTGTACCTTTTGAACACTGTCATGGCTGTCCTTAAGCAAATTACATATTACTTTGTAGAGTATATATTTTTCTAATCTTTGTTGCAAAAGACTGACTCTTAGTCATAAAACTTTGATGACAAAAACTTTTTGTCATTACTGGGGGTGATTAGGTTTTTGAAGAATATATATATTTTTAAAAAAATATTATTTCTATAAATATGTCTTCTCTATAGTTCAATTTATCATGTAAAAAGACACAATGTTTGAAAGCAGGAAGAAAGCAACTTCAAGGGCATTATATGCTGGCAATGTGAAACCATTACAATCTGTTCAAGTCATTTAAAAACAACAGTTTCACAGGGTTTTTGTGGCTTCACAATAAACATGACAAAACAGCAATACCAAAACAAGACTTGGAAGGTTTTATTGTGATGCCGTGCCAAGTTCAGCATGGCCTCCTGTGTCATCAAGGTAATCTCCGCCTCTTGGCCATCTTCTGATGTGGACACCCAGTGGATAGCAGCGATATCAATGACAGACAGGCCTGGCCACGGCTGCTTGTTCTTCACAGCTCCTTATCTCAGCCACACCAAGGGCTCTGTCTATGTACCCAATTCATCCATCACTATCAGACCTCACACAGATTCAGGGCGCAGCATTGACACTTTGACATGGAACAAACCCCAGCTCACGAGCAGGTTACTGAGCCTGAAGTGAAACTTCAAGACCAAAAAAGTCAGTGCATAAGACTTAATCATTATTTCCCTCACATATAACAGTAAATACTTACTGTATATATATATATATATATATATATATATATATATATATATATATCAAACTTTTATCCAGACTAGTAATAGAAAGTCAAATGTGCATTTGACTGGCTGGGAAATTTCAGTGTTAGATCAGCAATAGACATCAGGCATAGAACTTTAGAATATACTGTGCTAAAAGGTAAGCAAGAATAAAAGACTGGAATAAACCACAATATATATACAAAATTACATCATATAAATATATGATGATATACTCTCTAAATATAATAATATGGAATTACAAACTGACTGCCATAAAGTGTTATCTCTATGTATGGTAGTGCAAAAAAAAATAGTGCAGTGAAAACAGCGACAGAGACTGGGATGTCAACATGGTTATTGCATAGACCTAAGTGAATCTGATTGTCTCATCCTTAGACTTTTCATTAAGTGCCACCAATGAAGCAAAGCTTTATCTTGTCTTGTGAAATAATATATAATGAATTGGCATAAAATGTGGTACAAACATTCATGGTTCTCTGGTGATGAATGGGTTATGCCCTGACTTTTTACTCTAGCAGATATTTTCAATTTTTCTCAGCCAAGGACACTCATAAGATTAAAAAAAACATTATAGGGAACCCCTTACGAATTATGTAATACCCTTCATATTAGGGCCCATCATCTTTTTTTTTTCCTACATATTTTAACAACAACACCATAAAGGCCCATTCATCTGTCTTTATCCTTACTGTTGGGAAAAACACAGCTGACACTCGCCACCCGCCGCCATTTAACTATCACAATGACTTAGCATCGTGGGAGCCCTAAAATGCATTTTTTTGATAATGTATGAAAATGATGATGTCCTAGCCTCATCTCTCTCCTGGTCTTTCATTCACTGTCACCATCATTGCTGTCATTGTATTCTTCTTGTGTTTGGAGGTTATAAACTATGCATAAACTTTATGTTCCACATCTTCATTTTTGGTATACTTCTGTGGCTGCATTTCAGTGCCACACATACAGTATAACACTGGCATATAGCATTTAGAGTGTTTTTTGGGGTGTCTCATGTATATAAAGATACTAAGATTATTATATTAGATTGATTCTGTGTAGATAAGGCTTTAGGAGGTGGATTGGGTTGTCTTCTAATCACATGGTCAGTTGCTTAATTCCTGCCCCCTTGGATACTTAACCCAAAATTGCTCAGTCCAGCCATATTGACATTGGATGAAAGTGTGTGAATGGAAAACCTAGCTTCATCAAAATTTGAAAACCACTATACTGTATAAATAGATACCATTTACCATTAGACTGTGAGTAACTGCACCGATGATAAGATATTGATGGCATTTCTGTCATCTGTCACTCCAACTCCTTGTCATTACTGTACCTCAGCAGCACCTTGCGGGGAAAAAAAGGCAGTTCCATATAGCTGCTCTTGTTCTACTTATCTTTATTCCACTTTTCCTTCGCATCAGCTCCAGGTTAATCTCCTCACTTGTTTCTGTCTTCACTTTTTGCTTCATGTTTCCTGAAGTTGAAGTTGACTTTTTTTTCATACAAACCTGCATTGACTGCCCCTTCTTATGTTACTTATTCTTTTATTTGTGCCATCACCCACAAAAAAGACGCATTGTTGTTTACCCCCTTCACAGGCACAAACAACTTCATTGTCCCATTGTCATCTCCGCTGTCATTACTTTATTCACTTTGACCCAAATTGCATTTCTGGACTAAACATCCGTTTTGTGCTGTTATTTCTGTGACCTTGGAGGCAGGTTGGCATTGAGGCTGTGGGTTTTACGGACACTTTAGACACAAGGCCTGGGGATCGATGTCGTGGTGGATGATGCATATTTTTAGAGCCCCATTAGTTGGCTCAATGAAGACGAAACCAGTGGCGTAGGCAACGCCTCCTACGTCAGCACGGGGCAATGGTTTGTGTATCTGTCTGGGGGTTTGTGCGTAACAAAATGGGGGAATCCACCCCTCTCTCTCTCTCACTCTCTCTCTCTCACTCTCCTGAATGGTGATGTACAGAGGAAGGGAGGGGTAGGAGGTGGTGGAGGGCTGAGCCAGGAGGGAAGGGGTGTGCCATTATAAAAAGCCTCAGAGGAGGCATGTGCTCAGTTTTTGACACCCTTAGGATACGAGCTGAGCCACTAAAGATTCTTACAGGAGGACTCTGCAAGAATATCTTTACGTCACACATACAGGTAAGGAAGAGGGACTTTTTTTGTTGTTGCGAGTGTGAGCCCACATGTGTGTTGTTGTGCTCATAAAAATATAAGACAAGACACCAGCTCAGAGAGATGAAAGTGTTTAATTAGGTAGGGGCTTGTCTCTTGTATGCACAAACCAATGGCTAATAGATCCTTTGGGAATATTATTGTTTGAAGTCGACCAAAGTAAAGATTCTCACTCTTTGTTCCCTCCTTTTTTGAACAGACTGTCATTTCTGTTTTAATCTCTTTCTCACTCTGTGATTTTTGGATGTTGACTGCAGAGGTGAATCTATAACTAGCATTCACTCACCTGGTGTAGATAATTTTCCATTGCTCAATTTGTGTCCCAGTTGCCACAGTCACCGTCAGCATCACCTTCATCGCACACGATAACTACTTAATTAAGAAGAGAGGAAGTCCCAGATCGTGCTGATAAAGCAGTTAATCTCTCAGGTGTATTTTGTATTTGGCAAAGATCGACCAGTAGAATATACAGTATAATATAAAATGAGTAGATTAATACTATTAACTTAGGGTAAGGTGTGTGTGATTGTGTGTGTGTAGAAATATCATCTATAAGCAGTACATCTTACTTATTGTTTTCATGCAGTAACTTTCGTCACTTCTGAGGAAGTGACGAAATCTTCAAAATGACACTGACAAAAGCTGTCCCAATGTCAACCCCAACAAGTGGGACTAAAGGCTTGAGAAGTGATTCGCTTGAACTGCGTTATTATGCTAAACGTATGATGATGATTTTAATGGTAATGGTAATGAATGTGCATAATCTTTTCCCATTATCAGTAAAGACGATACCCACACAGACGAGGCAGAAAATGGGTGGTTAATGTGCCGTTCACAGATACATGAATCCATTGTGGGGACTGCTTCATGATGGATGGAGACACAGTATAGAGTTAAAAAAGAGGAAACTACTTAATACATTTATATTCATTTTATATTTAAAATACCTTCAGCATAAAAAAAATTATATTGTTTCTATTACTGAAAATACCTTTTATTGCAAGAACTAATTTTGTGAAGCCAATTCAGCATTTGCTTGAAATCTAAAATAGGTTTAATCTAACCATATTTTGTCACATTATTGGCAAAACAATTCACTTACAATTCATCTTTTCATTCTTTGAAAAACAAACAAAAACAAATGTTTTTCTTGCCAGAAAATCACAAGCGTTCTCTCTCTAATCAGTCACAAAAGCCTGTAGGATTTCTACTGCCTACACTAAAACTGAAGTGATTCCACTGTTAACAGGATTTTTGTCCTCTTTGTCAGTATTCATCCTGACTACTCATATCATCCTCTTGATCAGTACATGATTCATGACTTGGTGAGGAATAAGAAAGTTACCAGCTATTCCCTTATCTGTTCCTTTCACCACCTTCCTGAATAGATACTATGCACTTGATCACTTTTCCCAGCCTCTGTCCTCATCTTTAGAGAAGTTAGGGGCTGTTGTGGTCGTGCTTAGACTCCTTTTCCTTCTTGCTCCGTGTCCAATGGATTTGTACAGATGTCAACGCTGCTTAACAGCGACTGGATCAGTGATGACACCCTGTCAGCTGTCTCACACTGCTGAATTTCATTCATAGACTCTGATGCTGGTGGGAAATAACCGTGTAAGAATGAGATAAAAAGCATCATGTCATTATTGCATTAAAACATTTGTTCTTCAATTTCAATTTTTCAATTTCAATGACACTTTTTCAGTATATATCAATGATTTGGTTTGAATTTTGCATCAAGTAAAACATTTTCCTGCTTGTCTGTTCCAATAAGTGTAAAAGAGAAATAACCTCAGGTTCATTAATAACTTGGAGGAATGACAGGAATAAAAAAAAGATTCACATGAATGCATTGCTCTGCAATCTCAGTGCCCCCGTGGTGGTTCCATCCACCCGTTTGAGAATATTACTTTGTGCTATTAACGCTGCTGTGTGCCAGCTAAACGAGACGCCTGTTGGCATGTTTTCCAACGAAGGACTTACCTGATGCTGCAAATGATTGCAGAGAGCGTCTCTACCCGCAGGTGCAAATATGTTACCAATTAAGAGAAACCCTGCAAGTACAATTGATGGAAACAGTAGTAATGATATGCTCAATTGATCTGATATGATGGTGCCTCACAAAGCAAGCGAGCATATATATAAATGGTAACATTTGTGCCAAATGTGTGTTACGGTCTATGTGTGATGTAAGAAGAAGAAATGTTCTGCAATTTCCACTCAATTTGTGTACCCTGTAGTCTACAGAAGATAAGATTTCCTAAAGAATAAAAGCAATACACGATAGAGGCGCATAGTTATCCAGCTGCATAGATTGAGATTCTTCTCAAGTAGATATGGAGATGCAGAGATTAAGACCAAGTGTTTGGGCCATAAGTGGAATTTCAATTTCTTTAAATGGCACATTGTCACACTTTTGTTCACATGCTTGATTTTAACCATGACCCTTTAGCGCTCTTAATTTGACCAGTTTTCATTTATGATCCTCACAGTCTATCAATTTGGCTCATGAGTTATGAAGTAGACTATTTAAGAAAGACACTACTCACAATAAGTTAGGGATATGTTATTTACATGAGTGCTTTTCCTATTTGGTCTGAATTTTGCCAGTAGTTCTATGTCTTGCCAGTAGTTCTGTGTAAGTCTGCTGCTGACTCTTTGAGACACACCAAGTTCACGAGCAACATCTGACTGCCTGCCACCGATCCGAAGGTGCACTATGGCCAAGCGGCGCTGCTCGTCCGTTAAGTAACGTCGTGTGTTCATGGCTGTTTGAATGATGAACTTGGAATGACTTACTGACAATACCAGCTTCTTATACCCACAGAATGTTGAAATTGATGCCACATTGAGTATGACATCCACTGAGTCTCTCACAATATCCCTAACTTATTGAGAGTAGTATAAGAGTATTATTTATTTATATAAGTTTACACATTTTGTGCATGATAAATTTCAAAACTTGATAAATACTGCTACCACTTAAAGGCTCAAAGTGTAACATTTATGTGAAAATATTCTTATTTTGCAGAAATTGAATATACATATACAATATAATAATAATAAACTTTTTTAAAGTGTATAATCACCTGATTTTATAAATGAATGATTTTAATTACCTCATTACCATCCTTTTTAAATTGTATCAGGGGCCCTGTCAGCTCTACTGATGCTGTCGTTTTGGACCACCATGTTTTACAGTAGCCCACAACGGACACTTGAGTTTAGGTGCTAACTGGACGCTACATAAGTTCAACAACACACTTGGAAGGGCGAGGTAAAGGATTCAGCTGCAATATGCAATTTCATCAAAAAAAATGGATTCATGTAAAAATCATGATTTGTATCCTCAAAGATTCTAAATTAATTCAAAAGACCTGCAACCTTACAGCTGGCTGTGTGTAACTCTACCACAGCGGAGGCTGTTTGTGAGAGTGACTTGTTTTTGTCATTGTGATATGAAATAGGACAAAACTAATGATCAAAGGCAATGAGGAAAACGTTCTGCACATCTGGGTTAAAGCACATCACATTCTGGTTGCACATTTGTATTAAAGCATGTAGAGGTTCTCATTTCAACAAAAACAAAACAAAAATCAATTACAGTTGGAATTTTATAGTTGAGTTCATTCTAATTGCAGGCAATCAATGACCTTTGAGGGATACAGTATCTCTTATCAAGTGGCTGGTGTGATGAGTCACCAATTTGCAAGAGTTGCAGGGAGGCTAATTGATTGAGTAAATAAATTAACAAGGTCACTGTAGCATAGCACATTTAAGGGTAACAGACTCTTGCAATATTGATTGTAGTAATAAAATTATATACAGTAATAATATTATTTATAATGATTACAGTTTTAAAAGTAACTAAACTACCAGAGTAGGCAGGATCGCCATCACTGAAACTCTCTGGTGATATTGACATATTTAGTGCATTTAGTGTCTCCATTTTAGACTCTTTCCCTTTTTTACACTTTTTTGCAGTGTTGGAAGTTACCAGTGATATAGTAGCAAACTTTATATTCAAGATGCTTGTATGCTGAGTGGCTATCAACCATTAAGAGGGCCTACTCTGTTTATCCACTGCCCTTTGATTGGTCAGAGCCTCCTGTAAGGCTGTTATTGGAGCCCAGAGGAGGTGCAGATGTGTCTTTATCTCTCAGATGGTGTAAAGTTTACTGGAAGGTTTTTATGGATCAAAGATTTTATTGATCAGTAACATAAAAAAATCCTGTCAATTGTACCTTGTGAATTCTTACTTACCTTTATTTGACCTAGATTTTTACGATTTTATTATTTGACCTAGATTTTTACGATTTTATTTTTTAACTGTTTTGCTTTTATGGTTTTTATGTTTTATACAGTGTTGCTGTGCATTTAATTCTGTAAAACACTTTGGTCAACCCTGGTTGTTTTTAAATGTGCCTCAGGAATAAAGTTGACTGGACTTGACTTTAAACCAGGTTAGTTTCGGTATGTTAACGTGTGAAAAATTCTGAAAAGATTTGTTTACATGGACGCAAAATTAAATGATTGATATCAAAGTCTCTGCCATTTTGTGAATGCTGTTATTAAATATTTGTAATGTTACAAAATTTGTAATGTTACAAAAAATTTGAATATGGAAAGGGCTCTTTTGGTATCATTACAGTTAACAATTATAAATCAAAATAGATATAAATAAACATTTCAATATCATAATTTAAAGCCAGTGTCATTTTTAAGGGGAAAAAGTGACAGTTGATCAATTAGTGCCTTTTATTTTTTTTTAAATCACATAAAATATTCATTTCCATTAAATTCAAAGAAAAAAGAAGCATTTCTGTCCCCATATAATCACAACATAAGATAGTACAGAGGAAAAGTCGTAAAAATGTCTGTTTTACTAACTTCTTTCTCCCAGAGATGTAGTCCCTTTGAAAAGTTTTTAAAAAAAACATGGTTGACTAACAGAAAAGTTTAATCCCTTTTTAAGTGGTTTCTGTCTGGCCACTGTTGTTAAGACCCTGCAGTAAATAGACATTGCTAAGAAGAACAGAGGTAATTTTCCTCAGAGCTAGTGCTGTCTCATAATAATCATCCTTGTTAGGTTCAGCCTTGGCAAACATATGGGCAAATTCTATTCTCTGAAGTGTTTTTGACACACAATAAAGTAGTTCCTTTGAGCTGTAATTTGAATAATCGCTTTTCCACCAAAATCTAGCCCCACTAAGGTCAAAAAAACGTTTCTATTTTCTCAACTATTTCTTTTCACCCAAATTTTTTTTTACATTTTTTGATGACCTGTTACGTGTGTTCAGTATTTAGTTTATACATTATTGTTAGTGGAAATATTGTATATTTTTACTGCAGTGGAATCATAAAATGTAGATTGGAGAGACAGAACATAAGTGTTGTTCAAAAACCGGTTGACATAGTTTTCCTGCTGTAATTTATTACTTATAAGACCTGTCATTCACATCAAGTCTGTTTTTTCTGGGTCTATATCTCTGATGATAGTGCATCATAGAAAACATGTCACTATGGATGTTTTGTGTATTAAGACAAAAATAATTTTCTCATATAACCTTCCTGAAGTACTGTGAATGCCCCAAACAAAACAACTGTAAAGCATTTAGTTGGTATTTGTAAATATTTGAGTGATGAGAATATTAAACCTAAATTGAATGCTTACCAAATATCAACATTCCAAATATCAAAATTCCTACAAAATTATGCAAATTTGTGGTGCATACCACCAATAACAGTGTCAACAGAAACAGTTTTCCAGTTGCTTTGAATAATACACAAAGCAGTTTGCACCAAGAATGTAGTAAAATTGTTAATGGTGCATGATTTAAATTTGCCAGGATTTTGCACATCCTGCACAAATTCATGGATGAGGACAGTTGGTGTAACAGAAGAGGACACAAGAAATAGGGCATGATAAATGGTAGATGATATACTGTGGTGAAGTCAAAAGAAGAAGGTGATGATCCAGGATGCTGCACATAAATGTAGATTTAATTACACATTTGAGCTCTCAAATCCAAAAGATAGCAGAAGGCATAAGTACAACAATGGACAGACATTGACTAATAATGTGCCCTACAACTGGCCACATAAAAGTATCACAACCAGATTGGAGAAATGATAATTTATAAATGTCCAATAAATATTATGAGGCTGTTTTTTGTCTTTGTCTGGGGAACCACACTTTATTGGTCCATTATGTCAGATCATTGCATTTTAAACAAGTAGTCACAGAGTTAAGTGATAAAACACTCATGACTCTCTTCAGATTATAAAGAATTAAGTATGTGCAATTAATGGTCCATGAGATATAATAGGTAAAATATGAAGATATGGTCACTTTTTGAAGGCACGAAAATGATCGAAATTTATGTCATCCATTATTGGTGGCTAATGAAGAGGAGTTAAGATCTGCTGAGAGGTGTATGCAACTGGAAACCTGACGGTTCTTCACAGAAGATAAAAGATCTCATTTGTAATGCACAGATGTGGGAAATGGTGTTGAGAAATATGGAGGATGGATGGAGGGTTTAGTGTAGAGGCAAGAACAGAGCAACAAGAAAGGGGAAGTGGATGCAAAAGAGGGAGCAAGAAACGAACAGAGAGAAACAGACAGAGAGCGACCTCGAGGTTATCTATGCATTAGCAGACTTCTTTGTGCTTTTCAGCTTCATGCAGACGACTAATGGATGAGACCGAGTGAGTCAGAGCTTTGTTGAGACGAGCGTGAAGTCGCTCTTCCCCTTCACTCGCATTCATGATACCTTGCGGCCCCCCCCCACGCTACCCTTCATTAAAGTTGCCCATGCTAATTTCTCCCACCATTAGCTTTATTAATGCACTTCGCAACTCCGCACACTGAGTGCACGCTGCTCACTTTCTGCGTTTTTCACATACACATACATTTCTTCATGATTCAAAAGAAATTCCTTCCCCTTAGTATCCAACAACAATCTATTTATGACACATGAGGGCAGAATTATAAATAAATTCTAAAAGAAATAATGAAGGGCAGCAGAGAGGTGAGGCTTATCCTGCATGAGCATTGCACACTAAGACAATACTATGCTTCTTCATATTGTAATAAATGCATTAAGACAGTGTCAGTAAGATGACCCTGCTCCAACACGCGGCTTCAAATGAATAGGTTGTTATCAGGCTTTTGCAGACCTTGATGATGAGCCGACCGTTTACCTCAGCTGTTCTGGAGCAAAGAAAGATCTAAAACATGCATTGCAGTGGGTCCCTGAGGACAAGGATTGGGAAACACAGCATTACGAAATTGAAAGATAAATCATTTTTTAATAGGTTGGGAAAATAAAGCCTTATTTTCTGAATATAGTTGGACAAAAAATTACTTCAATTGGTAACACAAATTAAGTTTAATCAAAGTAAAATTCCATATAATTTGATAGAAACAAAAAAAATCCTCCTAAATGTTCCCTTCAAAAAAGAAAGAATTGTAGCTTTCTCTTTCTGTGACATTCCCACATGTACCCCGAGTTATTTTAAATTATTTGTACCCTTACACATTAAACAGGTGGAACAATATTCCACATTTCCCTGCTCTAGTCTCTTTTAGACTTAGGCCAGATATTAGTACAAAGAGTACAAAAGCTGTAAAAATTCCCCAGGTTCCTGGACAATTTGTGCTGTCTTGGTGCATTGAGAATAACTCCCATGTGAACTGCAATCACAATTTTCTTAATATACAGTAAATCTTACATCAGCCTGCACCCAGTCAACCTCCTGCTCTGTCAGTTTGTGTAAATGATATGAAACATTTAAGATAGAAGAAAAGTATGCAAATTCTAATAGGCAATGTGGTTTAAATGGACCACAAATAATGGAATCATTACAGAAGTGAAGCAGAGAAAGGACTGTGCAGGTTCATGGCTCAATGTGTCGCACAAATTCAATATAAAAATATTGAAGACTTTCTATGTGAAGCCAACCTGCCTCATTTAATCAGGGCTACAGTTAAAACTGCAGTAACTTTTAAATTTCACCCATCAGCCCCACATGATTCTCTCTTTCTCAATATAACACAGTTTCAATCTCAATCTTGTTGACATTGTTGTGCTGCACAAAGGAAATTATTTTCTTACTGTCAAGTAAAGCTAGTAAAGTGAGATGACAAACAGTGAATTCTGCTGCTCAAAATTCCAAGTTCTTCAGCAGTTTGACAGGATAAATGCTTCTTGCTTGTGTAAATCCACACACAGTCCCTCAGATAGTTTTGTTTGACAGAATGTTACAATTCGGCTAGAATCAATAATTAACTAAGAGGGATCCCAAAAAAGCAAAGATGAAAAATAAAAAGGTTCAATGATTTATTTACAAAAAGGAAAAACTAAATATAACCAGTCCAAGTAAATGGACTGTAAACACATGTATAATGACTGTAAACATGTAAACACATGTATAGAGACCAAAGTGTCTCTCTCTACCCACTGACCTGCATGGGGCCACCAAACAAGAAAATAGGAAAGTCTACCAGTCAGTACTTTTCCATGTACAAATAAGTCAATCTACAACTGTGGCCATTCAGTTACACAAACAAGTTGAACACCGTTCTGTCTTTCTATCATCTATGAACTTGAAAATGTAAAAGTGGACTCCTTATCAGCCCAAAATGTGTACCGGCCTGAATTTCTTAAATTTTTTGGTGCTGCAGCACATCCACAGAGAAACCAGGTCTGCTTGAGCCCAACTGTGGTCAGATTGGATGTTCACCTGTAGCAGTTGACTCTCGATTACATTATCTGGGTGTGATAATGTGATTTTGTACAATGTGTTTATTTTGTTTTAGTTGTACTACCAAAGATTTTTTTTTCTAATGCCATGTAAATGTATTTTGTGATGACTATACTTCCTTCCCTGATATTACCTAAGTCTGTTACAGGTTAAAAACTGTTTGCTCAATTCACTTTTGTAAAGGGAAATCAATCTTTTAAAGGTGCAGTCCTGCAATTTAACACTATTAACATAAATGGACTCAGAGGACAAGTTAAAAGAAAAAGCAGCAGAGTGTGATAATCTTTTTTGCCACTTGCATTGGTCAAGCTTAAAAGAAAATCAATTACTACCCTTGATGCAACTCGAAAGGTGTCTTTCTCCTCACCAAAATATCAGGGGTTATTTTTTTTCAACTGCTGTCATAGATTTGGTAGTGCTGAACTGACCTTAATGTATTCATATCACAACGATATGAATATCACAACCATAGCCCTAGCACTAAAATCTAACACATTTTATTTATTCCCTCTGGAGGAAAACAAGGTATTTTCCATTTCCATCTCAGTGTACACTGAATCTGTGTTGTGATTTTATACCACAAGGACACGTAAATTGAATGCTCACATTATAGACAATTTCTGACAACAAAAAAACATTTACACTGTGTATAATTACTATGCAATAGTTTCAGGACACCACCAGCTTTTCAGATTTTTTTGTCAAATTGTGTGATCATTGACATTTGGATTGGAACAATGAGACTCATTCAACATGTGCATGTAATGATCAAGCATGCCATGAATAAACCTGGTGAAATAGACCTTTAACACAGGTTTTACTAAGAACATTAATGACAGTTGCATGCCGGGTTTAATGAGCCGGATTTGTGTTTAGGGTAGGTCACACTAAAACTTGACACTTAAACCTGTTTCAGTGTTATTTTAAAAATGCATACATGTTTCCCATAATTTCTCTGTGTATTCCAATTAAGTGATAGAGAAATAATGATACTGTAATCTAATGGTGGCCTAAGATTGCACAACATTGTACATCACACCATAGTTTATGTGCTTTACATAAAACACAGTGTAGTGAAATAAATAAAGAAAAACTCCTGCCAATGAGATAAAATACTGATAAGTGAGGGATTAAGTGTGTCGTGCTTTGTGGGACAAGACTAGTGCAAACAGATGTGAGTGGGTATATAACAAATAAACAATGAGCAAGTGGAGACACTTCAACCCATATTGTGCTGACCAATGACAAATCATTACAACCAGCTCAATATTACACCTTCTATAAACATCTCCAGGCTGCAGATTGATGACAGTGTAGCCCATTAACTCGTAATATCCTTGTCAATTGTTTCTCACTGACAATAATGGCTTCCATTCAAAGGAAGGGACACCATGGGAACTCATTCCATGAGTATTTAGACAGATATAAATTGCTCTTCATCCACTACATCAAATGTTGGCCGCATCTTGATACGTCTTTGTTCACAGAATCACCCGACTAATTAAAACCACTGAAGGAACAAATTAATAAATTACCTCACTGGGAAAAATTTGGTGACAAATAAAAAAATCCATGGATAAATGAAACTGACCAAAATAAAGCTTTTCTAATGCATAATTGATGAGTAGTTTGGTATTTAAAAAGAAACATGGTTTAAAATTCAATTTGCCTTTTCCCAATTCTTAAAATGATTACGTCCTTAGAATTAACAAATCAAATATTTTCAGTTTTATGTTAGAGAACCAAAAAAAAAAAAAAAGAATATTATATTCACATTTAAAAGGGACATATGTGAAAATAACCTTTCTATGATAAGAGGAGGTAATGATAATGTATATACAGTATCAAATCATACTGTATATACATTAAATATGCAATTGTGTTTGAGAGAGAGAGCATGCGCAAGTTTAACTTGGCTGTAGCTTTCTGTTTTGAGTGTCCACAACGGCATAACTAACAACCTCCAATTTATCCTGTCAACAACTTCCCTGCTATAACCAGTCAATCAAATTATGACTTCCTGGTTAGGTGCCATCTCATGTCTGATCCACATAAATGTGACACATTTCCATTTTCTTACTGCTGCAAAAAGATAAAAATTCCATTCTAAAAAAATAAATAATGAACAGACTATGGAAGTGAAAGTGAAGCTGCTTCTACTCACTTACTCATTTTTTACCGCTTTATTCTCCACTGAGGGTTGCAGGGCGCTGGTGTCTAACTCCAGCTGACATAGGGCGAGAGACAGGGTACACCCTGGACAGGTCGCCAGTCCATCACAGGGCCACACAGAGATAGACAACCATTCACTCTCACATTCACACCTATGGGCAAGTGTCCAATTGGCCTAATCCCCAAATCTGCATGTTTTTGGACTGTGGGAGGAAGCCGTACCCGGGGAAAACCCACGCACACATGGGGAAAACAAACTCCATGCAGAAGGGCCGTTGTTCCGACTGGGTCGCGAACACAGGCCCTTTGCTTCTCATATCCCTGCATGCATGATCTAATCATAATCGGAAAAATGTATTAAAATTGAACATGTTTTGTAGAATTGGAAATAAAAGTTAAGGTTTTCCAAAAGAAGATATATTTGTGGCTTTGTGATAGTCATAATATGTTGCTCCTCAGATAATTATTTTTCTAGCTAAAGGCCTAAATCACAGTATTCATATATAGAAATCTGAATGTATCAGGGGACACAAATGGACATTCATTATGAAATAATAAAGCTCTGAAAACATGACATTGCAAAACCTTTCTTTAATGATAATCGTGGCTCCCAATTCCTGCTCATACGAACACACTCTCACTCCGGCATCCATTATGAATGTGTGAAAGCCTCATCATTGTGACACTGAAGCGTATCCAGAGCCTACGCCATCACTCACACTCTGCTGGTTTTTATTTTCTCTCATTTGTTCAACTTACTTAACAAAGGACACTTCACAGAAAAAAATAACAATGTCAAATGGGCTTAGTCAGCAGGCTAGCAAATGTTCATCACACAAAACACCGTAGCATGACAAACAAACATGTCCCACTAATGATTTCCCATAAAGCCAGATATACTTTTTTTTAAAAGGCTCGGTGTCACAGCATCTACAAGCGGAATTATGTGTCATTGGCAATGAGTGGTAATGTGCTAAATGTTCACGGTGTTTTTGCCTTATTTATTTATTTTTTCACTTCAGTACACCCATCAATGTTGCACCCACTCAAAGCTTTCCAATCAATCCCAGCAATATCCTCACTGTGGGATTGCTGTCCTTTTATTCGCTGACTTGTGACACTCACTGCTCTTTTCAACAAAGTGTCACTTTGGTGGACCTGTATTTGTCAACAAGACACTGAAAGTATTTTTTACCTTTAATACCGGTAATTAGCTGTTGACAGCATATCAAATGTTATTATTATTATTATTATTATTATTTCTAATTTGTTCAATCTGAAAAGTTGCACATATATTTAAACAAGTTCACAATTCAAAATTTTTTTTTTTGGGTTTTGTGTGTTGTAGTTGCATGAACAATAGAGACAAAGTCAATACAAGACTTTAATTATTTGGTTAATCCCAGAGACGTTTTGGAAACGAGCAGCTTGAAATAAACGCTCCATTTAATTCTGTTAACTGTGGATATGTTTAACATTTTCTTCCTCAGCTAACCTGCGGTATGCTGTCTAAAGACTAATAACTAGTTAATTATTTGTAAGTGGACCCACTGGACACTGTTGATGTTTATGCTTTAATTAGCAGCATCTTCTTACAGGGTTTTTGTATTCTTGTCTGTACTCTGCTTTAACATTTAATTATCAGTAAGGACCTGGATTTTTAACATCTAAAATTGTTTCCTGCATCAGCTCATGAAAGGAAGTAATTACTGACAAGAAAATGTATGACCGAATCCTAAACCAGATTGAGGCTTAAAGACTATTACTGTCATGAAATCCATCAACTGGTTTAATTCCTTTACAAAGAATGTGCAACTACTGTTACCATTGTTGCATACTATAATGGGAAAAGGTCATTTGTAGCATGTAACACTACTATAATCTTCGTGTCATTATATCCATGTGTGATTATATTCACAATAATGAACAAAATGTGCAACTCACAGGGAATTAGCAAACAAATCTGCAGTTCCCATCAGACATATGGGGAGTTTGTGCTGATTGGTTTGGATTTAAGACTAGTGATGTCATTGCTTGGCTTCATTGTCACTACACTTATTTCTGACGCAGCATGTGTTTACAACAGACAAAGTCAGCAACAGGCACCTGAACTTAGTTGGAGTATTTTGCTTCTTGCAGAGCCAGGTGACCTTGGTGCTGGTCAGGAAACCTAAGCTAATTTTTCTGTTGTGGCAGCAGAAGCAATCTATGAAGTTCTGAGAGGCTGTTTTTTCATTGTTATCTCTGTTAATGGATGATACAGTGCTGGGTGAGAAGATAGATGGGGTCAGCGAGTGGAGGTCAAGCAACAAACACTGTGCACCTGCCGCACAAATTTACAGTCAAAGCCAGAGGCAACAGGATCCTCTGGCGTTCATTTATTCATCCATTTATCTTCCTCTAGTTAAACACACATTGCCTGTGACACCATTTTACAATGTCCGGTGTTAAAATCTGAGCATTCTTGTTTTTCTTTTTCCAGCATTCAAACCATTCCCCATATATATTAGTGTGTCTCCTTCACACCTTTTTACTATTTAAAATGGTTGCTTGTGGATTATTGCAGCCATAGGCCATTACCTATTGTATATTATGGTAAAAGATAATCTCTGTAAAAGCAGATACCTTTTACAAACTCTTCTTGTATGATTTCATCAGTGAACACAGCCTGGAGGCTACAGTGGCTGCTTCCTGCCTACTGGAAAATACCAATTTTCTCATACATTGCCTCAGGTTGTGCTCTCACTCCATCATCCCACCTACACTGACCATGTCTTGGTGTTGGATGAAAACTCTCCCACCACCAACGCTTTAACTGACCAGCTAAATCCAACTAATGATCCTTGTATAATGGAACTGATGCAATATTCCCGTCACTCTCTTTTCTCCCTGTAGGCTGGAGCCACATCCCGAAGGCTTCGATTCCCAGATTTTGCCACTGTTGAACTCTGACTCTTGTTTTCTTCCTGCTGGGCTCCTGTTTGTCCCTGCCTGTCTGGGTGTGCCGAGCCATGAAGATCCCTCTGTGGTGCCTGGTGGTGCTGCTGGCATGTCTCTTCACCCCTGGACGCAGTGACTGCCAGGGGCAGTGTGCAGCCTGTGGTCTGCTCCTGCAGCAGCAGCAGAAGCAACAGCTGCTGCAAGCCTTTAACGCAATGGTGAGTGTGTGTGTGTTCCAGGTCTTATTCATGTTGTGAGGATCTAAATCTCTTTACACAATCACATTATGGGAACTTGTCTTCCTTAAGAGGACAAAATGCAAGTCCCTATAATGTTAATTATTAGGATGAAGTTAGGGTTAGGCCAGTAGCAATTATGGTTAAGGTAAGAGTAAGTCTCCAGGAAATTAATGTATTAGTAATTAGATAATTAGTATTATCCTCTGTCCTCTGAAGTCAAAAGTGATCATCATGATCTGCATGTGTGTAGACATGTGAATATATGTTACCTTGCATGTTTTTGTGGTTTGCAAAAATGTACAAGCAGAACATATAATTCTGGCAACTGCGTTAGATGTTAAGAAATGTTTTGCCATCATTTTTGAGCTAATTAGGAAATTGACTTTTGCTTAATATTTAGTTATTTGGTCACAACCCAAAGGACAAATTCAAACTCAGATTTTTCATGGTGCCGAGAGCAACATGAAGGTCTATTTTAAGTAGCATCAACTCATTTTACATCAAATATTTAAAGGAAATTTTTCCTGAATTCCTCAACAGTTGTCGTTTTGGAGATAAATGTCTTCATATTCATAATAGCATATTCATTCTGTCTCGTACTGAACGAGTAATATTGGCGTCTTCAGGACATGACCAAATGTGTGATCCAACCTGCGTGGGAGCTAAGCTCGTGTAATTTAAAATGAACCTGCAGCACAGCACACAATTTCATTTCCAAACAGTCCAAGACAGAAGTGGGTAAAAATAGTCTGTGGTCTTCCATGAATAACGGTGGAATGACTAATTTAGCTGATAATGATGCAGAGAAAGACAGCTGGGACCTTTTTGGGAGTTGTAATAGAACTACGTAATTGACTGCTGCACAGTATCATCATCCTGGGTTTAAGGTGGTGACTGACACATTTTTATCAGCTCCTCATTGTGTTAGCCGCCTTCCCATTGAGCCACAGATGGAATCCACTGAGCAATTCCATTGTTGCCACTCCAGACAGAAAGCGCATGTGTGTGTAATCACTGGTGTTTGTTATAATGTCAGGACCCATTGATTTATTCATGCAGGGCTATGTGGCTATGTATGCACACAGATACACACATGCATAAAGGGGACCATCCTCTGGATAAATTGATTACATAATTATTTTAATAGAAATAAATTTCTGTGCTGTTGTGGCTATTATTTATACATTTCAGAGTACAGATGTGATTCTCAACACTATGCCCTGGCGTAAATGATTGTCAAGTTAGTTTGCACTGTATCATACCAGATAGTAGCAGAGGTTTACCTTGGGACACTTTTCTGAAGGAGCAGGTCTAAGCAGGACTGTTTACATTTATATACACTAGTAGCAGAGATGCCACATTTTTTGCGACTACACTGTGAAAATTCCCACTTTTTATTATAAATATCACTGGATGTTTACACCTCTATGAGGTATGGTTAACAGTAGTGTGCACAATTCAGTGCTGGTGCTTTGACAACAAGCTTTGTGTCACCTTGTAAACAGATCCCTCTCCCTGCACCAAAGATACAAAAAAAAAATCAGTGATTTAACATCACAGCTCACAGGAGTTGCTGATACTTTGTTGCATTCATTATTGCATTCAAATGAGCTGTTTTATGACTTTGAAGTTTTAAGTCCCATGTTCTGATTCAGTAAAGTGACACAAATCTGCCAAACAAGGCACCAGTCGACCGGTAACTCCTGTGTTCCTGATTGAAAAAAAAAGATTTTCTCTTTGGTGCAGGTTCTCTTTGGTTTTTCATAACTTCAGTTGGTTGTCAGAAAAGGCTGTCTAACAGCATGCTAATGTGGCTAAAATATTTTTCAGATATTGTAGACTTAAGTTGCTGTAGATTTTATTAAGTGAATATTTCTAAAAACATTTTTTCTTGTGTCCCTGCTGACAGCTTGTCTTTCTGTCTTTTGATGGTTCCCAGTGCAGGGGCACACACAGCAGTTTCAGTACCTCACAAAACTTGACATAAAAAACTTGAACTACCCCTTTATCATTAAATTTACAGGTTGACCATGACTGACCTCCACTATAAAAATATCTAAAATCTTGTAAAGTAACCTCACTCTAGAGGATTTTGGTGATTTCAACAACCTTTTTCCACCCTGCGGTCTTCACTAGTATATTAATACATGTCTTCATGCACCCACAACGTGGAGAATCCCCCAATGTTCTTCTTACATTTACTATGGATAATTAATTTCTGTTGATAAATTTGCTGCAGATCTCCCTCTCCCCTCCTTCCTTTGAGAAGGTTTCGCCGATAACAACAGCAATTTATATCGTTTCAGTGTGATTTGACGAGTAAATGGGATTCGCTTTTTTCCTCAAACTGAAATTCAACTTAGAGGGCTCTGAGTTCAAGCAATGGGAGATGTAAATGCATACATTTCTATAATGTAGCAGGTGTCGCAGAGTTTCCGACACATTAACTCTGTCTGGAGAAAAATATAATGCTCGGTTCTTTTCCAACGGTATAAATGATCCATCCATTCTCTGCTCCCTATCCTTCGTGGGGGAAACCAAATCCAAACCCAGCTGATACAGAGTGAGAAGCATTGAACACACTGGGCAAATTACCTGCCTGTCACAGAGCTAACACACAGAGACAAACTGCTATTCACATCTGCAGTCAACTTAGATCATTCAGTTAAAGTAAGATTAGATCTCTAGTCTTTTATTAATCCCACAGTAGGGAAATTTAACCAAACTCCGATCTGCATGTGTTTGGGCTGTGGTAAGAAGTACCTGGTTGAAAACTTCTGTATTTGTATCAGTATCATACTCTTGATATATCACTATACCTGATATTGGCAAAAAGTCCAGTATTTTGCATCCCTAGTTCAAACATATCTCTGCCGCCATAATCATAAAGTTATGGTTTCATCATGAGTTTTGTGATCTTTCAGTTGCAAAGTCAAACTGTCAAGTGTGATGCTAATGAGACAGGAAGGTCATTAAAATGGCACAGCAAGTCAGTAATTCAGCACTGACCAAATTCATTCTCTATGAAAAGTTGAGTTCCAAAACACTAATATATCAATCAGTCACTTATATAAAAAAAGTAAAAACGTCATGAAGAACCTATCAGGGAGAAAATGTTAACGAAATGTCAGCAAATTACATCATTTACCCACTAGTCCTCTAAATTACTTTCAGTTTCCTCCAATTTGGTCCTGTCAGTTTTCCAGCAGAAGTATGACACATTTATCAAATGATGGACATCTCATATTGGCATGTTAACTTTCTAAATATGCTGAACACAGCACGAACAAGCTCCCATTAACTTCCATGACACACATGCCATTCGCATCAGACAGACTGTTACTGTTACTTGTGCGGCAAAGTAGTGACGCTTGTTGGTTCAAAAAAGTAGTGACATAAATGATATGCTGACTATGGGTAATATATACAAAACATATTAGATATTAAGAAATTGCCGTTAATAACTCAATTTAAACATGTCCACCTGGAAGTAGTGGGTGACACTTGTTAGCTTAGGGTTGAAAACAAAGTCCATAGAGAAATTCAGCTCACACATGGGAGCTGCTGGTTTACCGTTGTCTCTTTAGTTAAGCTTATGTCACTTTGGTAAATCCAAGTCCAGGATAACAGTGAGATAGAGGTTTTGGTAGGTGAGTGGCTAAAATCTGAAAACGTGTGACCCTTTTGTGTCTCAGGTGAAGTTAACACAAACAATTCATCAGTAAATCATGCAACAGTCCAAAAATCCCTTAAAATATCTCCAGTGATCAGAATTGAAGAGTAATGTTAATCTGGCTGCTGTCATACAACTGATAATCAAAACAAGTGAAAAAAAATGTGAGGTGATAAAATCTGATGGACACTAACTGATTAGTACTGTTTATAATTATTGTATATGAAAACATAAGATGTCAGTATATCTATTTTAATTTCTATCCATCCACGCATTCAACCAACCAACCAAACATCCACCCTTGCATCCATCTATCTTGCCAAGCATCCAAGCAATTATCCATCCATCCATCCGTTTTCAGCCATCCATCTATCCAACTATTCAGCTATCCATTCATCCATCTATTCAAGCATCCATCGATCCAAGTATTCAACCATCCATTCATCTGTCTATTCAACCATCCATCGATCCATCCAAGTATTCATCCATCCAGGCATCAATCCAAGTGTTCAACCATCCATTAATCTATCTAGCCAAGCAACCATCCAGGTATCCATCTGTCCAAGCATCCATCCATCCATCCATCCATCCATCCATCCATCCATCCATCCAAGTATTCATCCATTCACCCATCTTCCAACACATATCTGGCAGTGCCACATCTAGAAAAAAATCATCCCAAACATAAATTATTAGACCATGACCAGAAGTTTGAATCTTTGATGATCTTCGTTCTGCTCTGCATTAACACGTTTCCCTTCTCCGTCTGCAGGTGTGTTTGTTGGAGTGTGAAGGTCATGTCTCTAACTCGCTTACATGGGAGGTGTGTAAACGTGCTGTCAAACTGTCACAGCATCCTTTGATTCCTGAGGGGGGCGCTCTGTTCAAGAGAAAAGGAGAGGAGCTGGAGTTGACCTCTCTTAACCTGAACTCTGACAGCAGACTGCCGCAGTTGGTAGACGCAGACCGTTTCCAGGAGGGGGATCAGGATGAGACACCAGTGGAGCAGCGCAGTGTCCACTATGACTCATCACTGCTGGACTCCTCTGAGGACAGGGAGGATCTGCAGGGCTTAGATCTCAGTCTGGTGGATGAAGAAATGAAGCTGAGAGAAGAGAGGAACGTGGAGAGTGACAGCCACCCAGAAGAGGATGAGGATGACAGCTCTGAGGCCGTCATCCTATCCAAACGCTTCGGTGGCTTCCAGAGAGGTCGTCATGGGTACCGGAAGCTGATTGGCTCATCCATGAGGCCCCTTCAGAAGCGCTACGGTGGGTTCATAGGGGTCCGCAAATCTGCCCGCAAATGGAACAGTCAGAAACGTGTGAACCAGCTGCTCAGACAGTATCTGGGCATGAGGAGCAGTCGCAGCGGCAGGTTCAACAACATCCCTGTAACTCGTGTCTGGAGGCAAAACAAACTGTGATGTGTTTCCACTGCTGTCCCCCGTTACCTCAACCAACCATCACATTTTCAGCAGCTCACTCCAGTTTGAACTGTGACATCATCGTCATCATCCTGATTGTCAGAAGAAGAACACACTTCTCCATCTTGCTCCCCCTTCCGTGTCTTTAAGTAACAAGGAATGTTTTGACCGTTCTGTCCTTCTTATCCAGCATATTTACATGCCATTCTGTGAAATAAAAGAATTAGAGAAGTGCAACTGAATATATTTTTGTGTGTTGGTACAATAAAAGGGCCCAAATGAAATTTGGAAAACTGGTTCACTGCGAGGTTTTTCTGAACTAAAGGTAGGATGTTTGAAATCCTGTTGAATGCACTTTCATGCATGTGTGGATGTGACTGTGGATTGTGATGTTTATTTATTTATTTTTTGCACTCTTTACTTTTTCTCACCAGAGACATAACAGATGTCCAGCTTTTATTAAAATGATGTCAGTCTATATATGTGAAACAAATACTTTTTGACAGGCCCATAAACGCTAAACTTGTTGAAGCAATGTGGAGGCAGCACTTTGGTTTTAAGTTTCAGTCAGATGTGAAAGCACAAACTGTTAATTACTGGTAGAAGAATCCAATTTTCTGCTTAAAGAACTAAATTGGGCACTGGAGTGTCAATCTGAAATTTCAGACTCACTAAAAATATTTCAATACCCTTGAAAACAATGCTTTTGTTACTATTGCTACTGAGTATTGGCACAAAAAATTTCCCCCATTTTTTTCTCAGTAATGCAGAGGATAAAGTCCCTCTTGAGGAAATGAGCAATAGGTCTTCAGACTCAACTGGACGTAATTCAGTGGAACAACACTGCCCTCTAGTGTATGAGGAGCAAACATGGATTGATTTTTGTCCAGTCCTAAATGACATTTAATGTAATTCTCAGAAAATCTCTTATTTTTTGTGCATTTAAGGTAAAATGAAAGGATAACAAAAGTACAAATAAGCATATATATATATAATATGCTTAACTGTCAATCATAGTTGCACAAAATATCATAAAAATACACCATTTTAGCTGTTGTACAGAAATTATTCAGTTGGTAGTGGTATGATCCTTAAGTCTAACTTAAAACAGTGTTAATAGTATTTTATTTGGACCCTCCCCCGAATACACTGCAACACTTAAATATAAATAATACATTAAGAAATAGAAACTGCTACAACTAACTTCATAGTCAGTAACTAAAAAATTATAACATTACCAGTAAGTGAATTTAGTAGAACCAAATTTAAAGTAATACAAAGTACAATAGGGTCACACAGTAGTGTAGTGGTTACCACCATTGCCTCACAGCAAAAAGGTCACCAGTTTGAATCCTGGCCTATTGGCTCCAGCCTACAGTACATGTGACCCTCATGTTGTGGAATAGATACAAACTGAAAAATCAGGGAAACAGTCAGTGTAGGTTTTCCAGGGAATTTCAATTAAATTATTTTGATATGATGCCAAAAAATTGTTATAAGAATATTTTAAAGAGCTTCTAAACAAGAGAGAACTGGAACAGTTCACATCCAAATATTAAGATTAGATTTAGAAGATGAGATTATAGGGGACAAAACATATATAAATCAGTCAACAATTAAATAGCAAAAACAATAGTTTTCTTCCTCTTCTTAGGATGATGGAAATAAGGGGAACAATAGTTAAAGGTGGATATATTTAAACAAAAACTGACAATCTATTTCAAAGGAAACATGACTCCACCTGGGTTTTCCACCTGAGCAGCTCATGTCACTTTGTAAACTTTGAGGGTCATAAGCTGTTTACAGCAATGTATGATGGGAAAAGGGATCCAACTGACAAACCACCATCTCAAATGTACAGTTAAACAACAAAGGAACAGTGTGCTTGTCAATTATGCTCATTATTATAGCGTGTAGGATGTTTCTGCTTGGGTTTAAAAATAAGTGCAGTTATTTGTTCTGACATCAAGTTATTTTCCCACACAAACGGGTCACATCCATACTTTTGCATCTTAATAGTGTTTGCTAGTGTTTGATTAGGAGATGTAATACTGGGTGCATATGTGTGTGTTAGTGAGAGTGTGTTTGAGTGTGTGCATGTGCATGTGTGTGCCTGTAGGGTTTTTTTCTCTCAAACAGGACAAAAAAAAGTGAATACAGTGTATATTTCCGATCACATTATACCATTGCTGAATCTTCATACAAAATGTGTATAGAGAAAAGTATAATAAAATAGTTTGCTATTTATTTTGTGGACTGTCATGCAAAAGAAAAACTAAAAAAAAAAAAAAAAAACCTCTCAAATTCTCAGTGCTTTTTAATGTGTTTGACAACATATCTCTTTTTTTTTTTTTCCTTTTTATTGCTATTACAAACGCATTCTCCTAATGCTACTCCCATTAAATCCATGACTCCATAGCTTCATGGGTAAAACATTACAACACTGGTCATGAGGCAACAACATGGGCAGGAAGGAAATCCGTTTCACGATTTCAAGGAAGGAACTTGGTTGAGTCGAACCAAATGTAGCTTATTCCTGTGAGTTTATATACTGACAAAGTGCCAAAAGACATGAGAATAATAATAATAAAAAAGACGATACGCCCAGTACACAAGCCGAACATAACAATTAAAGAAAAAAAAAGGTATAAAATACTCATATGTAACTCAGAGCATACATACAGTATCATGAACATCATAACCACTGTGTAACCACTGGAAGAGGAGGTTGGAATATAGATGACAGCCAAGCTGCAGTCTAATAATGTGGAGCTACAGGTGCTGTAATACGACCTTTGGATAAAGTATTGTACGCTTAGCACACATCACGTAGTCAAAGTCAGTCAACAGTTGGCACCATCGCAGACTTCAGTCTTCAGGATCAGTTACAAAGATACACTAAAAGTCCATTTGCATTCTTTAAGAAAAAAAACCAAAACAGGCTCAAAGAAAAATAAAAAAGAAGACATATAATCAAGGAACAGTTGTTTTTCTCCTCTTTTTTTTTTGAGAAAAGTCTCTCTGTCACTCATCCGTCTGTCCACCCGTCTCTTCCTCACGCGGGTGTTTTTAGTCAAGGAAGCGCTGACAGGCTTTTTTCCAGCGACAGGCTGTGCACCACTGATCCTTGCGCTCCACTCCGTACACCTTGCGGCACTTTTTGGCCTCGCCGCGACTTTTCCTGCAGATGGAGAGACAGGAAATAGTGAGGCTGGGCAGTGATACAAGAGCACCTGCACATAGTATGACGAGAAAAACACAGTAGAGCTGAACAATTTTTAGAAACTATATAATTGTTTATCCATCCATTCAGGGTCCTACATGAGGGTTACCAGGCTGCTGGTGCCAATCCCAGCTGACAAAGGGTGAAAGGTGGGGTTACACCCTGGACAGGTCATTAATTACCCCTACTTAAACCACCAAAACCAAAAACAAACCATTTGATCAAAAATGCTGCACAACATGTATCTGAAACTTAGCCTATGCTTATTGTAAACATGATTGAAATAAAATGATTAATCTCAGTTAATTGTAATTAGTTCTTTGGTCCATAATATGTCAGAAAATGTTTGATTGGTATTTTCTTCAATTGAGGGAGCCTTGAACCTTGAGCTCCTTCAAAGTATCTTTTTAAATAATAAAAAACTAGAACAGAAAAAATATAAATATAGTCTTTAAAAACTTCATTAATTCGGTCTTTTATTGCCTGAATATCTCCACAATACTGTGTCAGCACAGGAGTGCCGTCTGCCTGCACCCATTTTCATTCTTTTTTTTGCGCATCTTCCTTAAAACAATCACAAGCTCAGGATGCAGCAAAAGTGCCCTGTTGTAATGGGACATTTATGAGGACATGAGCCCTTTCATTAAAAAGGCTAATTCCCCTGCAATAAAACCTCAAAGAACAGTAAAAGACAATTGATGAGTGTGAGATGTTGACGTCCAATTCTTTTACAACTTGCCATTTTCACTCAGTCGGTTTTTAGCTCTGAGGCTGTTGTTATTGAGTGTTTTCAACAGCAAAGGAGTGTTTGAAAATGTTAATATGTTGGACGTGGAAGGAGAGGAGAGGAGAGGAGAGGAGAGGAGAGGAGAGGAGAGGAGAGGAGAGGAGGAAAAACTGCCTAATGGCAGGAATTTCACATATAGTCTACATTTGGGGAGTGGGACTAATAATGCATAAACGAGTACATTAAACTCTAATGAAGCAAAGCAGCGCAATATGATCATTAGCTTTTAACTTGCATTGATGGATTTCCATCATCATCATCATCAGAACTAGGTTTGCTTCCCAAATCGCTGAAAGAAGAAAAAAAACTGAAGCAAAAATGTATTAATTGCTGAGATGAGGGTGCAGATGGGGTCACTGTTATTAGGTTGAAATATACATTTACATATACAAATGTAATAATGACAAGTGACTGTCATTATTTCATGTAAGTAACTTAAAACTACTGTCTACAAATAGTTGTTTATTTTGAAGACTTTGTGATTTAAAATGATCTCATTTGGAGGAAAAATAGTGAGGCGGCAGAGAAGTCACCGGGCCATCGAACAACAAGGACCTGGTCTAACCTGGTCTGAGCATTTGATGAGCTCAGACCAGGTTAGACCAGGTCCTTGTATATAAATCCTATCTGCGATGCTATTAATTCACCAGTCTACTAATGATAATATGACCAAGATAACTACTTCTTACCAAAATATTGTATAAAGTGATTTCAGTTTATTCTAGAGCCATTTTAAGAGTCTAGATGACTTATATTTCTACATTTCTTTTTACAATAATGTTGTGAATACTAATTATTTTGGTCAGGATAATTATGATACACAACTTTTAAACTGTCCCATGCTGAGCAATGGGTTGTCATATACTGTTTTTTATGTTCAAGTGTGGAATCTCTATCGCCCCCTGTTGATTTTCTTAGTAATTATCAAGACAGTCTGCAGTCTCGGCCTTCTGATATTGTTTCCATGGTGACGTTATGTGTTGTATAAATGTCTTTTAATGTGACATTACTTGTCCAGACTGAATCCAGAAATTGGAGCTGTGCGGTGAAGGAAACAGCAGCAGCTATGATTGACGATGCAGGCACATAGGCAGCTGTTCAGGGAGCACTCGATAGTGAAAAATCCAGGAAAACGTTATTAGAATACAACAGTGAAGTTTTAATGAATGTCTAGGCTTATTTTTAGCAGTAGAATCCACCATTTTTGGTGTTTTCAGCCACAGTGCTGTCATATGAAGCAGATTCTTCCACCTCACCTGCCCAACATTACCTCCTGCTCCAGGAAATGCACCTCCTATTCTATAAATTAGTCTGGAAACAGTTCAGTTGCTGCCATTGTCCCATGTGTGCCATGTGTTATTTGTTATTTTCACTGTAAGTAATCACATCTTTGACCTTTATTTATTTCCTTTAATGTGTTTTTCAGTTAATCTTGACTTTAACCATTGCATTTATTATATTTGCAAGCATTTCAGCTAATTTAATACAGAGTTTGAATGAAAAAAATCCAAAAAATTAAATTGAAAGTTAAGATATCAACTGTTGTGTGTTTCCTGCGGGACTGTGGCTCCAGTTAGAATCATAGCCACAACAGTGTCACTCTGTGTGCACAGCGGGAGTGTCATCACAGACACAAAGACAAAAACCAAAGTGCTGTACTATGACCACATACCTATCGAATGGCATAATGGCAACCCTACCACCCTCATATGTATTTTGTGTTGTCCCACCTAAAGGAGCCGTGATTGCGGGAAGGTGACGCGCTCATGGGCTGCAGCCTGTTCTGTTGCAGCCACTGTTCTCCGACACTGACCGACCGACAGCGAGGTTTCACCATCTGAGCAGAGGAGAGAAGAAACAGTGAGTCTGACCATCATGCGTGCAGTAAATGTCCGAGGCAAACAACAGGATAATCTCATTGTATACAAAACACTTTGTTGATTGTGAGTTCACTCTTTTACACTCTTTTATCAAATGAATTGGTGCGCAGGACATGGTGACATTCGAAAATAATAAAATGGAATCAAATCAAATACTGAATGCAGATGCGTGTCAGTGATAAGTAGCAGGTGGTGGACATACTGGAGTGTTGCTGGTGCCAGAGACTGAGGTGGTGGGCGTCCAGCTGGGGATCACTGGTACCTGGACGGGGCTACAGGCCTGAGAGAAGCAAAGAACAGGAGACAACACACCAGTGAGTGAATCTGCAGCTCCTTGAGTGAGTGAATCTGCAGATTACTGATCCTTTCATGTGAAAATTACATACATTGTGTTTCAATTTTGACATTTAAACCTGCTTTCGACCTCATTTCTTGACCAAATGGGAGCCAAAACAAAAATTTTGGACAATATTTAAATTTAGGGACAATATTCATTCGCCATGAGCTGCTAAATACTTTGGTACATTTACCAGCAAGTTGTTAAAGGTGCAATAGGCAGGATTACTGATTAATAATTCAAGAATAGCCTGTCAGCAAGATGTTAATGAAGTGTTTTTAGAGACCAATCACAGGGCAGTGTAGAGAGGGAGAGGCCGCTCCTATTGGGTGTTTTTACTACGCTACTGTTTTTGAGATGGCGTTCAGGTCATGTGTAAGAGAACTATGATCTGTGTCCAAAAATTCATACTTTAATGACCTGAAGATGAAACTTAACGATCATTGACTTTTTGTTAAGGATCTTGCCTACTACAGCTTTAATTTGCCTGCTGCAAAACACAATACAGAACATTTTATGGGAATAAAACCCAAATAATAAGCTAAAAGCTGCTAAAGCTCACCACAGACAGAATGTTAAAGCCCATACGGTCTGTTCTGCGGGATAAACCTGTATAGAAATGTGGAAATCTACCAGACATTTTTAGAAGGAGAAAATGAACAGAATATCTGTAACATAAGTTAAATACACTCAGATTTTTTTTTTAGTGTGTATGGTTATAGCTCAAAATTACAGATGACTGTTGTTCATTTATCACTAGCACCAAGCGCTATATGATTATGCTGCTTACACTGACCATCTGTTACTCCCACAGAGAAAAGCCTGAACATAAATTTCATCTTGTCAGCCCACAGACAGGAGTTCCAAATGATCGATTCATGCTTTGGGATCCCAACATTTTGGCGTAAGAAATATGAGGCATAAAAAACCCGCCACACATATTTCATGGTTCTCCTGTTCCCTCTGCCCTACTGCATTTCTCCTCCCTATGCAACACTGTTCTGTCTGCACACAGGCCCACAATCCTCACCCCCCGCCCCACCGCGTCCACAGACAGACACACAGACAGACAGACAGACAGACAGACAGACAGACAGACGGTGGAGGGGAATGAGAAGAAAGTGCAGTGTAATATCCACAGAACAGAGAAGAAAAGAACACACGCATGCCCTTTAAATCAAGATTTGCCTCAAGCAGCCATGACACACACAAAGAAACACTGCTAAACCTGAGACACTGACCCACACTTCAACCCACACTCCATTCCTGCATCCAAAAGGAAATATGAGACAAATGTGGTACAGAAAGAGACATGATAGGAAAAAAATAATAACCATACTGATCCCAACAACAGATAAAAAATATTATTGTCCTGGTGTTTTTTAAGTTTTTCAGGGACATTTATTTAGTGTATTAATTAAAGAGCCCACAGTTGGACAGAATTCATATGGGTGCTTGAAATCCTCGAAAGTGTTGGAATTCCAATGTTGTGTTTTCATGTGTTAACCAATCACAAATGTAGACAATCATTACACACTAATACACTTGTGAACAGTTTACTCTAATGATCCCATTGATCCAGTTCACCCTACCCTTGGGAGTGTAGACACAGGCAAGGAAAGTCGATTTAAATGGACAGCCTATGGACAAGTGGAAGCGAAGGGGGCTTGTAACCACAGGGTCACTGATTCAAATCTTGGGACAGGGCAAGGGCAGGGGTGCCCCTGAGCAAGGCACCCAACCTCAAATTGCTCCCAAATATACCATCACTATATATGTGTGCAAATTAAATACAATTTTATTGTAATTAAAGGGTTTTAACTGTGTTTTTTTGGGATCACATATTGAAAATATTTGACATTGTTTCTGTATCTCAAAAAAAAAATCTATTTATCTGGAAAAGAGTTGCTCTGTGCATGTGCTTACAGGCCGATGACCCATGCCTGTTCTCCTTTAATATCTTAATATTTTATTACAGCATTTCTTTTAATGTGATTTCAAAACATGAAATAATCATTTAGAGTAGGTCCGGCATGTATTTGTATGATTATGTAATTTACCTCAGCTGTAATGGGCTGAAAAAGCTTGAAAGTGGAAATGTGAAATGTGCTTAATTTTGATCCTTTTGAAAGGAAATGGACCTGTAAGCATGGACACATGTACATTGTGTCCCGGCTGCAGTAAATGACACTGGCAGAGTCCGCGTTAGTCTTTCTCTGCCTTTCACAGGCTGCTTTCAGTCTGCTCTCCTTGGGGGAGCAAGCGAGCCCCCTCTTCGTCTCCCGCTGTCACAAAGTGTCCTTTTACACGCTCAGTGGTACAGGGTAAATGCAGGTCACCAGTAAAATGTACTGCTTTGTGATGCATAAACAAAGTTGTAGCTCTTCGGCATGTTAGACTGGCATCTGCATGGGTAACCACATCTGTGTTACATGAAACTCCTGCACAGAAACGACATGAAAATAAAAATAAAATCCCTTTCTGTCAATTTTTTATGTTTTGTTTTTGTTTTTCCTTGCGTCCTGGTTGCATGGGAAATATGATTATATTTGGGCAAAGTGAAACACTGATGTTTGGAGGATACATTTCTGTAGTCACATGCTCAAATTTATGCCGGACATTCAATAATTCATGCGGAAACAAGGACTGTGCTGTCTCCTTCTATCATCCTCCAAAAACACACATCTTCCACAGAACTCTTCTGGGAAATGAGCATTTATTTTTTGCAAAGTAGGTATTTTAAATGCTCAGTGACAGACTGAGGGTCTTTGCCTTTAAGTTAAAGACAGCATTCAGACTGTGGCGAAGCAGTGAAGTTAAATAAAAATTAATAAATGACTTCAAGAAAAGGACAAATGAAATTATTTTAGGAGAGAGAGAATGTCATTTCAGGTTTTACAGCCGGTTGATCAGTTCCACCCACACAACACTAACTAATCATCTATTTGAAACCAAAAAGTAATAATGTAACCATCATAATAAAAATATAATAATGAATAAAGAGAATTTCTGTTCATTAAAATTATTATTTTAACACAGAGACTGGAGAATACATTTCCAAACTTTCTGAATATATTCTGAATATAAGTACAAAGTCAATTATTTATTTCATAAACAGCTAAAAACATTAGAAGTTTAATTTACATAAAAAAGCTCTCCATAAATAATCCATAAACAATAATAATAATTAATGCAGATAAACTTAAAACTGCAATATGTGGATTCTTTTTTGTTATTATTGATGTTATTATTCTGCTTCGTTTGGTCTTAGAGAACAGTTACAATATGACCTTATTTGTATCAGTGTCTTTTATCTGAATCTCACCAGACCTGACTGAGGGAGCGTTTGTGTATATACAGTGGCAACACACAGGCGGGTGGAGACAAATTCACTTCTGGAACTTTTCACTGGCTCTTCTTGGGGTTTCAGGCATACTCCAAACTGTTCGCACTCGTCTCACTTTCCGAGACTTTGTTGCTGTTGCCTCTGTCTGCCTTACTATAGAATGAATCACTTCCTGTACGCAGCACACAGTCTATATTTAAGTTACAGTTTCTCAGGTTTTCCAGACCCCTAGTTAGAAAATCACTGCACTAAGATAAATTATTAGCCTCCTGACTTCACTTTCAGCTTATAGATGTGTAATCCTCACAAGTAATCCGTGTTAAGGAACTGAAGAAGTACATTTTCCAAATATTCTGAGATAGCTGTACTTAAATTACTTTGTGTGCACACTCTTTCAGGCCAAACTCCCTCAGAGAAGGAGCACAGCTGCTGCTGCTGCTGCTGCTGCTGCTGCTGCTGCTGCCGCTGCTGCTGCTCTCACCTGATAGAGATGCTCTGTGTGGATCTGCCAGAAGCTGCTTGGGGCCGACTGGCTGAGTGTACTGGGCCTGCTCGAGCCCAGTCCAGAGCTGGAGTTGGACCTGGGCCTGTGAGCCGGTGGGATCTGGAGTCCGGAGCCTGGCGGAGAACCACAGGAGGCCCAGCTGAGATGAGAGGATGACGCTTGGCCCAGAGCCTGCTGGGAAGGAGCTGGAGTAGAGCTGGCATCCACAGAGTCACAGGAGATCTTGGTGTAGTAGAAGTCCTCCTCTCTCTGGGACTGATCGGACCCACTGCTGTATATTTATGTGTGACAGGGACACACAGGGAACAATGGATGTGATTCCAAATAAAAGGTATGGATGTTTTAGGGCTATGTGCAATATACATATTACAAAAGGACATGTTATTGACGGACATGTTGCAAAAACTAGTTAAGCTTCAATAAATGAGGCTTGCGCTAGTTTTGTTTGGCCAAAACTTAACATAAAGGTACAGTAGATATGTTTTTTTGTCTTACATTTTATAATAAATTCCCCATACCCTAATTTCTTTGTGTACACAGAAATGAACAAACAATTGGTTCGACAACTGCAATGGAATCAAACACATAGTTGGATTTAAATGACCATGTTTACATTCATTTAAACTTGAAAATAATCTCAGATTATTTTCATTGGTTTATTTCAACAATCCAGACAGTCAAGGTGTTTTTTGTTTGAAGTAGCAGAAACTATTTTAAGATGGTCATTAATTTGTTTCAGTAAAAATGAAGAGAACACATTTCATCTTTAAAATGTTCACCGTGTCTCCACAGGCTGCAAACTGCCTTGGTCTATGTTGGCAGCAAAGCCACAGCAGAAAGACATTAATATTATATACTTAAGTATTTCTTTATTTGTGGAAAGTTGAATTGTCACTGGAATATTTAACAATATTATCACATGTTTTCTTGCGGACCTAATATTTATTTAAAATGACTTGACTTTACAAATTTCTAATACATCTGAAAATTGGTATTATTTGGTATGACATGAAGTTCATTTGGCACACTATGTAGTAAAAGAAATAAAAGCATCATACTGTAAAATAAAAGTCTCGAATAAATATAGTCAAGTCCACAAAGCAGGGATGAATATTTTTGAATTAATTATTATGTTTGGACTTTTTTGTGGTGGATTTATTTTTGTTTATTAGACTTTGTGTTTTCATAGTTTTAAGAATTTCAGTTGCTCTGCACTTCATTCCCGTTCCATTATTTTGTGTCTTGTAAGTTTGCCCGTTTTGTTTTGTGTTTCTTCCTGGTGTACCTATCTAGTTTCCTTCAGGTGTGATTTTCTGCTCTGCCCTGACGTGTTTCACCTGTGGTCAGTTATCCTGCCTCCCTGCTCTTTGTTGGTTCTTCTGTTCACTTTGGTTCAGTCTCTTCCTGCTCCTCTTGGTCATCAGGTATTTTGGATTTTCGGTTTGTTTTATACGCTCACCCCCCACAGCTTTTTGAATATTTTTGTCTCTCTTTATTTTTGGTTTATTCATTGAATTGCATACATAAAGGTTATTATTATTAAGGGGCCTTCTGCAAGGAGTTTGCATGTTCTCCCTGTGGTGCGTGGGTTCTCACCAGATACTCTGGCTTCCTTCCACAGTCCAAAAACATGCAGATTTGGGGATTAGGCCAATTGGACACTCAAAATTGCCCATAGGTGTGAATGTGAGAGTGAATGGTTGTCTGTCTCTATGTGGCCCTGTGATGGACTGGCGACCTGTCCAGGGTGTACCCTGCCTCTCGCCCTATGTCCCCCCGCGACCCTTAGTGGATAAAGCGGTAGAAAATGAGTGAGTGAGAGTGAGGTTATTATTATTATTATTATTTGTTTGGAAACATTTAGATCTTGATTTGAATTGTAATTTTAGTGATGTGTATATAATTTCAGTCTCATGAGATTTAAACTTAAATTATATATATATTTTTTAAAATTTTAACAGGCTTTTATTTTGTAGTTTCTATTCTTTACATTAGCAAAATGTGCTAATAAATTTTTTTAAAGGTTAAACTTGTGTTAGGGTTAATAATATATATAGTATATAGTATATAGTATATAGTAAATATAGTATTTCTTTGAAATGTCTGGTTTATCTATTCAAAATAGCATAAAAATAAGGTTATATTATGCACTAACTTTCTCTTGTCTTGACTGCTATTATGAATTTAGATGCTATGTATAAAAAGTTTGGGAAGCAATAAAGGTAAACCAATAAGGGTTTTTCTATAGCGGATGCTGATTTTTAATTATTTACTTTATGCCCAAATATCTAGCCTTTTTTTTCTTCTCTTTTCTCCATTCAATATAACTGTATAATGGTAACAAATGAAAACGAGTGTAATTGCTTTACCTTGGCAACCAGTCACTGAACAACACTAATGATCTGCAGTGCAATTATATACAGTATTTTCAGCAAAATAATACACAAACTAAACATTAAATACCTGAAATGGATCATCAAACAGCTTAAAAAAAATAACATTTGGAAGAAAAGATAGTTTCAGTGACTTAACAGCATTGATTAAGTTTCTGCAAAATTTGTAGGGACCAGCCAAGGACGATTATTTAAAAAAAAAATATGCATAAATGTATGCAATATTGTCCTGATTAATTGGCTGTCGACATCTAGGAAGAAATATTCTATACCTAGTACTTTATTCTGAATTATCACTCACCCTGGGTATTTTTAAAATGAAAACCTGAGCTAAGCCAACTTACTACGTATCATAACTAGAGCTGCAATGATTAATGAAGTACTAAATTAATTGTCAACTAATTTTATAATTGATTAATTGGTTAGAATGTTTTTAGTACAATTTAAACAAGTTTTTCAGCTTAAATGAGAATATTTTTTGGTTACTTTGCACCATAGAACAAGGAAATCATTAAAACTGAATCATTTTGGTTTGTGGACAAAACATGGCATTTGAGAACATCATTGTTTTGAGGTAAAAAAACGATCAACATTTAATTGACCAAATGACTCAATTAATCAACCAAAAAAATCAAAAGTTTAACTGATTATTAAAGTAAATGTTAATTCCATCCATCAAAGTAACACTGGGGTACTAAACTAAAGTACATCAAGACAATATGGGGGGAAAAACCATTATATAAATGGCTCACCCTAGATGCAGCACACGGATGTGTCGCTTTATTCCGACGGAAGATGTGAGGATTTTACCACAACTGGGCCACAGACACTTGTACACACCTCGAGAAGAGCTCTGCATAAGAGAGAGTTGAAGTTTAGTAAAAGAAAAACCTTAAGCGCAACAAAGTTGTCAGTCAAAGCCTATTTTAAGGAAAGTAGTGATTCCCTGTACCTTTGGCTTTTTGGAATTGAGCTCCTCCAATTCCATGTGCAGGCCTTCATCGGGGCTGCTGTCCATCTCGGCGACAGACGGCGAGGGCGTGGGGCTCGCGTTGCCATGGTCCCAGCTCCAGTAGCCGCTGCTGCCGCTGTCAGACAGCTCACCAGCACCACACTCCATGTCAGCTGATGATGACGAGCCAGCTGAAAAACAGGAAGAGTCACGGTAAGTTTTTATAAACTGCCTCATCATTCCTCTAATGTAGTAAATAACAGAGATGAAACATGGGATGATGATGACCAAAATACTACACATATTGACACAACATGTCTCTAAAATGCAATGAAATTGCTTTATCTTACACTTGGGTATAAAACAAATGTAATTTATACTGTTTTCATACATCCTGGGATGTTTGAAAACAGTATAGTTGATGATCTACGTGTCACTTTTGTGAAATATTAATTATTTTCCTTATTCATTATTCATTAATGTCCCAATAATGGAAATTCGCCAAGTTCATCGAATTGATTGCTTTTTTTTAGTTATATTTTGTTCCCTCGCTATCAGTAATACTGGTTGAAACTGGCACAAAAGTACATGGAACGATTAGAAACACATCGTTCCATGTACTTTTCACTAGTAAGTTTATATACTTTTATACTCCATTCACTAGTAAGTTGCTATTTTCACACAGCCATGTTATGATTATTAAACAAGAAAAACTGGTTTTGTTAACGATAACAGAAACAGGAACTTTTTTTTTAAAAAAGAATACATAAACATAGCTTGGTAATTTATGATGATTATTATTTTCTGCTTCATATATCATGGATTCATTAATTTAGCATCTAACACAAGCTTTTAAACACAATACAAAATTAAAGAAATATGCATTCAAATAATTAGACTAATAGCTGATTTTAAATTTTAGAATTTATCACTAAAACTATGTCTTTTAAATGAATTATTAGGTATTAGTAAATATTTATACCCTATTTCCACAGATCAAAAACCCAACTTAAATCCAATCCTAATCGCATTCACTCAAGTCAAATGACTCTGCAATGCACATGGGTTTTATATCAGCGTCAGTGCTGATCATTATCAGTAATGCTAAGATGCTAAAAAGTATGAAGTAAATTTCATTAAAACCATTCACTCACCACTGAGATTAAATGAGGGACTGGAGTAAAAATAGAAAAGGTTAACGGTTGAAACTGAACAACAACTGGCAGTTGGAACAGTGTTATCGCCCTATTTAGCAGATTCACCCAGGTTTAAAAAATCTCAGGTATACGCACTATTTTTAGTGTGAAAGCAGCTTTAATTGCATGAACTGCAGAGACAGGGATGTTAAGACAGACCTGGTCCAGGATCCGTCTGTGGAAGACTCTGGACCACAGGACTGCAGGACAGGCTGGTCAAAACCATGGCAGCCATGATCTCGTCCATCTCCACTGACTCTGGGCTGCGGAAGCTGGAGACAAACGTACAATAACATCAGGCTTATGTGTTGAAGCCCACACTCACACTCTTCCTGTTAGTCACCCACTCACCTGTATGGAGCCTCCCTGGTAGCCGACATGTTTTTCAGGCGCGTTGTGGGTCCAACAGTTTGCATGGGAGCGGTCAGGTTGTTCCAGCCTCGCTCTGACTCCATCTGCAGGTGAGCTGGTGTGTTGTTTTCATGATTCCCTATCAAGGGTTTCTCCACCTGGACACAGCTCTGTGTTTTCACCTTCAGACAGAAGTAGGGAAAACAGTGAGATCAAAGAGTCAAAGTCAGAAAAGGCCACGTCTCTTCATCAGTGACCTTCAAGACAGTAAATCAGTGGAAGTGCCCACACATGCTTTGCTGAGGTCTTTTTTCCTCTTGGTGTAGCCACAATCAGTTAAAATGTGGGTAAAGTGACTTTGTTTAACCACCTTGCCAAATGTGACTGATTAAAAAAAGTTTTTAATATTCTCTGCTCTGAAATAATGAGGGCATGTCTGCTGGAGGAGTGTCTGGTTCTGTCAGAGTTTTTTTCTCTCCACTGATGCCTAGTGTTTGCTCATTGTGTGAACTGTTGGGTTTCTCCTCTTGCTGTAATATTGTAAAGGTTTTGGCCTTACTATGTACAGTGTTTTTAGATAATGTATGTTGTGATTTGGTGCTGTACAAGTAAAATTGATTTGAATAGTGTGGATGAAAGACACTCAGACCTGAGCATGTGTTTGTGCAACACAGAGACAAGCATTAATAAAAAAGAAAGAAACCTACACAGCAGAATTTGACGGTATATAGGAGTACAAATGCCAGTATCCATATGTTTAATAGGTGTTAGGATAATGAGGGGGGAGTCTTGGAGTTCATGTTTCCTGGTGGTGTGTAGTTACATCTCTCAAAAAAATAACAAATCCTAGGAAAGTAAAACATTTCTTTTCTTGATGGAATGTTAATTCCTGTCAGTTCCCTCACCAGAGTCTGCTGTGTGTCAGGCCCGTTGCTGATGTGCAGTGTTGAATGGACGCAGGCCTGTAGTCCTGGCAACCCTGCTCCAGGTTCGTACTCGCGTCTCATAGCTGCCATGGTGCTGCTGCGTTCAGTGAGGGGACTGGGCACGGTGTCTCAGCTACATGTGGAAAAGACAACGGGGATATTATGATAATGAATTAATTCAAATTGCATGACAAAATGTTTCAAAGTTACATGTACACAATTGAAATATTGGGTATAGTGTGTCAAATTTTGCAACATTTATTGGTGAAGTTGCAGCTGAATGTCCATCCACCTCACCCTTCCATTCCGAGGGTGTTGGAGAAACTCTGTATCGTATTGTGAGCATCAAAACTCAATAGGTGTTTAGTTTGTCCATTGTGGGCTACTGTAAGAGCATGGTGGTCCAAAAAGCTCCGTAGAGGACCCGGGTCAGGCTCTTTCTGAGCGTTTCATGCAATGGCAGGGATTTAGTATTAAAATAGTTGAAATCAAAGCAGCTGATGATGAGAAGAGATGGAAAGGTCTTACATGGGTGAAGATTGGCAGTAAATCCTACATTTCCCATCATGCATCTCAATTACATTACTTTGTTTCATCTGATCCTCCCAACAAACTAAACAACCATATAAAGTAAACTTCACATTTCCCAAAATGCAAGCTTTCTATTAAAACATTTAAGTTTAACTTAATGTCATCAAGTTTAAAAAAAAGCAATGACTTTTTTAAATAACCTGAATGATATCATTAGTTATTCCCAGATTTGATATTATACAGCTGTTTTTCCACAACAGCCAGTTTAAAAGGTGACTTCATATCATCTTCTAAAAGATATTTCCCTTCTATGTATGATGTTTACTTATAAAGAGAGAATAAAATCTAAATTTTAAGTGGCATCAAATGCTTCATGTGATGAATAAATATATTTGTAAACAAGTAAACACTTATTCCACTCAGTCCAGTTCACATCAGTGCACAGCAACAACAACATGAGATGTTTGGAAATGACTGCAGGAATTTGAGCACACACAACAACACTCACACTTGATGGTGTGGATTTAGACTGAGGCTGAACCCAAATCTTGCTGTACTGTACTTGTCCACTCTGTTGACACTGATAACGTGTTCAGCAGACGTAATGTGACGTCTTGGTGCCTTCACTGTGGCCTGATGCCCACTGAGGTAAAATGGGGGCACTGCTGCATTCATGAGATGTGGGAATAATCCTGGTGAAATTGTATGAAAAGCTCAAAGAGGAGACTTTCTAAACATTCACTATTGATTATCTTTTCAATTTTCAAGGTCATTTTAGGCTGTCAGACTCTATTAAAGTGACTTTCTTGAATCTTGCAGGTCAGATCAGCTGCTTTGGAAAAGACCCACATGATAAAGAGTCACATGATAGTAAAATGATATGAAATACTTGATAGTTCTTCACATTTTCAGTTATATGGAGTTACTACTTTAAAGCTCAACACTGTTGTGGATGGAGTTTTTTAAATCTTAGTTGAGGGGGATATTTACAATTGAAATTTTATTTGGTGCAGAACCATTTGCCCATAACACATTAATATTAAACTGTACATTAAGCAAAACAACATAATAAATATGTGCTTTAAAACACAGAAAAACATTCAAAACCTATGTTAGTTAATATTTGTTAAACTTCTTGTGACAGGAATTCAGTATCCCCACTGAGGTAAAATGGTAGAGTCCACTGCCACGCGAAAGCCTTCACTTTCTGTTCTTTTCAACCGAAAACTAATCTCCGACACTTTCTTTCTAACTTGAACGCAGCATAAAGCCAGCTTTACAGCCGCCTCTCCGCCAATCAGCTGCGAGTCTTGGTAGTAAACAAGCAGCCCGAGTGGGCGAAACGCCGCCGCTGATTGGTCAGGCTCTTCCGTTCAAGTACACACCTCCCTTCTGACAACGTGTTCGGACACGAGTTTCGCCGGGAGGGAAGAAGATGGACGAGGAGGATAGTGGCGAAAATAACCGGAATATTATCTTTAATAAACACATAAACACGTCAAATCACACACAAAATGCATAGTGCGAGGGTGGCGTCACTGTAGCGCGCACAAACACTGAGGGTATAACGATTAAAAGGGCATGATAACGATAATAGCAGTTATATTTACAAAGGTAAGATGTAAATGCATAAATAGATGAAATGCATTGACTGAAAATAGCATCGGTTTTTAATATACGGCTGCAAACGCACTGTTCATTTACTGCAGGAACAGTGGAGAAGCAATAGGTTGGGTTTTAAAAATAAACATGCAATTAGCATGTGTTTCACCGTTTTATATTACATGTTTTCTCGTGTTTTAACGACAACACTGTTCTCCACCCGGCAACACTGGAAGAGTGAGAGCAGGAGAAACACCCTCTCCTCCTCCTCCGCTCACTGAAGGAAAACATTTTTATCTCCTGGCCTCGCTGCAAAAACAGACGCCGAACATCATAACGAAGCACTGTTCATTTACTGCAGGAACAGTGGAGAAGCAATAGGTTGGGTTTTAAAAATAAACATGCAATTAGCATGTGTTTCACCGTTTTATATTACATGTTTTCTCGTGTTTTAACGACAACACTGTTCTCCACCCGGCAACACTGGAAGAGTGAGAGCAGGAGAAACACCCTCTCCTCCTCCTCCGCTCACTGAAAGAAAACATTTTTATCTCCTGGCCTCGCTGCAAAAACAGACGCCGAACATCATAACGAAAACAGAATGGTGTGTGTGTGTGTGTGTGTGTGTGTATTTCATGTACTCACTCGATCCGTGCAGAACTCGGCCTCGTCCGTCCCGTCAGAGAAACTGCAGCGGCGGGGTTGAAAATGTTGAAGCTGCCGGGCTTTAACGGTCCCACCGGCTCTTCACTCCCTCAGTCTGCGCCGAGGGAAGGGGGGGGGGGTTGGTCGGGTACGCGCCTACGTGTGTCTGCACGGCGGAGCAATGCCGGGGGTGACAGCTGGGCACAGCACAGCACAGCACAGCACAGCACAGCACAGCACAGCACAGATAACAGCGGGCTGCAGCGCCGCCGCCGCGCGCATCACAACTGAGAGGATGATGTAGGTGAGAGGTTACTGACAGTAGCAGCAGCAGCAGTATCCTCTTAGTCACATGAACATCAGATCGTCATTGATGCTTTTAGGTTCTGTCCCTAATAAACAAAAATGGATCACTTTGACATTAGAACAAATTGCAGAGACTATTTAAAGGTCTAGTGTGTAACCCGCAACTGTGCGCGATTAGGTGCACCATTACTTTGGAATGAGCCTTTTAATAAGCAAGATTCTTACTTTATGGGGCTTTACCTTCTTGCACCACATCAGTATTTTTAAGGGAAAGCTTTAATGCAAACAAAGAATGACATGACTTTAATTTGAAAGAGGCTGTGCTTCATCAGTTGTTGGTGAGCTGAACCAAAAATCCAATAACTATGCAACTTAACTTTATCTGCCTTTGTATATAGTTGCATGTTAAACCTGCACATTACTTCATACGAAAAAATAAAAGGGGTAGCACATCCTGATATGTGAAGGCCACCTTTATGGTGCTTTTCCACTACACTTCTAGTGCTCCACTCAACTCTTTTTTTGCTTTTCCATTCAGGATAATATGGTTCCTGGTACTTTTTTTTAGTACCAATACTAAAATGTGACATCTACATTGGTCAGAGAGTGTCTTCACTGGATCGGTCATGAGCACGGTGTCCGATATAAGAATCAAACCACACAATGCCAAACTGTAGATCAGTTAAAGAGTACTAAATCCTAAAAACGTGTTAATTAACCCTTCGAACCAGTTTACGTAACGGAAACCAGAAACTTTTGGAACAAAAACAAAACCAGAAACGTTATATTTATTTATTCATCCTCTCAAACTGTAAAAAACATTCTGGCTGCTGCTTTCTTTCTTTAAGCTGTTGTAGAAACATGGTAGCACAAGATGGTGGCCTCCCCAAAGCAAGGCCCTTGCACAAAGTACACATTCAAAGCTTATTACTGTACAAGGCTGTGGAAATCATACATTTATACACACGGCGAGGTACGTTTATTTGTAGTTATATATAATTTCTGCCAATTAACCCTAAATGTTACACACTGGGACTTTAACCACAGAATAGCCTCAGAGAGGAAAAATAACATGAGGATACTCATTCAAAATGTAACATGTTGCGTCCTTCATCTGAAGTCAAGCTCTGTCAAGCTGTATGATCAGACCTGATTGAGGGAGCGTTTGTGTGTATACAACAGCAGCGCATGGCCGGGTGGGGGCAAAAAGCATTTATCCTGTCAAACTGCCGAATGACCATGTGTTTTTTGAGCAGCAATGGTGATTTTCCTCTCTGTGTTTTCAGTCATACTCCATCCTGTTTGCGTCCATCTCCTGGCCCACACCTTGGGAATTATTGCACGATATGATCTATGATACAGATGCATATATATATATATGTATACACAACTGAGAGGGGCAACCTTTTTCATCAAATTAATTGACATTAAGGGGTCAGCAAGCTTATAAATATATAAAGAAATAAACCAGAGATCCATGAGATACATTAGTTAATGCAATGAATACTTTTCCATAAAATAAAATTTATTGATTTACCCATGGAATAGCCTCAGACGGGCTAAATATCAACACTGGAGTAATGTTTCAAAGTTGTATACACATCAGTTGATGTGCTCACAAAAGAACATAAATGTAGTAGAGTGGTACATTTTATACACTAAATGAATGATTTACAATTCAAATCAGCTGTGTATCTATTTCCATCTCTCTGGTCTCTTTTGCTGTATTCCAGGAAATACAACACATACAGCCCTGTACTTATAGATGTATCTTAGCCAATAATTTGCTGTGCTTAATAATTTTTACTCGACGAATAGATGAATACGGGGCAAAATACAAACGAGGACCTGATCCCCCTTAGACACCCCCAAGGGTGGACCTATAGAAACCTATTGAAACTATAGAATTAAAAATTAAAAGGGGATTTAAAATGGCCTTTGCATACAAGAGATGTCCTCCTCCTCCTCCTCTGTTTGTATTGTGAGGTTATTACTTTAAAATGCTAAATTTACCCGTTTGAGCTGCTGTAGAAACAGGGCGGTGCAAGATGGTGAAACAAAATGGTGGCCTCCGTACAGCAAGCCCCTTTATACAAAAGGCTTATTTGAAGAATAAGAAAGCCAAACTTTATTTTGAAGCGATTTTAGATTCATACAAATATTTTTGTGGTCGTATATTTTATTTAATGCCACTAAAGCCTCTTAAATGTTACAGACTGCATATTAACCGTAGGCTAGCTTAAGAACAGTTAAATAACATTAGACATTTTGTTTCAAAATTAAATAAACAAGAACTGGAGTAAAGGCTACCTACAATTTAATAATACACGTAGCACAGCAACAAATTCTTTTGACTTTCAGTTACAATCAGTAGTGGGTCACCTCCTCCACGTATAGTCACATTGGGCTCATTGAGAAACTGAGTAGTTTACAAATGATGCATAAAGCTTAAACAGAGACGGCCTGTAATAAAATATAATATACAGACCAAGTAACCTAATCTCATTATAAAAAATATGTCACTGGTGTCCTTCAAGGCAAGTAACCATCAAAGCTGCTGTATGTAGTCTATCAATCCCCCCCCATACGTCACCTGATAAATTTCAAATACGATGTGTTAATGTGTGTTTCTGTGTGTTTGAGAGGCAGGATTAGTGTTTACTGTCTGTATCCTTTCCCCCAGACATCTAGTCAGCAAGGATTTTAGGGTCTCTAAGCATGAGGAAGAGGGACACGCACGTATGGACATAATGCATTCCATTCCCCTAACCCTAACCCTGACTTAACTAAAGTGTAACCCTAAAACCAAGTCTTCACCCTCAAAAAGCAATTTAAAGTTATGTGCTAAAATGTCCCCACAGGGTCAAAATGTCCTCACAAATAGAGATTTGTCCTAACAGACGACGACATACACACACACCAGCGGAGTGAGAAATCCAGTCCTCTCAGTTTTAGTCCTCAGCCAAGTCAGCTGTCTCTACTGACCGGTTGGACAGATTGTGAATGATACCATCAACAGATAACGGTTTTAAATAACACAAGCCATTGTATATTTGAATAAAGAGTGCAGTGAAAGACACCGGGAAAAGGTTTAATGATTTGCCTGAATGAGACAAGGCTTTGAACATGCTGATGTTTAACATTGCGTTTTTCAGACATTTTGCCAAACTTTGTAAAATTTGCTAGATTTTCTAGGGACACACTCATATTGTATGTTTCCCTTAGATTAATGTGTCCATACATTGTTCAAAAGTAATCTAGGAACTTCAGATAACTACGTATTACAAAATAAAATCTAATTAAAAGTGCTGGACTCTATTGTAACTGAAGGTGTTACTTTATCTTGTTTCCTGCCCATTTTATTTGTTCTTTACTTATCATCTAATTTATCCTCACCCCCTCTCTCCCCTTCTTTTTTCACAAGATTGCAAAATTAAATTTCTGAAAATATTTAAGTGGAGGAAACTGGGAACTTTTCAGGAAACCCCCTGCCAGAGTGTCAATGTGAGAACCACTGGTAAAGCAGGTCTAGTATGAACTGGAAACCATGGTAACCGTCTTGGCATGCTGACGTTTTGCATGGAATATGACGATGGAAATTTTCAGTTAGGCGTTTCGAGTTTTGCAGATGAAGACAAATGATGAAATGGCATCTATATCAAATTTCGGAAAAAGGATCAAGATTTAGGAAGCATCCAAAAATGAAATCCCAAACATATAAACATACAGTGAAAATCATAGGGTCATCACAGTCGGAGCACTTCACTGTCTGGGGAACAATTGTGTCTGGACAGTCTGTCCAATAGTTGTTTCAACACAACACTTATTTAAATTAGTGGAAGAACTGTCCCACAGATTAACATCACTTGGCTGATTGAAAATGCTCTTTCCGCCCTCACTCATGTAGACTATGACTTGGATGTCAGTCTTTTCTCTATAAAAATCAAACATTCAGTTGTAAAATGCGCAAAAATCATAGTTAAAGTTTAGAGAAGAAATCTTTGGTTATTATTTATTGTATTCAAAATCGGCTAATCTCCTTTTTTAAAGGCTGTGTGTTCATGGATTGATTGACAGTAATCATCAGACTACATTTTAAGTGTTGCTGAAACTTGGTTGTACTGACGTGCAAGGCGTTAATCTGCTGAGCCCCACCCACCTGAAACTAGCGAGAGTCAGATTAAACTGAAAGAGAATAGGCTGGGACTACATTGCTCATTGTATAGAGGCCTTTTAAAGGGATATTAAAGAGATTTGGGAGGGAGAAGCAGTGTTTAGTGACAATTCTGTTAACTTGGGTGTGTTTTATTTGACTGGTCTGCGGAATAAAATGGCAATGCATGGTATGACAGCTGGTATTACAAGCATGACGGCTCCACCCTGCTTTCAGGTGACCTTTGCTTCACTCTGAATAGTCAGTAAACTCAGGTGCCACTCCCATCTCATCACAATCAACCGGCAAGGCTTTGGAACTCTGTTTCCTGCTCATGCATGTTTCCAGCTTAAGCCGAGAGCTTATCTGAACCAGATGAACAGACCAGACGGTTCATCAGCAGACTGAGACACTGGAGGACAAACGGAGACATACAAATAAAATACAAACAGAAAGTTGATCCCTTCGATGATAACCAAGGCGTAACAAAGGTAAAATCCCCCCCTCGTGCCACAACAAATCAGTGTTAACTCATGCAGTCCACTATAAGAAATGTCCTTCATTGTTTTCCAGTATCTCATCCAGCCTAGCTGATGAAACAGTGTTGTTTGATTAAAGGTCCATTGCAGTGTTTTAGCACGTTGTTATACTGATATACATTTCCGTTAAAACCATCAATTGTTCATTGATTTCCATACAGTACAGAAATGTTATCATCACCGGGCTGACACACAGAGACAAACAAACCCATCACTTTCGTTCAAACCCTCTCACACCTGAGGATAACATAAAAGCTTTACACAGGGAGTCCCTTGCTGAATTGGAACTTGAACCTAAAGCTGACACAGAAATATTTTCACAATTTAGAAATATATTAGAATATGGATAACTCTTATGTAACAGTTCCCATTGGCTGAACTGCAACTGTTAAATCTGGTGTCTGTGGCCCTTGCAATGCTGTAATACATATGACTAATCATTTTGTTTGGACATGCTGGTTGTCATAATGATCATTTAAATGTCTTATAAAACAAGGTGTTAGTGTCAGTGAATCACTCTCTCCTCCACCCGGCTGCAGGCAGTGTGTGCATTCTGAAATGAGCTTTTCCAGATTCCTCCTGCAGCGTCTTTGTTTCCTTTTTCCCCTTTCAGACAACTTTATTTATTGGAATCACTTTAAGTTGTACCAGCTCCTGTATCCAATGTATTGTAAAATGAGTTGGACTGATTCAGAAAATCTTTACAATACATATCCCTCCTATAACACCGCATAACGCCGCCAGACACTTAAAAACTTTATTTAAAAATAAAATCACTTGAAAACTGTCCTCTTCCACTATGTTATCCTCTGCAGTTAGCTTCATGATAACTAGATAACATGGAAAATCTTGGATGGCTTCACAGAGCAGATTGTCCTGTCAGCTTTTTTGGCTGTTTAATAAAAATCGTTAAAATTCAGTGCTGGTCAGAGGTAACGTGACAAGCCCTAAACTCAATCTGTCAGGTTAAAACAAATCAAATCACAGATTATCTCTGGCAAGTTACAAGATTCTGACTCTGATTACTGCAATGATTTAGTTTTGGTATTTTTTTTTTCTTTTTCTAGGAATAAAATGTTGCATATAAGGTTTTACATTTGTAATGGAATCAATACCATTGTACATAATTTACGATGTACGGTTGCTGTGTGGGCAACGGTGGAAAGAAACATACAGGATCCATACTCTAACCTACTTGAACCCAAAAATGAGAGAGAATTTTTTTAAAATGAGTGATGATGATGATGATGATGATGACAAGGTGTGGATGGCAGCTCCCGCTGGCCGGCCGGCCTCATTTTTCTGTCCATAAGTCCATCTGAGACACTGTCACATGTAGAAGACTCTGGATTTGTCCTCCTTCCCGAGTCTTGAAACTGAGTTTCTCTTTCCTGTCATGTTGGTGTTTGTTATGGTGCTGTGGGCTGGAAGGCTAGTTGGTGTATGCTTTCTGTCTCTCTAGTGTGTTGACAGGCATGTCTTTGTGGTTTCTCCATGTTGACGAGGTTGAAACCCCTGGACCTGGAAATGTAGATCAGTAATGTAAGTAAATCGGACATTTTGCCAGGTTGAATTTTTTTCATTTTATTTTTTGCTTAATGTACAGATGACGCACCGGAGTCTGTTGCAGCGCTGTCCTTGGTTCCTCCATCAGCCTGTTTTGGTGAAAAACAAAAAAAGATCAAACATCAAATATAGTAAGCTTAGCTTGGCCTAAAGACTGGAAATAGTAGGAAACTGAGATTTTGGTTTGGACCTTCCACACTCTCATTGGAGCTCAATAATAAGTAACTGATTAACAAAAAATCTTAACTGAATTAAACATGATAGCGCTGGACTGTTTGGGCCAAATGTAATTATTTCCTGAGATCTAATCTTGTGGCCTTTAGGAAGTAGTTTGTGAGGAAATGATCGGTCCCATTTCTAAATTAAAAGGGTTGCTTTCTTAATTATACCATGCAATAAAGCTCTCGGAGAGCACAGGCTTCTGCTCAGGCCTCATCGTTTTCCACAGTGTCTGCACACCCCAATAATTTCTTCCTCTGGCAATAACATACATCATATATCATCATAATATCATAAATTCTTTTCTTTATTCTGTGAGTTATACTGCAGTATGAAAGTTGTGCTGCCAAAAACATAACCCTCCTTGCAGTGGTCGCTAGATTTTACATATATGCAGGATCAGCCCAAGCCTTTACTGTATAAGAAATAATGCAATCTGAGTTCATCCCAAATTGTATTCAGCGCATATGATTTTACCCTGAAATTCACTTGAATTTGAAATTACTGAATCTCCTCACCTCTAATTGCTTGTTGGAAGTGAAACGACTGGTGTCTTTAAGAGTTAGTTCAGGTTTTGACAACTAAGGTCACCTAAATGGCTCATTTAATAAAATCGAGGCCATTTTAAGAATATGCTGACACTCTGTCTTGCAAAGAGCCTTTTCTGACAGCAAACTGAAATGTGTGTTTGTTTGTAAACTGAGCACTCTCGTCAACCAAAGCCCATTGAGAAAATCTAGGTTTATACCTCACTGGGACACAAGAGCTGCCGGTGTACTACAACATTGTTTGGGAGGTTTGTGTCACTTAGGGAAATCCAAACAAAGGAGGCAAACACTGAAGTCACAAACTAGCAAATTTGAACATATTGATGATGTCAGCAGTGGCTCAATAAATCCTGTATGCCATGATGTAAAATTGCTGATTTTCTCTATGTACTTTGGTGTGTGAGGAAATAAATTAAATAAGTCACAATGATGGCCCCATAGCTTTAGTTTATATATATATTAAAAATTTGATTAAAAATTATATATATTAAAATAATTCACCTTTTGTACATGCATTCAGGTTATAATCATTTCATCATTACATGTACCAACATATTTATTTATGAAACCTAAAATCTTGTGCATATCAATTTTCTAAAAACTAATAATTAGTTGCCGTGATTCTGTTATGGAGAAACTTTAATCCCCATACATTTACATCAAAAGAGAAACTGTTATCTTTTTTTCTCTTACGGACTGAAACTTATTTGGATGCGTTTGCATGTAGACATTTTATTCAAATGAACTAATAAATATCCTCAGACTAACTAATGAATGTGTTTTAGTAATGATTGTTTGAACAATTGAGTTATTTAAGATTTCAGACTGTTTAAATCCATCCGTGAATTGAACATTCTGTCAGTTCATGTCTACAGCGGAAATCTAGAAGAGATGAAGTCTTCATTTAATCGTTTGTTTTTCACTTTTAAAAGACTGCAAATTCAGCGATGATGAGGATTATATACGATCCAGTCAAAGCGTTTGATGGGCTTTGTTTTTCTAGACGTTAAATCAGCTTAACCACTCAGACTCTGTGCCTAATGGAATTAATTGTCATGTATATCGGCATTTAGAGGCCACTGATGCTCAGCACATGCTACCTACAGTAATGATTAAATGTTTGCAGGATTACCCAGAAGCCATACTGAATAACTCTGGCCTTTATTTTTGGAGCAGATCTGTTTAAAGTTTTTTTTTCATCCCCACTTCTTTCATCACTGCAAGAAAAAGTGCCTTTTTCCCTTTTTTTTTTGCTAATTTGACATAATATAATGATCATAATGATAAAATTAGAGTGCTGATATCTATGAACTAATAACTAGAATTTTCAAGTTTATAAAAATGGCAGGCCTGTTAAACTGGTGTCAGTTTTGTTCTTTAATCTGCCCTCCAAATTTTTATTTATGTTAGGGTTCCATCATTAAAAATACAGTACAGTTCACTACAATCAAAAAAAGATACCACTCAAGCAGATATTAATCATATTTACAAATGTTGCTCTCATTACATCCCAACTAATTATCTATTCATTTTAATGTAATATTTTAATTGATATCAAATCTTCTCAAGGTTTTGCATGGCTTCACTCTATTAAGGCCAGTAGCAGCTGCAGACCATCCTCCTGTTGGTCACTGATCATCAGCCACTCATTGCTCTCAACTGGCAGTGAAATACTTTACACGCCACATGACAAATAAGTGGAAACAGAGAGTTCATACCGTTGAGCCGTTCACATCGTACGCATTGCTTGGATTCCTGTGGAGGACAAGGAAGAAAACAAACGCTTATAAAGAATTATGATGGTATTCTTTATCTGTGTATGCTGAGGGTGTATGAGGAGAGACGTGTTTGTAGTCCTGTGTACATGAGGGTTTGGTTTATGGCTCTACACGTCTGCCACATGTTTTGTCATTGTTACAGCTTATTTGGGTTCTTTCTCTCTCACACACACAGACACACACAAACGATGCATTTTTCATGTACAGTGCTCTTAGTAAGGACATAACTCTAACCTGAACCATTACAACTAAATGACTAAAAACCTCACCTACATTCTAGACCAAAAACCAGGTTTAAACCCCCTGAAAGACCTTTTAAAGTTGGAAGAACCTGCTAAAATGTCCTCACAAGATCAAAATGTCCTCAGTGTGTCCCCACTGACACACACACACTTGCTGTCTTTGTGTGTGTCACCATCATGTTCTCCGCTCCCTTCTCTTCTGTTTTGCTGCACAAGTTCACAATACTGTAAATTTAATTAGACTTTAGTCTTTTTTTTTTGAGCTGCACTGAACGTCTTATTCAAGTCTTGCCAAATGTTGAGAATGAATTTGTAGTCGCCTCCGCCGTCATCAGTAAGATAGAGTCAGGGTCTCGACCGCACCTGTCCACAGAACCCGAGTGACATGACCGAGTTTAATCAGCAGCAGTCGGACGCCACACACAGCAAACACACACTGGCGGATCACGGATGTGGAAATAAAAGTGCTGTCAGTAAAGGGAGGTAAACGGTGGAATAGCTGAAGAGGGAGTGAAACACATCACAGTTTTAAGACTCATCTCCAATAATGCCTCAGGCAAAAGAGAACCACCTTGTCTGACCACTTTTAAATTGACAATTTGACAAAGAGATTTCTGATTTTGTCTCTAGGCAGATTTAAAAAAAAAACAAAAAACGCAGTAACATTATGTGCACAAATGCCTCAATAAAATGCATACATACAAATAAACAATACACAATTTCTATGTTTAAAACTGCCTAGGGACACTACTCTATGATACCAATATAAAAACACCAGACTGAATAAAACATACAAGGTAAAATGGGATTGAAAGTAGAAAAAATAAATTTGTATGTGTACAGGATGGAAGCTGAAGTGTGAGAGCGTAGCAGCATGAGTGGGTCACACCCTTCTGGTGAGTGGGTGACTGTGGATGGAAATCAACATTCTTGCCTCAATCATATAATCTCACCGTACATTTATGAATGAATGGATTTGCTTCAGGAGCTGAAAATATTGTTTCGCAACTGCATTAAAGGTACAGTGTGTAAAATTTAGCGACATCTGAAAATCCCTTCACCCTTCTATGTCGCCCTCAGATTCCTCACAAAGATGCCTAGTTTGTCCATTGTACTACTCTAAAAACATTGAGGTGATCAGGCTCCTGATTTAAATATTAAAGGCTCATTCTGGGCTAATGAAAATCAATGACTCGTGCAACAGTTATGACTACAATGAGGTGATTTTTACCCTTAAGAAATAAAGTGTGTATTTATTTTCACACTGGACCTTTAAATTCTTCCACTGTTTTATTGCCTTAAAGCTTTCCTTGAGGCATCGGGTGTTCTTTGTCGTCATCGACACACTCAGTGCTTCCTTTTAAATGTTCATAGTAAACATCATGGTTGATGATGACTATGCACTATCACTACAGTCCTGCTCCGGCTTCATTCCTCTGAGGGGCAAACTAGTCCAGCAATGTAAAGAAGCAGAGTGTGTGTAGAAGATGAGCCTCTTTTCCACTGTTGCTGGTATGATGCATGCATAGATGTGTGTTTGAGTTATCTCATGTTAATAAATCCAGTCATCCAAGCCCAGCCCATGTGACTCTACTTCCTCCTAAAAGAGGCAACACCCTTGATTTAACAAAACACTCATCAAGTCAAACAACTCTGGGTTCTGTGCTGCTGGGCAGCGGTGAACAGGAATTAAAAACCTTGCAAGTCTGACCCTCACCAAATAGGGAAATTCCTATTTTTATAATCCTGAGCAGCAATGAGTGACAGTTTTCAGGAGTGCAAATGGTCAGAGGAGGCACACATTTTAGAGAACATGACTGCAATATGTTTGAAGGGAACATTTCTCTTTATCACCATGTTTCTCTCACCTGCGACATTGGGCACAAAGGGCGAAGACATAAACGCCGAGGATAAAGAAAGCAATGAGTGACATGAGGCTGCCCAGCCCCGGGGAAGAAAACCAACCCAAAGTGTCAACCACACCTAGTGGAGGCATTGTCCTGGTTTTCTGGTAAACAATGGGAAAAAAATAAACCTGCAACACAGTAGACACACAAGCTGTAAAAGCAAACTTCATAAATAAATAAAATGAACAAATACAGCATCTTCCATAGTGAAATGCAACACATTCAACACCCCATTTAACCAAAGTGAAACACAATCTCAAATGAAGGGGATGTAAGAACTTACGTTGTTAATGCTCCGCTCAGCTGTAGCTCTGTCACTAACTGCTGTCAGTCATTCCAGTGCCTCAGCTTTATGTGGCTCTCACAGTAGGAAGGTGTTTTAGAGAGGGAGTGTTCACACTGGTGTCCTGTCTGTTGTGAAGGCAGGGCTGACACAAGCTCACAAACATCCCATTGTGCTTGTTTTTCATGACTGAAACACATCCGCGCCCGAGTGAATGCTGCAGCACCCGACGGGCCCGTGCGAATTCCAAATACTGCAGGATACAGTAACCTTTAAGAGATGCTGGTGGGGTGGCAGGGGAGTGTTCAGACTCACGGTGTCCCACCATCCATATTCCTCTTAAAAGTTCTGGTTTAGACATTTATAGATTTGTTTTGCGTCATAATTTTTTTTTTTTTTTATGGTGAACTTTGAGTGAAAACAAGCCCTTTTATTTTGAAATTGTGTGAAATACTGTCACAATATCATGATGGAATATCATGACATAGTTTTAATCTCAGTGCCCCCCACCAGTCATCTGAGTTTGAGACCTCTGGCCTAAACAAAGCCGTATCCCTAATCTTAACCAGAACCAGTTAATGCCTAACCCTAACCTTAACCTAAATCTTAGTCCTGAATTTAATCATTTCCTCAGAAATGAAGGTCTGGCTCAAATTTTAGTATTACAGCAACATAAAAATGTATAGGTGTAAGTCATATACCATATTTTTAAATGCCTTAGGTATGAGGTACCAGAAAGACACACTGCTATTTCTATGACAGTATATGTAAATGATTCACCCTAATAATGTATCAGTCATAAAGACTCTCTTTAGGCTGCGCAGAGAACTGATTTGCTTAAACAGCTGACCCAAGAGAGGATACTGCAGAAAAAAAAAGGAACATGGCTCTTGTGTGGAGCGAGGATTTGGCTACACATCAGAGTCGGTCAGAGTTTGGATTGTTGTGCTCTAGAGATGCTGTTGGAGTTTTGCACGTGGTTGTGTGCACGTTTCGGTGGATCGCTTTGAATAAAAGACAGGGTGGAGTCATATGGGCTATTTGGATGAAGGAAATGATAGAGTTTTGCCTTGTTGACAGAGCTGAGTCCTCAGGTTAGGATGGATGGCTGCAGTGCATGCACACACACACACGCACACACACACACGCACACACACACACACGCACACACACACACACAATGTCTGCAGTATGTGCTTTGTTTTGTGTATGTAGGAGTGTAACATACCAGTGAGAGTTGAAAAATTGCAGTGTGCACGTTCCTCGCCACTCCTGCATCATGCCAGTCTTTTTTTCTTTTTAAATGGATGCATTGTCAGTAGAATTAACTCATCAAGCACTGAAACTGTACATTCATCTGTATGAAATGACGCTCCGCACTCATTTGTTTTGGGTTGACGTAAAACTCATTTTTATAATGTTCATAGTGGATATCTTTCACAGATGTGAAAATGCATGTTTATTAGTTATTACCGTTACTGTCTTCTCTGCTGTGACACCTTACATTTCCCCACTGTTGGGCTAATAAAGGACTATCTTGTCTTATCTCGTAGGTCATGCTTTGTTTTTTTCCCCGTCCACATTTTAGTAAAATTGCTTATTCAATTTTTCCCTCAAGTCACATAAGGTGATTGGCACTGTCACTTTTTCATTCATGTTAAAATCAAATTCAAAGCTTTAAAACAATCGTGTTGTACAATCATGATGCATAACCAGTGTCTGCAGACAGTAAAAATATGTATAAATGTTTGTTAAATGATAATAAATGTTGACCCAGGACTGTTGCATCAGACAAGAATGGGAGAACATTCCTTTCTTAAAACTCCAGTAACTGGTCTGCTCACTTCCCAGACGTTTACAGACAGTTGTTAAAAGAAGAGGGGATGCTACATAATGGTAAACATCTTTTTTTGAGATGTGTTACTGCCATCCAATTCAACACGAGCTAATATTTTTCAACATCTGAAATGCAGTTTATGTTCTATTAGGAATAAAATATGGGTTTATGAGATACGCAAATCATTGCGTTGCATTATTTACATTTTACATAATTAAAGCCCTAGGCCAAATTGACCTGCCAACACTGTCTTTAGAGGTTACAGTATGTGCACAGCAGGTCATGGCAGGTCAGACTGGAGGGAACATGCAGAAAGACCAATTCTTGTTTTTTCTGAGAGGCTGCCATGTTTGCAGTTCTTCAATTCTTCACATTTTCTTGCAATAAATAAGCTTCAGTTCCAAAAGAAACTTTTTTGATTGATGAATCCACCTATCAGCACATAAAGCTCACTAATAAACGCATACTGATTTGATACCATAACTGCAGTGTACTACACGCAAACCTATTGTTTGCAGTGTTATCAACACCAAATGACGTCCACGCCCGTCCCTTGTCGAACAGCCTCATTCTGTCATCATTGTCTTCAGAAGCCCTGCAGAACAGATAATGAGAGCATCTATAGGTCTCTGTAGGCAATTTTCATTTGTTCTCCTCCTGAAAACAGTTATGACTGCTGCTTTTGGCACAAAGCAAAAATGATTGCGACGCTCTCACAGCAGAGGGATGGCAAGCCGCAGGGATGCAGATGATTTCAGATGCTGCTCCCATAGTCGTGAAAGACACAATTTAATTTGTAATAGGGTTTAACATGTCTATCTGAAAAATTTAAAATAAAAAACTCTGCAGGGAAGGGGTCTTACTGGAGTGTTACATAATCCAAAATGCTGCCTAAATAAAAAACAAACTCTTTATTTTGCCTTCTGTGGTGGCATTTCATTAATAAGATGCATGTTTGAATTCTGAATTAGGCTGACATAAAGCATTATGTTGTGTATGGGTGAAGTTTTTACTGAAATAGTGTGTCAATTTTGAATTTGGATCACACAGCAATGACAATTTACTACTGTTTCATTTATTTTGCCATATTTGCCATATTACACTGAGGTGTAGGGTAAAACATATGCAAGTAACAAAGGCACTGTTCATTTTTACAGAAAAGAACAATACGTATCATTCATAGCACAACAGTACCGTCCATTAAGTCAGGTTTATTAAAACTTGAGGAGTTATCGGAGTTATAGACATTAACATGTCTGTGATTTCCATCCACCCATCGTCAGTCACTTATCTGAGATCGGGTCGTCGATTATTAGTGATGTACAGAGCTTAAGCAGAGCATTTAGAGACTGAAGACCAGAGAAGGAAAGTTCATTTTAAAGAGCAATTCCCACTGACTACTTTAAAGCAAATCTGTATCTCTGGATTCAAATTTGGAATTCTGTCCAGACTGACAGGTGTTGTCTCAATAGCTTTCTATTTTAAAAAAAAATGTATAAAAGAACAATGAGGGCATATGAAATTTAATAGGTCTCCTGCGTGGGGCACATGGTGGAATAGTGGCTGGCACTGTTGCCTCACAGCAATAAAGTTACTGTTTCGAATCCAAGTCCGACAAAGAGCGTGTTGGTTTTTTTCCAGCACTGTGGTGGACTGGTGACCCGTCCAGGGTGTGTCCCACCCTTCGCCCCATGTCAGCTGGGATTGGCTCCTGTGTCTCTGTGACCCTCATGTGGGAAATAAAGCCGCGGACACAGAGGGAGTGATTGTCTGCTTAGTTTTTAAATGACTATGTTGCCAGTGATCTTTTTTTTTCTTTTCCATGTATAGCTGTTTATTATGGATGTGTGAATGGCATAAAATTAATGAAATATTTTGGTGATGAATACACATGTACAATTTTCAATAAAAGTTTAAGATACAACTGTCATATGACCCAAACAAAAGAAGAGTGGAAAGACATATATATGTAAATATTAATATACTATATATGTACATAAATTCCTGAGTAAAACGTGTACATTGAGGAGTTTCATGTGTTCATATCTTGAAGAGTCAAGAGGAAACAAACAAAGCCAGGTTAACACATACATGCTCAGTGCATATGTTAGTCTCTGACAATAGCAGCTATAAATGCAGTCTGCATAAACAAGCCAGGAGTCAGTTTAACATAGAATAAATCATGTAAATCAGTCACAAAAACCTACAGAAAAGTTGTTTTTAAACAGACAAAACACTGTATTTATTTTGTGACCAGGATTTAATCATATGTGTAACATAGGTCTTTTCAGTATTGGCCCAAAGGACCAATATATTTGATGATTATTTATTTGTGATGGGGACAAAATATTTTAAGAATTTTAGTCTTATTTGTTTACTTCAGTATTTTTGGGACCTGAATCCTCTGTACTTCGGGAAACTCCAATGTCAGCTTTTATAAAGGGCCTCCGTTTAATTTCAAAGAGAGGCATTTAAATCTGAAGAAAGCCTGAGCTCTGACTCACACAGCTGATACCAGGTCATTCTGAATGTCATCCTCTGGGAATTGAATCATTAAACATTCAAATACTTTAAAAAAAAAAAAAAAAAAAGGTATGACCAGCTGCTTAATGTGACTGAATGTGCATCGCCGAACAAAGGAAAACAGACAGCGTGAACAGTGAAACACCCTGACAACAGCGTAGTTTTCTCTACATGGACAAACAGGGTCAGCAAGATAGATCTGTGTTTAACACCAGTGTCTTAACACTCTTGATTTATTTTACAGCCTGCGCTTAAAAAAAATCTCAATCTGCTAAATATTTGCAAGTCTGACCAGTTTCTTCCAGATTGTGTTGATGTAAACTCAGATTTGACTCCTTAAACACATTCCTGCCTTGCTGGGAAAATGTGATTGACTGTTCCCAGTTTGGCCCATTCAAAGATTTAATGCATTATATTAACATGAAGAACCAGCTGAGGCACTGAGTGAGGGAATGATCCAATCACCACAACTTGATTATTATCAGGTGAAGTCATACAATTGCCAGTTACTGCATTTGGCCACTGCAGGGCAGTGTTGTCTTCTGTCACACATTCTCTAGCCCCTTACCCTAACCTTAACCATCACAACTAGATGCCTAACCCTAACCTAAACCCAATTCTAACCCTAACTCTAAAACCAGGTCTTAACCCTGAAAAAGCCCTTTTAAGGGGTGAAAAAAGTGAGGACCAGCCAAAATGTTTCCATTCAGTTCAGAGGACATTGCATTGCACTTATATTAATTTCCTGGAAACTTTCTCTAATCTTAAATATAATTACTGGTGCCTAACCACATAACTTTAACCTTAACCTAACTTTAAAACATGTCTTCACCTTAAATTGTAGTCATTTACTTGACTTTTGTCCCCATAAGGAAGACAAGTCCCTATAATGTGACTGTGTAAACAAGTGCAAGTCCGCACAACACGAATAATACTTGAAAAGCACACACACAGGTTTGCACAGTTATTTTTCGTAAGACAATGAATTGACAACCTTGTCCATAACATACCATAACCTCAATTATAACTAGATAATGCCCAAACCTGACTAACCCTAACTAAACCACAATACAAATCCTAGCCCTAAACTATACCATGTTTTTAGAAATGAGGTTCTGCCTTATTAGTACCAGGTTTTGGTCTCCATGAGGACTACTGGTCCTGATGAGGTCTGTATTTATGCCAGAAAAGGTTCTAAAGAGGTAATAAATACAAGCACACACACACACACGCATACATACATACATACATACTAAACTGGATTTCCTAAAAGACTTTACTTACCCACTTGGAGGGGCATTCTGCCAACTTGTAAGCATGTGCTGGACCCCCCTGCTTCAGTGGTACACTGACCTCTTTGTTCACCAACTGTTAACCCCACTGTTTGGTTCATCCACCTCGGTGAATGCTGTAATCCGGAGCTGTACTTTGACTTCACCCTTCAGTGCTGAGACTGCTGTTTTCTCCAACAATGCCCAAAACTGCTCAGTAAATTTAAATAAATCTGTCTGTACTTTAAGTTAATTTTCAGGGCATGTAGGTTATGGCCTAATTCATTTTTTTTTCACCTTCTCTAGGGGGCACCGCAGCATATTTGAATTGGCAGAGAGTTCCCGATGAAACCCTCCCATTTGTCTGGGCTTGGAATCTGCACATTAGTACACTGTGTGTGGCCCCCTGTGGCTGGGGTCAATTTAGAAAGTCCAATTAACAACGACCTTGCTTAGGGGTACCCTAGCAGGGAATCAAACCAGCAACCCTCTGGTTACAAGCCCAGTTCCCAACTACTTATCCATGGACTGCTCATTTTGCTTAGGAACAACAAATCATTTCATAACAGCACATCATAAAGGCCCGTGTTAAATCTTTGATTTGGTTAAAATCTGTAACAGATCATTTGAAAAGGCATCTTTTCTAAGACACAGTTAAATATATTCATTATCTTCATGTAAGTTAGGACATGAGGAACATGTATACATTCTGACATCATCAGGTTTAGTCCTGGTATGTTTCAGACTAACACTTCATCATCTTCCTATATTTAAATGTAACTACTTATTCCCCCCGTCATACACACACACGCGTAAACACATGCTAAAGAAAACGATGTCACTTGTCTTTCTCTTGTTGCTCCTGCAGCTGCTTGTTGGTGTGCCTCATTGTGGCGAGTGCTGTCAAGATGCAGCACAGAAACAGGGCAGAGAAGAGCTCACACGCCCGCCACAGCTGCCCCTCTCCGAACACCTCCACCAACACATCCCTGCGCCTGGCGTAGTCCCGGAAAAAAGCCTCCAGCTGGAACACTGTGCAGAGGGACAGAAGCAGGTGGAAGATCTGGTGACCCTGGCCCACAATGTCACAGTGGCCTGCAAAGAAGCGTTCGGGAATGGGACAAGAGAAGAAGAGGACAGACAGCAGGAAAGAGGCAATCTGGAGGGCATGGAAGGCCTGAGAGGGCTCTTGTGTCCAGGAGACAGTAAACAGGCGGTGGACTACGGGGCTGATGGCCAGCACATATGTCAGGGCCGCGGGGACTATCTGACAGATTTTACGCTGCAGTGGATATGGCCGTCTATACCTGAACTTAGCGTAACAGCAGCCAGCACATGAGAGCCACGCAAAGAACGCAGCGCCGGGCAGAAACAACAGCCCAACGTAGCTCTCCCTCCACGCTTCCTCTGACGTGTAGAAATAATGTGCAAGAGAGCAGCCATACTGGTACAAAGCAACACCCACATAGTCCAGGAAGAAGAAGAAGTAGTGTGCACGTTCAGAGTGAGACTGCAGGAGGTGAGCTGTCACACTCAAGAGCAGATAGGTGAAAGAAGACACCAAGAAGAGGGTCAGAGGCAGAGACGCTGCGTCCATGGTGTACCCCAGGGTGTCTCTGTTGGCCCACCAGCGGAGCAGCAGCACAGGACCCGCCAGCAGATGAGTCCACACGTTCAAGGATTCGTTGTGTCTCTGGAAGAGGCTGAGGAGGTAGCAGCGCCAGTCCTGCTGGATGGGACGGTAGCCTGTCAGGATGAAGGGCTCCCGGAACAAGCCGGGGACCTGGGAGGCCGTGACGGTGGGGCTAGGTGAGGGCAGCGAGGAAGGGATGAGGTCTGACAGGCGGGGGAGGCGCTGGATATTCAAGGTCGATGTGCTGAAACGTTGCAGAATTTCACCAGACATATCTGGGTGTTGGATGGGAGGCGTGCACAAAAAAGGAGGACTGTGGGAGTAATCGAAAAAGAAAGGTGAAGACAAACGAGACAGTCAACACATGAGGGCTGCTTTCGCGAGTCCTGACTCTTACTACAGCTGCAATTCTGTTGTTCTTAAATTCAAACATGCACAGGATGTTGGTCTGAGACCGAGCTACTTAAAACCTCCTTTCATTGACACACACAAACACATGTGTCTCTACATTTGTGATAACATTTGGAGACATAATGCATTCCCCAGTTCCAGTCAAGGTCAGGTGTTTAACATTTAGTAGAGTTTAACAATAGAGTTTTTGGCAGAAACAATCAACTCCTACTCATAAATATGTTTTTTAAGTGTCTAACTGCTTTAAAACAAAAATCGATTTGTTTTCATTGCCTTAGAATGAGATTTACATCTACTTTAGGCCAGAGCATTGTTTTATGGAAGAGTTTACCACAGGAAAGATGGTGGACAATTTCACTCACATAAACAAAAGAGAGAAACTAACGGACACTAAATAACAACATGGCAGCCAGAAATGAAAACATTCCTTCATTCTTTGCTTTATCTCACTGTCAGAGAGCCTCTTTAACTGAAAACCAACATTGGTGTCACTTTGCAGAACACTCACACCCTGGACCAAAGCCCTCAGAGAAAATCTGGGATTTTACATCACTGCACACAGGAGCAGTTGATCCACTGCACTGCAACATTAGGTTAAAATCTGTTATTTTGTGACTTCAGTGTTTGATATCGTTCATTCAAGTAACAAAAACTCGGCAAACAAGGCAGCAGTATCCAAACAGTTCCTGTGTCTCTGTGAGCTAAAAATGTAGATTTTATCTATGGAGTTTGGTGTGGAAGCACAAACTTGTTTCCAGTAAGAGCAGTCCATCGAAAAGTTCACTATATATTATTCGGTAAGTTTTTGTTAAGTGGCAAAAAAATCTCTTTTCCTAAAAAAGTCTGTCCACTTGCTGCCATGTTTTCAGTTAAAGGCAAACGCCCATGTCTCAGGCTGTTTTGCAGCACTGCCCACACACACACACACACACGCAGTAATAAACAGCAGCATGACAGTCAGTATGTCACTCAACCACAATTAAAAAATTAATCTACCCTTTTATTCTGAAAAGGCCCTTTAAATTCGCGAGGTCCGCTAAATCATCATCACCACCAGAGAGGTTCTGAGCCAAAACATGTTTTCAGAACCTCTCACACACACACACACACAGAGAGAAGGAGAGCATGCATTACAAAAGGCAAACATTCTTCTTAGTGGAAAAGCAGGTTTTATCACCTAACACTCCATCTCCATCAGAGACAAAGGGAGAAATGTTATTCAGCGGCCTGGTTTCATGCCAAGTCTGTGTAAAAGTACTGTAAAAACTAACAAATTAGCTATTAAGACAAAACTACACGAAATAAAAATAGTCTTCGCCTTTAGTTGTTTGTAACACACAAAACTTGCAGAAACCAGTCTATGGGCCTATGTCTTATTATACAAAACAAATAAAAGGTTTAAATTACAAACATCCTGGATGACTGACACAGTCAGACTTAAAGACCATCAGCTGTGTGACTGAAGAATAAAGAGACATCATCATCATCGTCATCATCATCGTCATCATCATCATCATCATCATCATCATCATCATCATCATCATCTCACCTATTCGTTTCTACCAGCACACCTGTAGCTTCTTTGGAGTCTCTGGTCTCGTCAGCACAATGAGGCAGAAAGGAAGCCCTTTGTCGTGTTTTAAAACTGCAAACTCTCCTCCATTACAAAGTGCACATGCTTACATTACATGTAACGCACAGTGTGCTGAGGCAGAGACTGAGGAAATATGGTGTAAACACACATCTCCAGCTGACCCGGCAGCCTGGAGAGCTGGAGGTGTGGGTGGGGTTAACAGAAGAGGAACGCCCCTGTGATGTCAAAATCAGAGACACTGTTCTGTGACGGGCACAGTCACAATGAAGTTTGTGTAAATGTTTATGGTGTACTATGGGATTTATAACTGCAGGAGTATGTCATTCACTATTGACTTTATTGTATTGCAACTGCAAGGAGTCAGGAAGCCTGGTTAGAAAATAAATAAATAAATAAATAAATAAATAAATAAATAAATAATGATGCATACTCAAGTCATAATTTTGAGATCCTAAGTCATATTTCACATTTCCCCTAAATATGAGATGCTGTATCATAAACATGAGATACTATCTCAAAAGTATGACATAGTATCTGACTTAGTATCTAATAATAGTAATAACTTAGCAGCTGATAATATGTGATGCTACCTTAAAACGTTGAAATAGTATCTCATTATTATGATCTAGCACCCCATAATAATGAAACACTATGTCAAAATTATGACTTAGTCACCCATAATAATGTCTTAACACCTGACATTGATGACTTATGTTGTAATTATAGCATTCTCATAATTATTGAACACTATTTAAGAATTATTCGACGAATGATTCGAGTATCTTATAATGGCTTAGCATTATCTCATAATTATGAGTTGGGTATGCATTGTTTCTTTTTACCCAGGTGGTGGAAACGGGTATATGTGGACAATAACTAATTTATAACTTTTTTTGTTTTTCTGCTATAAACATTTGAAACTGCTGTGACAAAGCTCTATGGCAGTATCACAGGATATAATGCATTATTTTTACTAATAATTTTTGCTATGCTGATTTGGGTCTTTATTACAACCACTACTTCTTGCAAATGTGGACTTTTTCCCAGTCAAAACTTGACATGTATCAAAAGATAGATAGGTCGATAAATAGTGGTCAAAGTGTTTTGTCTGTGTATAGTTTTATTGTAAATACTGATGCGTTTCACAGTTATTTTATTTATTATTTCTATTATTCATCTTCTTGTACTGTGTTTTTAAGGTATGCACTTGATTTTATCCCCCTGTTCTCAGATACTTGATGTTTTTTTTTATTTTTTATTGTTTCAAATACATTTTACTTTCATGGGTTACATTTTGAAACATGTCTTTTGTAAAATGGCCTCATTCGTGTCGCCATCTCGTGGACAAACAGCAAACAGACAAACGCCCTCATAGATCGAAAAAGGAGTATTCCCCCCTTTTTTTCTTTTCTTTTTTCCTGTTCCGTTTTCGCGGGAGTTCTTAAAGGGGGCGGTATCACGTGACGGCAACAAAGATTCGATTGGAGGAGCTGCTCGTTCACCCGCCGACTATGCAAATGTGGCGTGTCGAGCTGACCAATCGCACGTTACGCTTTACACGCGGCCGGCACGCAGTGGCGCGAAAACTCCTCAGTGGTGTGGTTTGACTGCAGCGGTGAGGACGCGGACACCGGAGCCCGTGCTTTGTTAGTTCTACTTTCACATTTTGATTTTGACTCGACAAGTTTCACGGAGTCTCAGACAAAATGGCAACGGAGGTGGTGGATGATCGTGAGATGAGGGAGGCTCAGAGGGATTATCTGGACTTCCTGGATGATGATGTGAGTCGGACTTTTCTGTCTACTTAAGCTCCGCGGTGATGGAAACCATGCGGCCACAGCAAAAGATGAAGCTTTTATTCAGCAGCATCTCTTATTGTTACATGTTATCACTTAATGGTGCCGCAGTTTGACTCTGGTTGATTTCATCCACCGCGTTTGCTTCTTCTTGCTTCTTTAGTCTCAGCCGAAGCGTCCATTTTCTTAAGGTTGTTGTCATCAGAAAGGTTTGCATTGAAAATGTCTGACCCAACTTTTTTCCTGCCCAAAACGCAGCAAGACCAGGGGGTTTACCAGAGTAAAGTGCGGGACATGATCAGTGAGAATAAAGCTCGACTCATCGTCAACATCAACGACCTGAGGAGACGCAACGAGACACGAGCTGCAAAGTGAGGATGCTGTTTATTACTCTGTGTGTGTGTGTGTGTGTGTGTGTGTGTGTGTGTGTGTGTGTGTGTGGTTATTGAATTACAGGAACTGAACCATATTACAGTTTGTGATTAAAATGAAGAAACAAAAATGATTGATCTGCGCATGCGTGACCCCTTTTGTTGTACGATATAACCTTATTGACCATCTTTACTGCAATTTCTGTAACAATTTACATTATTTTGAACTGGTTTAAATCATTTCCAAGAGACGATGTTACCAAAATGGATCCCACATTGTTAATTAATCAATTGCAAATGATTGTTTGACTATTTTTGATAATTGATTTTGATTGGTTTGAGTGTTTTTTTTCTTTTTTTTCTTTAATAATTAAAACAAACTCTGCACCATATAACAAAGAAATCAGTTGAAGCCGATTAATCTCGTTTCATGGACAAAAATAAGACATTTGTGGTTTCGGAGATACATATACACAATCAGGTTTGATTCAGGCGATCAACAGATTATTAGATTATGAAAATAATCTTTATCTGGAGCCCTACTCGCAACATTTTATGCACATTATTTAAAATCAAAACTATGACTCCACATGTTCCTGTCAAGTAGCCACCACAGTGCAAAAATAATACTTTTGTGATGCATTTTAGTTTTAAAATCCAGGTGTAATGTGTGAGGTGACTAACTGTGGTATAGTTTACCACTATATAGTATTTAATGGCTCGCTTAGGTCTTTTTTTTTTTATGGCAGACATTTTGACAGGTGACAGCTTGAAATTAATTAACTGATCTGAGCCATCATTAATGTTATCGGTAACACGCATGCTTTTCCTGCTCCAACATATCAAAGATGTGTGCTGTGAAAATGGAACATACTGTAGATGCCGCCAACGTGTTCATGTGTTCATACTCCATCATGAAGTCCATGACCTGAATGTCCCTTGTCTCTCTCAGACTGATGAACAATGCCTTTGAGGAGCTGCTCGCCTTCCAGCGCGCCCTGAAGGACGTGGTGGCCTCGGTGGACGCCACCTACGCCAAGCAGTACGAGGAGTTCTTCATCGCCCTGGAGGGCAGCTTCGGCTCCAAACACGTCACCCCGCGAACCCTGACCTCCCGTCTGCTGGGCAGCATGGTGTGTGTGGAGGGCATCATCACAAAGTGTAAGTTTGTGTTTTTTTTTTTTGTTTTTTTTTGCATCTAACTGTGAAGAAATGTAGTGACTCCCTCAGGAGGAACATGGTAAATATTTATTTTTATGCGTTATTTGTTAGTCCCGTTTGTATATGCTGTAGTACTGGGTGATGTGGCCAAAAAGATGATGAGAAATATCAGCTGATTATTGATCAATATCATAATATATTTCAATATTTAAGAAAAATGTTTGGTGTTGAGTGAAGGATGTAGAAATTATCTTATTTTTTTTTTTTTTTTTAATGGAAACACATTTGTTTACATAAAATGTACAGTGGCATATCTCAAAGTGTGTTTGTGCAATACATGCAAAAATGCTATTTGAATATTTGACTGGAATGGAATGTTAGATAAATGTTCTAAACATGAGTGAGTGAGATTTACCCAGAGTTCAGTGTGTGTTGAGCAAAGAGGAGCAGCTAACAAGATGCATTCAAAGACCCTGGGAAATGTCATAATTTCTATAGTTGTGTTTCCATTATGTTTTTTTGCGAAATAAAAGCGATATTTAAAAAATAAATTCATCAAAGTACTTGCAGGGGTTTCCATTGAACAGTGTTTAGTGGGGCTCCACTTTAAGGAAAATGGCTGAAAGCACTTTATAGTAATAATTTCTTCTTGAATTAGATCAAGAAAAAAACTCTTCTCTTCTGTCCACACATACTGCGCCATCTTGTCTGAATTGAACTCATCATTTGGCAATCACTGGTAAAGAGACGTTTTATCACAGCAATCATAGATAAAAAATTTTGATACATTTACAAATACTCGCATGAACCAGATGATTTTTTTTTTAATACTTAAGCAAATAACCATGCCTATATTCACGCCCATCACTCTAAACAATATGTCAAGGTTAAGCCTTTTGTTATATTGTCAAAGAAAAAAGTTGCATCGTGATATATTCAGATTCAATTTTTTTATTAGGATAAGCCTGTTGAGCTGTATCATCATCTTTTTTGAGGAGCTCCCAACATATATGAAAAACATTACATAACACAGTAAACGAAAAAACTAAAACTAAACGGCCGAAAAAACTAAAAACAAAATTAAGTGCCAAAATAAAACTATTAGAATGACAACAGACAGATGAACAAAGAAGACAAACAAAATATAGCAATTAATAAAATCAAAGGAAACCTTGCAACCACAGGTAGGCCAGAGGTGCCAATTATAGAACAGCCAAATGTAAGTAGTTCAACAGGTACAGTCAGTCAAGTGTAATATCAGTGTGTAACTTGAAACAAAAACAAAACCAATTACCCTTCCTTTGGAAACAAGAGCAGTCTGACTCAAGGAACCGGATATCAGTTTGTAAATTATTTCCAATAGATTTTTTTCTGTGTGTGGGACACAGCGTTAGCATTGAGCATTGTGTATATATTATTGAGTCACTGCACGGCACTATATGCATAATGACACGTACTAATTTCCTCCTTTTTTTTTTTAAACTATTCTTCAGGTTCTCTGGTGCGTCCCAAAGTGGTGCGCAGTGTCCACTACTGCCCGGCCACTAAGAAGACGATGGAGAGGAAGTACACGGACATGACCTCTCTGGACGCTTTCCCTTCCAGTGCAGTCTATCCCACCAAGGTACTGAGCAAAATGGAGGTCTGATTTGCCATTTACGAACCCGTCATGTGTGGAGTTACAAGAGCTGTACTCACTTTGATCTTCTCCTCTGACAGGATGAAGAGAACAACCCTCTGGAGACGGAGTTTGGTTTGTCCATCTACAAGGACCACCAGACCATCACAGTGCAGGAGATGCCGGAGAAGGCGCCAGCCGGCCAGCTTCCTCGCTCTGTGGACATCATCCTGGACAACGACCTGGTGGACGTGGTCAAACCGGGAGACAGAGTGCAGGTTGTTGGGACGTACCGCTGTTTACCTGGAAAGAAGGGGGGCTTCACGTCCGGGACGTTCAGGTGAGGCGGGAGCTTGTGTGTTAAACTGCCTCAGACGCAGAATTTATCCTCCTGCTCTCGTATGAATTTTGCGCCTCTTTCCTCCTCAGGACCATCATGATCGCCTGCCATGTCAAGCAGATGAGCAAGGAGGTGTCCCCCAACTTCTCCGCGGCAGATGTGGCCAAAATCAGGCACTTCAGCCAGTCTCGCTCCATCGTAAGACTTTGTAATTGGCGGCATGTTTTCAAAAGTGAATCATTTAACTGCACAAGCTAATAAAAACCTTTTGACTGTTTGCTTTCAGGATGTGTTTGATCAGCTGGCTCACTCCCTGGCTCCCAGTATTCACGGACACGAGTACATCAAGAAGGCCATCCTCTGCATGCTGCTCGGTGGTGTGGAGAAAGTGCTGGAAAACGGCTCCCGCATCAGAGGAGACATCAATGTCCTGCTCATTGGTACCAGACTGTTTCCTGCTAATTCTATCATTCAGTCAGGCAGACTGTTTTTTTTTATGAGGCTATTCTTCTCATGTACTTATTTTTTTCTTTTCTTTTCTTCAGGTGATCCATCAGTGGCCAAGTCCCAGTTGCTGCGATACGTGCTTCACACAGCACCCAGAGCCATTCCCACCACTGGACGAGGCTCCTCTGGAGTGGGTCTGACCGCTGCCGTCACCACAGACCAGGAGACTGGTATGATGCACATACACACATGCTATCTGGCTCTTACTGCAGCTTAAAATGAGAGTTCAGGCACACATTTTTATTGAAAACATGGCTGCCAGCAGAACTCAAAGAAAATCAGAAGAAAGTCGGACTCACCAAGTTTTGTTGTTTTGTTGCTTTGTTCAATGTGCCAAATTCCATAGAAAAAATATGCAATTTTACATCAAGGCACACAGGATTGTTGATCCACTAATGTCAGGTAATGAATTAATCATTAACATGTATTATCTTGGGATTTCTGTGTTTGAAATCCTTTTATTAGATTTCCCACAGTGAGACAAACTCACCAAATGAGGCAGAAGTAAACCAGCATCTCCTGGGTTTATGCAGGTTAAAAATGCTGGTTGTCTCTGGACTTTGGTGTGGGAGAGTGAGCAGTGTACAAACATTTGTCCCAGTCCAAAAAGGCTGTATAATAATTCTTAGAACCATGTAGATTTATATTAGTTGAGCCTTTTGTGAAGTAAGTAAATTCTGTTTTTCCTCCCCATCATAACTCTTTATATTCTGAAAAGATTATATTGAGTAAACACGCGTCTGCTTTTCAGGGGAGCGTCGTCTGGAGGCGGGTGCCATGGTGCTGGCCGACCGGGGTGTGGTGTGCATCGACGAGTTCGACAAGATGTCCGACATGGACCGCACGGCCATCCACGAGGTGATGGAGCAGGGCCGCGTCACCATCGCCAAGGCTGGAATCCACGCCCGCCTCAATGCCCGCTGTTCAGTGCTGGCAGCTGCTAACCCAGTCTACGGCAGAGTGAGTAACCACAGAACCGTGGGTTCAGCTTTACATGTAAACCATCAGCTGAGCGTCTTCTTTCAACTGTCCCCTCGGCGTCTTTGCAGTATGACCAGTATAAAACACCCATGGAGAACATCGGCCTTCAAGACTCCTTGCTTTCACGTTTCGACCTGCTCTTCATCGTGTTGGATCAGATGGACCCCGAGCAGGACCGGGAGATCTCGGACCACGTGCTGAGGATGCACCGCTACCGTGACCCGCGTGAGCAGGAGGGAGCAGGTACTGTGAATCAGGGCTCCTTAAAACACTGATCTGTGTAACTGGTTAGGGTTTTATAGACTGTATCTAAGGATTTGATGTGCTGCTGTTGTAGCCATGGCTCTGGGCGGCACCGTAGACGTCCTGGCTACAGAGGATCCAGACGCAGTAGTTGAGGAGGACGAGGAACTGCAGATCTATGAGAAGCACAACAACCTGCTGCATGGAAGCAAGAGAAAGAAGTAGGAAGACGCACACACACAGGAGAGAAGAAAGAGACCGTAAACTTGTCTTTTTTTTAAAAAATGAGAGGTTTCTTGGTTTCAGGGAGAAGATTGTGAGTAAGGAGTTCATGAGGAAGTACATCCACATTGCCAAGGCTGTGACGCCGGTGCTGACAGAGGAGGCAGCCAATCACATCGCAGAGGAATACTCGAGACTGAGGAGCCAGGAGCAGCTGGCTGCTGATATCGCCAGGGTGAGGATTATAATGGCTGAGTTTGGGAGTCTGTCACAGGTCCTTCCTCTCCCTTGAGATCAATAAAGTCATAAACAGCAAATGTAATCGGCCGCGAGCAACATGTAGTCTCACATCTGTTGACCTCGCGTGACATCTGATAATCAGTGCTGCCCGATATGTGTGGATGTACAGTATGGACCGGATCTGACCTTGGCGTCTCTCCTCCACAGACCTCACCAGTGACGGCCCGGACGCTGGAGACGATGATCCGTCTGTCCACAGCTCACGCCAAGGCCCGCATGAGTAAAGCGGTGGAGCTGGAGGACTCGGAGGTGGCCGTGGAGCTGGTCCAGTTTGCCTACTTTAAAAAGGTGTGCGCTGCTGGTCAGAGCAGGACGGGGGCCGAAGATTTCTGCATTAACGTGTTCCTTAACTCCTCTCTGGTCTGCGTCTGCCTCTGTGTCCAGGTTCTGGAGAAGGAGAAGAAGCGTTCACGACAGGAGCGGGACTCTGGTTCAGAGGAGGACGATGAGGAGACGTCCACTCAGCGTCCACAGTCACAGAGACCCCAGAGGAAAAGGTAAACTGTGAAGCATATCTCGGCTTAATTATTCATTGATGCAGTGCATCAGCTCTTCTGGCTTTCCCTCATCTCACTGCTGTTAATCATTGATTGTCCTGCAGGGGGCGCCGAGGCTCTCAGGGCAGTGAGCCCTACAGCCCATATGACTTCAGTGAAGAGCAGGACGTCCCTGAGAGTAAGAATTAGTGTTTTTTTTTTTTTTTTTTTTTTTTTTTTAAAAAAGGAAAACCTCATTTGCATTTGATATTTAAAAAAAATTGAAATGATATAATGCCCGTGTTTGCCTGACATAATCATGGATTTCTATAACAGACTCCTAAAACAACAGATTTAGACTTGTTGTAAGAGAATGGGTTGAGTTCGTCCACATACATGCACATTTATTCTGTTTTTCAGCCGATTTAAACTCTTACTCTACTTTTCAGACACAAATATTCTATCTTTTTATTCTCTCACATCTATTTTTCAATTTTAGTTAGTATAATCTGGGGTTTGTACAGTTTTGATACTTGCGTAATGCTTTTGTACTATTGTGTACTATTGATTAAAATTGTATTTTGATAAGATTATGTTGTATTGTTACTTTAATTTTACTCAAGGATGTAAGAATTTAAAGTGAGTGTTTAACTGGCACTTAATTAAGTAATTTTTATTATTATTTTAAGTTTTTAAGAGCTTTACAGCCTGTAAATCATTGTCTTTGTGTCCAGTTTTATGCCACTTTCTGAATGAAACATTGTTGTTATATCAATTTATTATGCTCTTTAGTTCAAGCAGGAACGCCCAAACCAGCCAAGCAAACAGACGAGGAGCCCATGGACGCCACATCACAGGCTGAAGACTCTGAGCTCTCTGCAGAGAGGTACGTCACAGATTCCTGTTAAAAATGTTTAATCTGGCGTCTGTTTAATTTGCACAAGTCTATAGACTTGAAACATTTTGTCACAATTGGAGGTAAACTGTGTTTTGAAACTACTTTTTTCTTTGAGCCTTTTTGAGGCCATTGCATCCTTTTATTTTTTTAAAATAAGCTGTAACCCGAATCCGAATTTCCTCTGCAGACTGAAAGAATTCAAGTCGTCGCTGTTCGCCGTGTTCCAGTCTGCTCACGCTCAGTCTGTGAAGATGAAGACGCTGATGGACGGCATCAACAAAGAGCGTCAGGTTGGCTTCACAGAGCCCGAGGTTCGTGCCGCTCTGGCTCGCATGCAGGATGACAACCAGGTCATGGTGGCTGATGACATCATCTTCCTCATCTGAGTGAGGTGGAGGCGGGCGACTGTTTGTGAAACAAATACACAGACTTTTAAAGAAACAGTGACTTCTACAAAAAAAAAATTTGTTTCATCTGTATTGTTTTTTCCCATGTCTCATTTTCCAAATATTCACAATAATGTTGGACACAAGCATCGTTGATGATTGATTTGTGTCTATATGAGCTTCTTATTCCTCTGCACTTTTTGCTGTTCTGTTTGTGTTACTTTATAATGTCTTTATTTCAAAGATCACTTCATTTGAAGGATTTTTGTTTTAGCAATGACGCATGCTATGCGTTATTATGTCACAATAAGGACATTATCAAGTAGTTTATCCAACACTGCTCTTATCTGGGTTTGTATATAGTTGAGTGATGAGGTTATTTTTGAAATTGTTAATTAACTGTATGTGTTAATTAAAAAATAAAATGTGATTCTTTGGAGCTGGCTTGGCTTTATAATTGAAATGTGTTGCAGTACAGTACGTCACACTAAACACTAAATTGGTTTCACTATTGTGAAACCTTTTATTTGTGTCCCATTTTAAATGTTGCTCTATTATTTAAAGCTTGTTTTAACTTTTCATTTATTCCCCATGGCTCTACAAAGTCATCAACACACGATCCGCAAACCAATAATGTGTTTTAAAGATACAGATATGTGCACCTTCATACAACATATCATCCAATCTTTATTTTTTATGTGATGGTGAATTTCTCTGGAAACTGAAGCTGCTGGGAACTGTTTAGTTTACCGTTCCTGCATCAGTAACCAGCATGTTGACGGGAAACATTTTACTTTAAAGCCGCAATAAATCCAGACCTTGCCTCGTGTGGGAAGCTCACCCCACAGTTGTACGCCTCTTTACTGGTGTGGGCATATCTGTGAGGCTGCACCACTTGTTTCCTCTAAACACCAGATAGAGCACTGGTGGTGGTGGTTGATCAGCAGCGTATTTTTACTCGCATGTTACAGATGTACATTATCTGATTTCTGGCTTCATGATGTAACCTAACACCGGCTGTGATCAGACCCACAGTCAGTCAAGTCTTACCCCACTTGCCTCGATGTATGTGGACACCCACGGCTGACTCATAAATCGACTGTGTCGAAGACGATAGTTCAGTTACTTAAGTTATTTTCACAGTTGGGCTTTTATTGAAGGTCATAGTAACATAACATGGTTTTTTAAAAAAAAAAAAAAGTAAAAAGTGTAAAATACAAAGATTTTAATAACTGCATATAAATGCTGTGGTTTCTCCTTTGTAGTTTAATATTTGCACAAATGCTTATTTAGTCATTCATTAAATGTGTATAGATGTCAATACAGATACTTTGTTATCTGTGTGATAAATAGTGGCAAATATATAGCACGAAACAGCCATATATGCACTCTATACACACACACACACACACACACATATATATATATATATATATATATATATATATATATGATTTTTACAAAGTGAACTCTCTTACACAAGCACTGTCCAATTCCATAGCCCATAGTGGCCATTACAGACATTTCCTTACAACAGGAAATATTTAATATGAAGAAACCTGGTGTAAAAGGCCTTTTCCACAGCAGATACACTACCAGTCAATAGTTTGGACACACTTGTGTCTAAAGTTCCGAGTGGTAGTGTATCTGTTGATGTGAAATAGCAGGACGAGCACAGGTTTTTCCATAATTCGAGTTCCACTCCAGGTTTAAGAGCCGTGTTGCAGGTCCCAGTGGGCCCCATATGGGTTACATGGGTCCCAAGTGGGTTTCCATGAAGGCCTCATCCATGCCCACTTAGTAACCTGTCCTGGAAACAGTACTAAGTGGGTAGGGGCTTGAAGTGGGCAATGTATGCAATTTCTATATGGTTTCAGTAACATGGGCCCCACGTGAATATAACCCACATAGACATGCTGGCTGGAAGTAGGTCACATTAAATACCTCACACATAAACCTGTACAAACATTTTTTTTTTTAAAGATTTTTACACAAATATATAAAACAACTAAAACAAAGTGAAACCCAGTTTTGCTTTATATTTACACTTACAGGTGGAAAAAAGGTCAGCGAATATCATTTTACCATTTCATCTAATTTTACAGCGAGACCATGAGGATTCCTCCACAGCCGACCAGCATCAGCATGAGTCCATATTTCAGTATTAACCATGTGTTGCTGCAGATGCAACACCTCCACAAAGAAATACTCATAAAACCTAAAACACTTTGGGCAGGTCATAAAGTGATGAAGGATTCCTGTCTTCCTGTGTTTACACTCATCAGCCATAACAATAAAACAGATAAGTGGTTATAGCTATAGCTACATGGACGTATATAGATGTGGCTGTAATCTCACTACTTTTTCTTTAGTGTGTGCTATGAAAGAAAATAAGATGTGTCGGTTTCCTCTTGAGTGACTGGGATTTGGCACATATCTTCTTTCCAGGAAAAGCTCCAAAGTTTGAGAGAAACGTCATACATCATTCAATCATACACCTTGTCTCGTTCCAAATGCTTCATTTACAGTAAATTACATTTGTGGCCTAAGTGCAGTGACAAAAAAAAACCGCAAGCCTTCTGAAAACAAAGTTTACAATCCGATTGTTAAAATGTCACAGATAATTTATGAATGAAAACATGAGGAATGTTCAGTTGGTTTTATCATTGCGTGACTTCTTAAGATGTATGAATTATGCACAGGCTATTTCTCTGTGATACTTTTGAAACTAAGCTTTATAATTAAGATTGTAACTGAATTAAAATGATTGTGTAGCTCATTATGGCACGCTTCAGAATTTTACAGAGACTGTAAAACTACAGCCCGTGTTGTTTTATTATGAGCTTTAAATTTGTTTTGCGAAGCCTTGTGATGTTGTTTGGGCCGTTCCTCGTTAACACATTTGCACAGTTATTGCTCTGATTTTGTGTGTGTGTGTGTGTGAGAAATAAATTAGATTACTGTCTTCATTTTTTTCCCCAGCCATATCAGTGTCAGCCTGGCGTTGAAGCCACTTTTCTTTGCTCCACTACTCTTTAGGCTGCATCCAGTAGAGCTGTACTCATATGATGCATGAGGAGACAAGATGTTATCACACATCACACACTTTGATTCATTACCAGAGCCTTTGTCAGCATTTCCTTGACCTACATTGTTGAGAGTGGGTTGGCTGTGTGAAGGTGCACAGTCTAATGTGTTTTATGTGATGATTTGTGTTCATCAGGTACATCAGTCTTTGTTGGTTTCTTTACAGGATAATAGTGTTAAATTGTGTTGTTATCACACCAAAATATATCTCTTTTAGACTAAGATCTGCAACGGATTACTTGCTGTTTTCGTTCTTTCTTTTTTTTTTCCTTTTAGCTCAAAAATCTCTCGTTTGCGCCATAAAAGTAAAACACGCTGCAGGGTTTTCATGTAGGTGAAGGATCATTGTTGCGCTGTTCGACAGGATGCAGCAGTGAAGGTGTCGCCTGGCTGATCAGCTCACACAGGGGAATTACTACGGTGACCTCAGAGTCATGGGTTCAAGCAAAAAAAAAAAAAAAAAGTACAAGCATGTGTCATTTTAATGGATTAAAGACCGTGTGAAGTGATTTTCTCTGTGCGTGTTGAAAATGTCTTCTATGTCTGGGTTTCATCAGGGGCTTTTCAACAGCCCTTGGCAGCAACTAGTGGCATTGGGCCTAATTAGAAGCTTTACAGCAATAGTGACATTGTGTCTGTATGTAATCTATCATAATATTTGAGGAAATTTGTTGAAGCTGTATATTAATATAATCAGTCATTCCTGGGGGGCCCCCTCTCAACTTGGGGCCCAAAGCAGTTGACTATATGCATGGTCTCTGTCAGCCTGAGATGCAGAAATGTTCTGCTGTCAGTGTCTGCAGAAGTTGCCAAGACTATTTTAGGGCTGGATTATGGACTTTAGTGGAGTGATGCGGCAGTGTTCAGCTGTTGTTCCCTCATGATGCTGAAATTTCAATGCCTTTTTTATTATGTGTGGAATCCCTCAGGACTAAAACAATTCCATTTCATAGTTATCTTGAACGTTACCTTAAAAAGTCCAAGTTTCCCCTTAAGGAGATGACCCTAACCCTAACCCTAAAGCTGGAGTGTGTAACTTTGTGAAATCAACAAGGTGATAGAATGAGTTGTCTTCAAATTGGAGGGTTGTAGGTACGATTCCCAGCTCCGCTGATCCTCTAAACTGCAAGACAAGGCTGTGGCAGCAGCGTGTGCATGCGTATGAAAGATGAGTGATCGAATCTGTGACTGAATATGTGTGAATGAGTTAAAGCCAAAACTGTAGAGTAAAGCAGCTTTGGTTGGTCATCAAGTCTAAAAGATACAGACCATTTACTGTTTGGCCTGGTGACATTACAGTGCTGCACACAGGAAATGATTTGTTTTAGGTCAAGACAGGCAGAGGCAACAGCAACACTGAACTAGTAAAGCGACAGGGCGTCAAACCGGTTAAAGCATGACTGACGACACAAAGAAGCGCCCACGAAAAGTTTCAGAAGTGGATTCTGCTGCTCCCTCAGTCAGATCTGATAGTTTTGCTTGACAGAGTCTGTTTTCAGATGGAGGACGCAGCATAAAACAATAACATTTCCATTCATTCATTCTAAAAAAAATAGGAACCATGTTATAGCTTGACCCGTTGAATAGAATTATTGTAATGTTTGAATTGCTACAAAATCCAGGACGGTTAGAACGAGGATGAAGAAGTTTATTGGACAAACGAACTGATACCACACTCCAAAGCTGTTGCGACCTTGTTCAGAGGTCAACGTTTGTATCTTAAAGGTTGGTGACAGTCATAGCGGAAATGCACCACACATCCTGCTCTCTTCTTATGCAGGCATTATAAGAGTGCATCACAGAAGTGAAACAACACAACCATGCTGCTGGTGAGTTGCACTGCTTTATCTGACATGACATAATGTGAGCTGTTTGATAGATGAATCACACTGGTCTAAAAAAGTTGGTGTCAAGAATCTAATAGATAACAGCTAAAAGAATTTGATATATATTTTTTTAAATAAATAGATCACCTTCATTCCTTTGGTCGTCTTCTGTGTGCTGTCTTGTGTTTAGTTGCTGAGAGCTTTGCTGATGCTGGGCCTGGTTGCACTGCTGCACGCCACCAGAAATGGCAAGATTGTCTCGGTAAAGTTGGAAAAAGGAAGCAGACGGAGAGGCGACACTGTGAGTCTGGTGCTGGATCCGTCGGTGCAGCTTCAGACCTCTCACTCAACCATCGCCAGCACGTCTCTGACACCATGGACCTACAAGTGAGACCTCCTGCTGCAGAACTGTGAGGACATTTTTAAAGCCTTGTATCTCAATTTTCTCCTTCTTCCCACTTTCCACGTATGGGCAGAGAGTCCAGTGTGGCTTCCAGGTTTCCACAGAGGATTTCTCATGCTCAGTGCCTGACATCTGGCTGTCTGAGCCTGCACGGTGGGGGTGAAGATGCTGTCCTGGAGGCTAAACCCATCCAATACCAGGCGCTGGTTCTCCAAAGGTGAGCCGCTGCAGTCCAAAGCACCTACTGTCGTCATTGTTTCTGCTTTGGGTTTTAGTGCCACTTTCATTCTTTTGTGCAAGCTTAAAAAAATACACTGAGACTGACTGTATTAATCAGCTGCATCAGTTTCATAAAGACTCATTTGGTATTTATCACTGATTAAAGCTTGGAATCATTTTTATTGTGGCTTGAAGAAGCGAAACCAAACGTTATCTGATGTTTATAATCAAAACATGCACTTTTTTTCCACAGACAATGTTGGCGGCCTTCTCCGATTAACCTCCCACTGCTGTCTTAAAAGCCAAACCAGAGTTTATTGCAATAATCATTATGAAAATATAGTTGATTGTATTAGACAGACTGAATGACTGCGGTTTATTAGTTTTTGTCAGCCATATGTATCATTTTCAGTACTTATTTATCTCCCTCTAATACCATCTGGATATATTCAGCCATGCATTATTTTTCCCATCCTAATGCAGAGTCCCACGGAAAAGGCGAAACAGGAGAAAGGGGAGCAAAGCAAAGAAAAAGTATGACTTCCGACTGGGGACTGAGATGATCACAGTGGGCTGCACCTGTGTGAGACCCAGTGTCTTACCACAGTAACACACAGGACGCTCCTGATGCTGGCACATCCTCCAGCTGCCTGGAAATGTTGCTTTTTCTTCAATTTCTTACTTCAGTCAAATCATATAAAGGACATTGTAAGTGCATTAATAGCTTAATACAGCTTGCATTTAGCAAGCAACTGAGTCTTGAGAGGGAAAATGATTATATTTGTATGAGTTCTTATTCTTATTCTTATTTTTTGTGCATGGGTTTTATATTTTCAATCATGAATCAGTGCTTTACAGTTACATTTCTTATATGTGGCAAAAACAATAATATGCTATAAAAGTGTTTATCAGCTTCTACTCGAAATGACGTGTGTGTTTGTACCTGGTATTCCTTATGTTGTGGGGACCTAAATATATTTACACAGTCACATTATGGGGACTTGACTTCCTTATGGGGACAAAGTCCCCTTAACATAAATTACTACATTTTAAGGTGAAGACAAGTTTTAAAGTTAGGTTAAGGTTAGGATTAGGGCACTAGTAATTATGGTTAAGGTTAAAGTAAGTCTCCAGGAAATGAAAGTAAGTTAATGCAGTGTCCTCTGAAGTCATAGATACCAGACTGTGTGTGTTTGAGGGCCAAAAACCATACAAACCTATCTTTGTGGGGACATTTTGTCTGGTCCCTTCAAAGGGCTTTTTAAAGGGTTAAGACTTGGTTTTAAGGCTCAGGTTAGAATCGGGTTTAAGGGAGGGCTCGGTTAAGGGTTAATGTTAGGCACTTAGTTGTGATGTTAGTGTAAAGGGTCCATTTTGTCTATGATTTGTCCTCACCTAGATATAAAAATAAGTTTGTGTGCATGTGTATACAAATGCATGCAGGAATTGCGAGAAAACACAACAAGAGCAAAGCGCGGCTTCAGTCAAACTGTTTTTTAGTGACCATGCCAAATAGATACAATCAATCCAGCCTCGCGGATACACAGAGTCACACACTTACACCAAGTACAAACCCCAATGTCAAGACTCCCCTGTTACAGCGCAGACACTTGAGACACTTCAAACAAGTCAGTGTGACTCAACAACTCAAGCAAAAAAAAAAGAAGAAAAGGACTTTATTGTTTACTATTTTAAGTGTGAAATTCCCTTGAAAGTTTTAAAGCAACAGTCAGAGCACAGTGACACATGCCGAAGCAAAGCCAGGAAAAAACACCCAAACTCACACTTTGAAAGCAAATCTGTCCAAATCCTTCACTACTTCACTGTCACTTGGCCTCCCTGTGATGTTGCTGTTTTCACTCTCTCTCAGTCGGTGAATGTGCTTTGGAGTTGTGCTTAATGAAATAAGAGTACGGTCGGTGCTCTCAATCGAAGAGACACAAACGCATGTCACTGATCTAATTACGCTGACGTTTCACAAAGTTGGGAAATGGCAGACTTGGAGAGAGTTTAGCAGACACGCTCTTGTCCACAGTCAGACTGAACAAGACCAGAAATGCTGCAGCAAAGGATTAGGATTAGGAACCGTGGAAACAAGGGACATGAGGGACATTTATTTTGAATCCAGAAGACAGAGAAGTGTGCATGTTTGTGAATTCTGTTACTCCTTTGGACTTGTCTTGTAATTGGCTGACTACACGCCTACATTTGTGTCCAGTACTCCTCTAACGCACCAATTATCAAGTTACAATACAACTAACCATTGCCTCTAATGTCTCTTTTGGTTTTGAAAAGCTGTTGATTTTGTTGCTTTAGACGTAAACATGACTTAATCTTAGGCGTTGGCACCAAATTGGTATCACTCAGTTCTGATATAAAACACTGCCTCTTCAAACAACAGTTTTCTTCTTTCTGAGAGAATGAAGCTGCATTTCAATTTTCTACTTCCTCTTCTTCTTCTTACCTTTGATGGAGCTTTCATTCCCAACCAAACAAGCACAGCAGACCCTCTTTCAAATACGTGAAATGTTTGTTTTGGCGCCTCCCCACCCTTACCCACTTTTCTTGAGACAAAAAAAAGCGCAAGAATTCTTTGTGAATGTCAACATCAAACGCCGGCTAAACTTTGTACAGCTTGTTAAGAATCATTACAGCATACATCAAATATGAAAATTTTCTTTTTGAGCTGTTTTTGAGTTCTTCTTTTTTTTTCTTTTCTTTCCTGCTCTGTTTCAAACTCCTTTTTTTTTTCTTTTTACCCCATAAGTCCCAGCTCTCTCTCCACTCCTATCCTTCCTCTCATCTACCGGCACGCTTCCTCCTTCATCTCCTTGTTCTTCCTCACTTCTTCGGCGTGTTTGTCCTGCCAGAGGAACACAGAGACACAGCAGCATTAGAGTCGTCAGCGTTCACGAATATGTTTGCATTTCAATCAGTAAGAACAGTATTTCCACCTCGTGTAATATTCATGATTACAGATCACAAGGATATGTGCACCATTTTAAAATACAGAGGGCTCAACTCATCCTAACATAATGTTCAGTTTTAGACAATAAAGCAGCAGGTAAACACAGTTGCGTGTTTATAATATACATTATATACATGCGCACATGCATCCAACCATGTCCAGCACACAGTTTTGCAGTATTTTGTATATATAATATGCTCACGTGCAGCTGTACAGTTTATTCCATCTGCATCATTCTTGTTAAATCTTTCTGTACAATTACAATGAACGTGTGGATACAGCGATTCCACTCTTACAGAGAGCGTACCTTCTCCTGCAGCCTCTCCAGCATGGCGGCCAGCAGGGCCTCCCTGTTCTCTTTGTTGGCCTCCATCTTCTGCTCCAGCTTCTCCTTTGCGTTCTTGATGAAGTTGTTGTTTTCCTCAAAGGCCTTCTGGATCACTTCGCGCTCGTGCTCCCTCTTCTCCGCCAGATGCTTCAGCAGCTCAGCCTCCTGGATCTGGAGACGTAAGCGACAGAAGATGAATTTCACAGACTTTACAAGATAGCTGAACTACTTTAAATGATTCAAATACAGGCTTGGATGTTGTAGTTATTACAGCAGGCAGGAGGAGAACGAAGCCTTTGTATCCGCGGGTCGTACCAAAATACAAAGCACACAAATTGCACTAACACAATAAAAGAGCCTCAGGTTGAAAATATATTATATACTGTATGCAGCACTCACAAAAGGCCACTAGATGATGATCAGGGCATAACTATTGCTGCTGCCTGTACACTCTCTGTTTGCAAAACCATAGATTGTGGATAAAAGGAAGCCAATGTGGAAGTGCCTGAAACCTGTATTACCTTAACAGCCATCAGGGGGAGACTCTTATCAGATTTGTGATGTCAGAAACGCTCCCAATCATTATTTTCACGTCTAACTTTATTATAGCATGGTTTTTATTTGTAAATTATAGTGACTTTTGTGTTGAATAGAATAGATATATCAGGTTTTTGAGCTGTAGTAAAAAATTTTCCAAACCTGTGTCCATTCAATACAGCTTTCACTTTAGTGACAGGATTTTGCTGGAGTGATTGATCTTTTTTAAGTAAATAAACCCAGCTGTGACTCATATCAGTCTGTCTGACAGGCATTCTACAGTCCATCCTGAATCAGCCGAGTGATAAAATTCCGGTTCCTGGACCCGGTAATGCTCTCTTCTCTTCTGTCGTCTTAGGTGTACACAGGTTTTTATTGTTTTTCAACTAAAATGAGCCGCAGCTTATCATCACCAGACACTGACTCCACCTGTCCCTGTAGTTTCAGTGCATCACACTAAAAGTTAATAGAGAGGGTGCATAGTTTCATGAAGGCAAAGGCCTTCAGTCTGGGTCTTTGTAACCAGACGTCATCAGCTACCAGACTCCTTTTGGATGATACCAACTGCCAGTCATACTGGTTTCCACTCGTATCATCTATTTTCCTCGAAATGGGAACATCATTAACAAAATTGACATCATGAAGACGAAAGCTTGCAATTTGAGACAAATACTTTCTGTTTACTGACTATAGTGGGAACAAAGTGCAAGAGCATTGGCTTGTTTTTCCAGACTTTCATTTAAACTTTGTTCCCTTTGCACCCAGCAGAGTCGCCCCCTGGTGGCTAACTGCTACTTCTCACACTGGAAGCCCAAGTCTGTTTTTTATACACAGTCTTTTTAAGACACAGGCATCAGAAAATGTGTCCAAGATTGAAACGTTGGTGACATGATCATCCTCTTTGCTTGATGAATATGAGCCATTGTGTGCAGGTCCTCTTTTCACCCCCCCCCCCACTTGTGTTACCTCCCTTCCTTTCCATCCACTTTAATGCTACCTCCTGCTTTTCCTTTCATCTATTCCCACTCTTTTCCTCCCGAGCTGATGAATCATGCTGCATACAAAGAGCGCTGGCAGACATTTGACAATTCCTCAGCTGAGGTCACAGTTTCGGGTCAGAACACTGGGCCTGTGTCAGTGTGTGTCGTGATGCACAAACTTTAGAAAAGCCGCTCCCACACCCTCCACTTCTCTCCCTCCCTCACCTTTCGCCTCTCCTCGGCGGCTTCAAGTTTCTTTTGGATTTCCTCCAGGGACGGGTCACGGCGCTGCGGCATGCAGGTGTTGAGCTCTGGCACGCCGTCAAAGGACGGGGGCTTGAGAATGACCTCGAAGGCCTGGCCCGATGCCCGCTTATTCAGTTCAATCACCTCGACATCTTTCATGACGCACCAGCCCAGGTCCACTGCATCTGTGGGGTTGGAATCCAGCCACGTTTACATGTGATTCACTTTATTTTAGAATATTTGTTCAGAAATAATAAATGTGAATGTGTGTTTGGGTGAAATGTCAAATATACGACACTTGGACAGTAGAGGTCGACCGGTATGGTTTGTTTATGGCTAATGCTGATGCTGACCGATAACTGATGCAGGTGTTTTTGGCCCTTAAATTTAACTGAATTTCTTTTTTCCTCCATCTGATAAAATATGACAGTTTCGTGATACCAAATAATTAAAAAAAAAAAAAAACCTCAGTAACCAGTTATTGAACGACAGTTATGGTCTGTCTTTCCAATCAACATTTTATGTCTGCACTGCAGTGTAATTAGATACTGTATTTTCTATTAATGTATAATGGAATAAGCTAAATATTAAATACAACAAAAAAGGTAATGGAAAAACTAAAGAAATAAACTTTTGGATGAAAAATTTATCAGGTTTCTGTGAACAAAAATGTGTGATTAAAAAATAATAATCTGCCAATGCCTATAAATGAAGAAAGGCAAATATCAGCTTGACCTAGTGATCGGTCTACTTCTGTTGGAGAGACTGAGATTCGTTAATTTGTTCAGAACCCTGTGCTGTGACAAAATGTGGCCTATGTGATGTGCGTATTTATATATCTGTATTAATTTACTTCATTTTACCATAGCATGCATTCATTTAAGTGGCATGTGTTTGTATTTGTTCTTTTTTATTCTGACAAACACGTAAAATAATAATAACAGCAACA
>JAFBJR010000940.1:8223723-8330132 GCA_016785285.1 Brachirus orientalis | reverse complement strand
CTGCCTTATATGTTGGTTTTTCTATGGTCCGTGGGTTCAGGCAGGCGCAGAACAGAGACACCAGGGGGAGCTCTTTGACCTTCTCTTTGTAGGCTGAGGACACACACACACACACACACACACACACATCCACACACACCAATGCTGTTATACTTTGACACTGTGTTGACTCAAACCAAATGATGAACAAGCATTTTCAGGAGTGATGGTGTAATCTTCCTCAATTTCAGACAGTGACGAGTCATTTTCATTCTCATCACAGCACTCATAGTAATAATGATGATAACCACATGATCCATGATCCATGATCCAGATCATACATTTGTTCTGATCTCGTTTTCTTTTTTTTTTTTTTTTCTCAATTATCTCTCCCATTAGCAGTGGACTGTGGGGATTAAAGCAGAGGGGAGGTGTGCAGTGCAGAGCGGGAGTTTCTGCTGTGGCTGCACTTACCTGCCAGAGTCATCTTCTCACTGCGTCTGTTTCTCTCCAGGGATGCTCACTGTCCTTCTCACTCTGTCAGAGAGACACACAGAGACAGAGGGGAAGGACTGAATGAAACAGCTGGACAGGAGCGGCAACAGAGTGACAGAATTAACACGACAGAGACCTGCAGCACACTTGTGTAAGCTCCTCCTATTAAAGTCTAATTTCAGCCAATGAAAGATCAGCGCCTTGCCAACTATGACTGCAAATCTGGGCTACAACAGAGGCATACTCTACTAAAGAATACAGTAGTGTCACTTTGAATACAGGGAAGAGCTGAGGAAATCCAAATCAAATACAAATCGCGTTGCTGAAAGTTTCTGTAGAGATAAAGCAGTAAGATGATGTTATTAAGAGGGAAGCATTTAAAATAAAATTACTCTGCATTTGCTGCATTTTTCTTTGATGGATGCATATCTATTACAACTGTGGGGACGTACCTGCGACCTCTCCTACCAAAATGTCTCTAATATCACTTCACGAACAAGCACGAACCGACAGAGTTGAATAAAAATTTCTTTTCTCTCTTAACTGTATTTTGGCTGACGTCTTTAATCTCATAAAGATCACCATTCATTTGCATATTCATTAGCAGTACCCACAAAGATACAATGACGTTCACATTTTTTTATGTGCAAATTAAAAATGTGTATGAAATAGGTGCTTGGGGACTCACTAAACCTGAAGACTCATCGTTATATGAACACTTTTAGTGCTGTGTTTAGTTTCCACATTATACAAATGCCTAGTGCTCCATAGCAGACAGTATTATTTTGTGTGTGTATGTATATATATATAACATATATTTATACATTTTTGAGTGGAATGTTTAATCACATGTAAACGTGGCTTTAAACTAATTTTGTTTTCGTGTTTCTGGCCAGCCATCTGCGCTGCAGTGAATCACAGCTGTGACACAAGCAGGAGGAGCAGCTGTAAATCTCTGACAAGATGCAAGAGAGGAGGAGAAGATGACGGCATCAACAGCGGCCTGTCCCACCACCTGCTGGAAAATGTTCCTGAAATCTTTAAACAGTGCCACAGTACGTTGCAAAAAAAGATGACACACAAATCCACACCTGTTAAATCACAATAATGATCACAATACAATGATAGAACCAGCTTTGTTCTTTTTATGTCTGTCAAATTCTGTGATCTTTGGTGTTTGGACTGGAGTGTATTGAACTGTATGTGTGCGTGTGACATAATTAAAGAAATGACATGGCTTCAATCAACCGCATCTCCATCATCTGTTATGAGGAGACAGGAATACAGGATTCCAGTGATGTGCACGATAAAATATGATGTGAAATGTTGGTGTTGTTGCTGGGTTCTAACACCAAACGCAGCCACAAGGGGGTCTAGTTTGGACACATATTTCAAGAAACGATTTAAAACTGTAGGAGGGTTTTTAATAGAAATTGTTGTTGTTGACTAATGTAATCAGCAGTTCCCACGAGCCCTGACTTGCTTTTCCTGTCCATGTTGCGACGCCCCTGTCTCTGGTTGAAACTTTATAACGAAACAAAGTGGAAAAGCTATCAAGCTGTGCTATGGGTAAATCAAACCAAAGTAATTTCCCTTTTAATTGTTCTTTGAATAAGATCTGATACTGTCATCAGATCAAATAGATTTTATTAGTATGGTGCCAAATCACAACAAGCATCGATGATTTTTTAATTGACTCAACATAAAAAATCAACATATGATACTAAGTTACTATATCTAACACATGAATACCTGCTGTCAGCGAAATGGGTGGAAGTGTTGACCTTTTCACAGCCCAGTGTTCACCCTTATTAGGTTTGCTTTACTTGTAGTATTCGGTAACATATGCAGCCTCATTATGCACCAGAGTCAGACTCACTGTGTTCAAGGAAATCAGCATAAGGAGAGTTAAACTTGATAAAACTAATCTCCAGTGTGGGAGAGAGAGACTTTCCTGATTTATTTAATCAGGCAGCTGTGATGGCGCATGTCTGCTTAGACTTAGACACGGGTGATTTTTGTGCGTTATTGCTCAGTAATTCCACGATAAAATTCCAGCCTAATCAAATGACCAGCACCTCTTCACCTCCTTTAGGCTTTACTTTACAATTGTTCTGATATGGGAGGTTTTTGACAAATCAGGACTAGTTCAATGACAGAGAGAGAGAGAGCAGGTGCTCCTGCTGGCTGCTCTACTTCGACAAACGATTTGCATATACAGGTTCCTTCACTGGAAAGATCACTGCAGCCCCGGCAACAACTTTCTATGCTGCAAAAACAATAAAAAAAAGGAAAGAGTTTAAAGAAATGCAATACAATCTATCTATCTATCTATCTATCTATCTATCTATCTATCTATCTATCTATCTATCTATCTATCTATCTATCTATCTATCTATCTATCTATCTGTAGAGCACATGTTGACCTTAACACTCTGACATGTAGTTCTCAGGCAGACAGACATGATATGTGCACGTGAACACGCACGCACACACACACGCACACAGCTGGCTTTCCTCTGCTGAAACCACCCAGGTTGCAGATCAATGCACTGCATCGTGCAGTGCGAGTGCTCAGTGCTCCATTTCTTGTTTGTCAATGATGAAAAGCTTGTAAAGGCCTCATTACTCACAGGAAACGTTCAGGTCATGTTGATGGGAACTTCAGCAGGCGCTTACGTCATCCACGGAGATCAAGCAATTTCATGATATCAGTGGAATCAACGTGAATCTTTGTCCCTCGCGTCTGCAGGGGCTAATATTTCTCCAAAACATCAGTTAATGCTCCACATGTATTCGTTGTCAGAAAAGGAAGGAATTACATATGTTTTCCCAATCAAAATCATAATATTCTCCATATTAAAACCCTGCAATTTAATTGGTGAGACTGATTGCAATCAGGTCAATATGTTACAGCATCCAGCAGCTTGTTAGATTCTTGACATAATGTAGAAAAGTTACATCTTGATAATCTCGGTGCTAATATTTGAACGTGTTAAAAAAAAAACACAACTGCTGGGGAAGTTGCCCGGCAACCAAATGGAACCTCAAAAATTGACTAGTTTTGGGCAAGAAATAGGAAATTAGCTGTGTCCCAAATCACTTCTTATATACTGTAGTCCCAAACATCCACATTCTCTGCCCTTTCATTGTCCATACATAGATTCCACCTTATCAACAAACATGTAGTGTCCATGGCAGGAGCTGTGTCCCGTTAGGGTTATTTTTCAAACTGACCTTATGGGTCCTGAGTGGTTATGTCCATGGTTTCCATGGTGGCCACACCTGTGTTTGCCCACATGGACCTCACCTTGTTCCTGGAACCATGTGGGACCTGTATAAGCTGCCCACCTAGTAACCAGGTATACGAGAGAGGGTACCAAGTGGGCATGGGCTTGATGTGGGTAAACATGGGTGGGGCCACCATGGAGAACACAGGCAAGCCTCCTGGGGACCCATAGTGTCCAGCCCTTATATAACACTCACAGGACACACATGGACGAAGTACTTGCATGGTGACTTCTGACGTTATCCCTGTATTTTGCTAAACCACGCCAGCTGAGGTTTCAGTGAAGGGATGTCTAATATCTTAAAGACAAATTAAACTTTGCGGCATGCCCAATTTAGTTTTACTTTGAGCAGAGTCAGCAGCCATTTCGCTCAAAGCAGATATTACGATTCCTAAACGAGAACATCTTGTTTGCATTTTTTTAAGTACAGCACAGAGATATGACACCATCAGTGTAGTCAATGAACCTTCAGTTTCCAAAGTTTTTTCTTGTCAGGCGCAATGTTTAAAGCGCTACTCAGAGCACATACTCCTTTATTCTTGCATGAAAAACCTTGTGAAAAGTAACCTTACATTTACAGAAATTCAGAAACGTATTGTATTATTTAATCTTTCTGAGCTTAAGTGTACTATAGTGGTGACATAATATACTCTTACAAAAGTTTGTACACTTTCAATGCATTTGCCTTTCTTTTTATAACTGAATTGAACTATACACATGCAATCTCAAAATCAATTTATTCTCATGGCGTGTCTCCTCCTCACTATCACCCTCCCTGGTTAACATGCACACATGCCTTTCTTCCACGTACAAACTCCCTGATTTCCCTCTTCCACTCCCCCTTACTACTTCTCCCACTGTGTAATCGGTCAGGTTGTGCAGACACAAAGCTGATTCTGAACATATAGTGGATCAATAATAAATGACAGCAGCTTCACATCGCAGTGTTTGGGAGTACACAGAGTCCTCTCCTGCCCTCCCGGTCCCACCTTCTCCTGGCTGTTAGCAGGAACCACTGCATCATCGCTATCCTCACCCTCATCCTTGCCCCATCACACCCCAATGACACTCGAGCAAAGGCACAAACAAGCAGGGAACATGCACTTATGCAATAACACTGAACCCAAGTCTGCAGCAGTGTGTTTGGACTTACCCCCCCTCTGTCCCTGTCTTCTCTGCTGATGCTGATGGTGATGGCAGTGATGATGGACCGGTGGCTATGGTTACCCTCTGTCTGGCTGCACTGATACAGGCGCCGGGCAACAGCATCAGCAACAGCATCAACGCTGCCTCCATGACATCACCATGGAGGCGTCTTATTGGTCCGAGACAATGCCAGCACAGGAGGCTGGCAGCCAATGAGACTGGAGAGCGAGAATGGGGGGGAGGGTTGTCAGCTCTTTGTGTTGGGCTGCAGGTTGGGTGGGAGAGAATCACTGTTTCATTAAATGCTGCAGGAGGGTGTGATTATGTGTGTGTACAGTATGCATGAGGTAGAATTGTGGGGATTGTTTTTGTTCGTGCGTGCATGCTGGAGTGTGTGTGCGTGTGTGTGTGCGTGTACGTGAGTGTGTCTTTGCATCTCAGCGGGGGGAAGCTAGGAAGCTCACAGGAAACTAAATAATTTAGATTCAAACTGTAAAAAAGCAGCAACCGTTTCTAATGTCAAGCACAGGCAGTTCATCATAGCAGCGCTTTATTACTGCTACAAATGCCACAAACGCTGCATTGAGTACCTTCAACGTACATTAAAGCTATTTCAACTATCACAATGATAATAAAAAAAACTATAAAAACTCTTTGTATTTGTTCCTCCAACATGTTAAATCCCAGTCTGCATTTGTATAATCCAAAGCTGAATGACTCTATGTCATTATGATCAGTTATTAAATTTAAAAAAAATTTCTTAGATTTATAGAATGAACAGGGCAAATATGTCCTGTTTCTCAAATAGTTTGATATTTCCTCTCATTGCACTTTTAACATCTCTGGAGTTTGAATAGTTATTTGGATGGAACAACTCAGATTTTCCACTTTTTCCTAATTTTATGTCAATAAAACACTGAACAAATAGTAATGAATCCTTGCCCCGCCATCTGTGTATTATCTGTATTATTATTGTGTGTCTGTTATATACATATGCATACTGTATTTACTTTATTTTTTATTTGTAAATAAAAAAATAAAATTATTTAAAGACTAAGTCCCAAAATGAATGATGAATAATTGTTTTCATTAGATTGTTGTTGTTATAAGCATGATTCTCGGGTGACTGTGTCAGCCAACGCCTCTCATCATTCACTTTTATGCTCTGCTCTAAGGCTCACAGACAGGCCCAATGCAGCTGCTCTCTTAGTTTTATGTTTTTCGTGTGTGTGTGTGATTTCGTTCAACACAGCTCATATCCACTGCTGCTCCTTTATTTCCACCTGTGAAAGGTCCTTTATTTCCACCTGTGAAACTCTCATCTCAAAGCAGACCTGTCGTTTTGTAATAAATTGGTTTTTACGGAGTGAAAAACTGTGTCGGCTTAGATTACTTCAGTCAGTGGCTCATTACGCGGCACAGTAAAGCAAAGGTGTGTCCCCTTGCAAACACACATCACATTCAATACACACGAGTGGGCTGAATATTTTGAGATGCAAAACAGGATATTTTAGTCAGACAAGCACCCAGCATAGGGTTTTGAAAGTATTCAGCTGCGGTGAAAACACTCCACAGTGGAATTTCAAAGACGTCCAAACAAATCCACTTGATTGAACTAACCAGTGGCTTTAGACGCACAAGTGTTTGCCATCTCGACGTCTTAAGTTCCGGATCTCACACTCAACCCACGTACCAGCGTAAACCCCTGCATTGTTACAGTTCTAAGATGAATTTGGTTTGTGATGCACATTTTCACTAGACAAATAAAAAACTTTAGTGCGGTTTAGTTTATTACATTCCTTGTTTATTAAAGTAATCTTTATTTTGATTTATTATTTGTACTCAATCAGGGACAATGTACAAAATAGACTCGCCTCAATAAGAAAAAAAAAACAGTAAAACATACACGTGTCCTGTACTGTATAGATCTGAATTTAAGATACATGTATCCAAACTTACTAAAAAACAGGTACAAGAAAGGTTTTCAGATTAATTTCAGTCATTGGCGGCCTTAAAGGAGAAGTCCTTCTTTGTTTTGATCCTCCTCTGACTGCTAAATAAACACGTCTCTCAAACGTCACTTATTCACATGATGTCATTTATCAGAGGGAGGGAATATGAAATGAGAAGAAGACAATAAGAAAAACAAAACAAAAGGGCAAAGTGACGCATCTGCTGTCACCGCCCTTTAATCCTGTATTCGGCTAACACGGTGTCACCGTGTCGTCCACTGGCACAGGACATGAAAGTGTGAGAGGAGGGAGAGAGAGAGATGCATGAGGTCACACTAGGGTGTGTCCTGTTGTTGCTGTTGCTGCCTCTCCTCTCCTCTCCTCTCCTCTCCTCTCCTCTCCTCTCCTTTACGGTAAACCCACGTGTGACACTAGACCTCGCACACATCCTGGAAATGAGATCACCAGTGTAAGAAAAGAAAAGAAAATAATGAAAGGAGGAGGACGAGGAGGAGGGGGTGATGATGAAGAGAAGGAAGGCAGAAATAGGATCAAACACTTTTATTTCACAGATTCTGGTAGGACCATGATGATAGGGAGGACCAGATCAGAGGAAGAAACATTGCAGGGGGAAAAAATCCAAAACTCCAGGGAAGCAGGAAGAAGAATCACATGCTTTTCAGGACAATACTCTGAGCTGAGATATACAAACCAATTCTTGAAGTCTCCTCACAGCCCCAGACCTGATTTACATTGTTAAATACATTTTAGGGAAACAGATGCAGTTTATCTGATGCCCTGGTTAGGCTGTCTCTCTCTTATAATGCCCTTTAACCAGAGTCAGTCTTTCTCTTTAAGCACTCACACACTCACCAGGCAGACACACACCCACTCTGGCTGCAGTGCAAGCCCTCGTGGCCTGTAAAAAAAACACAAACAGCCACAGTCGCTCAGCAGCAGTAGCACGATCAAGAGTCTAATCAGGAGTCTGACATCACCTCTTGATGTCTCAGGATGAGATCATCCCATCTAACTACTGGTCTTACTCACCTCAGTGACTGTGTGTGTGTGTGCGTTCGCGCATTCACAACATTTTGTGAAAACGTGAAGTGAGCGTGTGCACGTGTGTCTGTGCTCGTGCACTTGACCACTGTAGCAGCACAATTTAATTATAGGTAAAATACTCCACAGAGTGATCTAATAGAAGCTGAAGGGCTTTTACTGTTATTGATTTGTGACAGGCTGTGCTCTGGTGTTAAAGGGATAGTTGGGGCTTTGTGTGAAAGTTGTAAAGATGCTATTTGCTTTTTTATTTTGGATGTTCGAATACCATGTTAAAAAAACACTGTGCAGTAGAAATGAGTTTCTAAAATGAAGGAACTTTTCCTAATCATACAATGATGTCACTTCCTCTTTGGAGCCACTTCCTGGATAAAGGAATGTTCCTTCTGTTTGGCAAACATGTGCTTTGATGGTAGTAGTCCATGTGCATCCACTGTGACGCAGCAATGCCGTAAGTTGATTGTTTAATGTCACTCATTTACGAGTCAGTTGCTTTAAAATTATGTTAATTATTTAAAGCTGCAGTACATAACTTTTTGTTTGTGTTAAAACGGTTTGGTCTTAGTAAACAGAAATTGTCTAACATTATTTATATGCTGTGTCCTTTGTCTGAAAGCAGGTGTGACTGAGGGAGTGATTGTGTGTGTGAAGTAGCATCCATGGTCTTTGGACTGTGGGAAGAAACCCACACATGCATAAAACTCCACACAGAAAAGAACATTTGAACCAGCAACCTTCTTGTTGTGAGGCAACAGTCTTAGCCACTAGTCCACTGCGAGGCCTCACTATAAATCATAAATATTTAATTTGATTTGAAGTACCGCGTACCTCAATGTGTGGGCCTGAGAGTTTGGTTGACGAGCATGGTGGTACAGTGGGTAACATTGTTGCCTCACAGGAAGAAGGTCCTGGGTTTGTACCCCAGTCCGTTCCAGGTCCTTTGTGTGTTGAGTTTATATGTTTTCTCTATGTTGTTGGCATGAAAGTTTCTAATCAAGGATGGGTAAAATATCATGGATGCACTTCCCCACGGGGATTAATACATTGAATTTTACTTATCTTGAAACTGGGATAAGTACTTTAAGTCTCTTATGAGGCAACAACTCTGAAATGAGCATTCATATAAGACCACAATTCTCATGTTTAACTCAGATATATTTAACACAGATTGATCATAATCTGAAACGAGTGTTTATGAATGAGTCTACTTATTTACTAATTTTGGCAGGACAAAAATGATGTGAGATTGTGTTGCCCACATGTACAGAGACATCAGTGACTGCATGCTGCACGTCTCGGAGAACGTTTGCCTGGCTGGATCAGTCTGTTACCATGGGAACAAGGAATTGACAGACAGGTGGGGAGCAAGAAGGGAACGACACCCGGAGAACGTCCGCTGGAATGGATTTTTTTCTGAAGGTACTAATGAAAGAGTTGGAGAGAGCATTTGTTATAGCAGCAAATGCCCTGCGGTGTCTCATGTACTGCAGCATTCGTGTTGACCTTTAAAATGAAGGACTGTATCAGTCAAACCTAGACTTTACTGTATATCCCAGTTAGACTTAATACATGGATTGAGGTGTTCAATTGTGCCTGGACACACAGTAGATACTCAGCTATTGTATTGATACTGTATTTATTTTCTTTTAGAGAACTGTAAGAACATTCAAACATTATTTTGTTGTGTTTTCATGGCCTTGTGACAGTTCCTTTTTTATTTTGTAGTTTACTCTGTGCCTTGTTTTACTTCCCTTTCCAACCAGATGTGATTCACCTGAATCTAATGACTTCCACCTGTGGGACCCATGTGTTCCTTCATGCATTTTGTTTCTTGGATTCCTGTTTCCTTCATATAGGTCAGTTTTGTAAGCTTTGTTATTTCAGACTATTCTTTACATCATAGACCTGCATTTAGGCTCTAATTTTTGCCAAACTTAAAGCTGCAGTATGTAACCTCTGCTGTCTGTAACATCTGCTGTCTTTTTTTTTTTTTTTTTTGTCATTTTTATGCTGTAACGTTATTTGTATGCTGTGTCCTTCATCTGCAAACAGGCTCAGTCTAGCAAGGCTGCCAGACCTGACTGAGGGAGCGTTTGTGTGTATACAACAGCAGAGCAGGGCGAGTGGGAGCGAGACGCAATTATTCCCTCAAACTGCTAAACAAACATGTTATTGAGCTGTGTAATTACCTTCTGAAACTTTTCATGGATGCTTCTATGTCCAAAAGTGTAGCAAAAAAAAAAGGCAACTGGACTTAGTTGAATTTCTTGAAGACGTTTCGCCTCTCATCCAAGAGGCTTCTTCAGTTCAGAACTGCCCTTTTTTTGCTACACTTTTGGATACCATGACCTGGATGACTGAGAATCTTCACAGAGATGCTTCTATGTGTTTTCGGTGATAGTCCAACCTGTTTGCAGCCTTCTTTCTTGACATCAAATGAATAAGAGAGGAATATTGCTGCAGTATACTGGAAAACACAGTCGCTTTATTAAGAGTTTGAATCTCATGGACGTTTATTTCTTGGATATAAACGGTACATACTGCAGTTTTACCCCTGCAAACCTTTATACTAACGAAAAAGAAACCATTTCATATTTCATTGATGACAGAGGAGTCACATGTGGCGCCATCTTCTGGCCAATCTCAGATATGTTATTTGGTATTAAATAAGTAGAGGCCACACTGTGACTCTGATGACACAAAGCTTTTTATGTTGAGATCAGAGTCTAACCCCAGGAACCCTTCACTTTTAATCTGGCATGCATTGTAGCTCAGGTTAAACATATCAGATATCTGCACTGTCTCTGGCTTTAGTTTTCCCTCCTGTACCATCAGCCACTCCCCAAAGAAAATCTCCCGGGTGCGGCAGTGAGTGAGTGAGTGTTGGAGTCAGAGGTACAGCATCTTTTCTATATCACATGTGAATTTGCTATGACGGTTTTATTGGATTTTTTTATCATCTCTCAATGTTTTGCAGATGTAAAAGACGGCAGGTATGCGCGCACATGTATGCAGAGAGCCGTGTCCCAGTGCAGCGGGGGGTCAGATGTGTAAAGTGAGAGCTTTCCAGCGATGACAGTGTAATGGTTATGCCTCTGGTGTGGGATGGATGTGATGTACAGGTCAGTGAGGATGAGGCATTCCTCAAAGACACTGTTGACTTAATAGTTTCCTGTGAACATGACAAACCCTCGCCTGTCACTCTCACCGGGGCCCTCATGTAAGGAGACAGAGTTGATGTTTTTGGGGTTTCCTTGAACAGGATAAATAATCGTCTGCTGCCACCGAACCTTGACTAATGTTACTGTGGTGTCACATGGGGCGCAGGCAGAGACGGCGTTGATTTCACGGTGTTCCGAACATGAAGGTGTAACTGTCTGTCCGTCCTCTGCAGGACGGCTGATGCATATGTGTGTCTGCATTAGTGGAGACAGGGAGGGAAGTACAGTACAGGAGCAAAGACAATGAAAGTCAATAGATTCACTCCACCATGGTACACTACACCAGTGTACCATGAACGTCTCCTGCCTTCACCAGTATTGTGAAGTCATTTAATGGATTTGGTGCTTTGTCACCCTCTGCTGCCTAGAAAATAGATGACTCCTTTTTCCCCCCCTTTCATTAATTCAGCCACTGCTTACTTCATTATAGAAGCAGTGATCTGAACTTCCCCTCAGCAGTTACAGCAGCCACCATGCAAATACTCCCCTGATGTAGTCATTATTACCCACAGAGACAGTAATTTTCAAAAAAATGTCATGCGACTCAGCAAAAGCCACTTGGAATAATAGAGTGCTGCAGGAATGTGTTGTAAAACAATATTTCCTATGAGAATATTGTTATGATTATAATGACTATAATAAATATAGTGCTATTTTTTTAAATTCCCTGACAAATATGGAAATGAAGAAATGTGGAAATGAATATTTTGGAATAGTGCGTGCAGTCCTTGAATTGTTTCATGTGGAACATTAAAACTGCTCCACATTATCTTAAATATTGTGCCCGATTTATCTGAAGACAACTTAAAAAAACAAAACAAAACAAAAAAAAAAGAATACAATGCAAACACAGCTTGCCAAATTAAATTATTAAATCAACTTCCCCAAATTATCCACCAACAAAGTTTTATTTTCACTTTACTGGGGTGAATGTAACATATCGTATGAGACAGCTGACCTACTTTTCCCCTGCACTTAAACACTTAGCCATCATGTGCATATGGACACCACACGGAATCATGCTCTGTTATATACACAAATAAATCAAATGTTATAGTCCTACTCTGAAGAAACAGAGCAGGACTGATCTATTTATAGCTGTTTATGCCTCAATCGTAAGATATATTTGAAGTTTTGAAGTTTTTTCGAATCATAAACAGTCAGTAAAACCCAGACCTCTTTTCATCTGTGGATAAACCAGTGCGAACTGAAAAGTGTCGAGACAAGGACATGAAATCCTCCACAGGTTTCCCACACCACATTGTGCTGGTGTCTATGCCAGACGAGTCGCAGCTGGAGCCGCTCAAACCCAGATGTTTGCTTAGTGATAGTTTTTTTTTTGTCTGTGCAACACCTTCACTTGTGGTAATATCCCGCAGACTTGGGTTTAAAAGTCACTCCGCTTCTGTAAACAAAGTGTAGCTCTTATGTTAAGTTTAAACCCCTTAATTTTTGCATTACTGTACCTCAGACTTTCCTATAGTTTCCACCATAGGGGACTGGATGCTTTGCTCAGAGGTACATCAGCCCTTGACCCATCCTGGAATTTGAACCAGTGACCCTCTGTTAACAAGCCCTATTCTTCTCTTGCTCATGGGCTGCCCCGGCCATGGGCTCCCATTAGTGAGCTAAGCCTGGTTTTCACTAGTGCATACTTCTGAACACACATTTTCTCAGTTTTGTCCTTAACGATCTTCATTTCCTGAAATCTCTCCATCCAAACAAGAACACAAAAAACGAATAAAAACAAACTTGCTAAGCCAGTAGGTGGCGATAAAATCCTAACGTCAAACACAAGAGAAGAACATGCTGATAAGGGAAACCACAACAGTGTTGTGGTTTTTCTGGCAGACGGTCATTACATGAAGAAGTAGTGGTCATGTGTGTGATGTGAGTGTCCAGTGTGTCAAACTGAGCAGTAGTTTAATCACCTTTTCAAGTTTCTTCTTCAAGTGTTTTTCTATAATTGCATGGGTATTGTAGGTTTATGAGTGAGGCTATTCATTTAGAGATTAACCCTTGTGTGTGTGTGTGTGTGTGTGTGTGTGTGTAATGAGGGATTTGAGGGGTGTGGTATATTTTTAAAGATGCACAGTTGGCAGATTGTGAAAGGCTAAAGGACAGCCCACCACCCCACTGAGACACTTTTATGTGTGTTCTTTGCTTTTCCACCAAAAGACAAGTGACCGGGACAAGTGACCTGTGAACAGCAGGAGAGTGAGACAGAAAAGACAAAAAGACAATATAGTTTAAGAGAGAGAGAGAGAGACACAGAGAGAGAAACTAAGGTGATTTAAAACTGCAGTGCCTAAGTTTCGGTGATTTTTGTTGTTGTTGTTGTTGGAGAGCTTGTGTGTATGCAGCAGCAGCAGTGCAGGGGTGGGAAGAGGCGAGAAGCGTTTATCCCATCTCACGACTGGGTATTTGAGCAGCAGAATTCACTTCTGTAACTTTTACTGGATTATTCTTTATGTTTTCAGTCAAACTCCAAACTGTTTGGTTTGCAGCCGCCTCACTTTACCAGCTCAATGTTGCTTTTGCCTCCCTCTGTCTTGACATAGAAACAAATCACTTCCTGTGTGCAGCACAGTGACAGAAGAGCTTACAGTGCTATACTGAGAAGTGCAGAGAGAGTTGTGGGGAGCTGATAGGCTTAACGTTGTGTCAACTCATCTGACAGTGGTGTGGATTTAGATGACATTTGGTTTTACTTAAAAGTTTTAATTCTTATCAGACTTTCCTCACACACACTGCCCTGACTCAAACTTGTTTCCCTCCCACCTGTTTAATAAATGACTTCAGCCTCCCCTTATACTATAACAAAGGCATATTTTAAGCCAGCACCCACAATTAGAAATAGATCCAGGTGGTGACCCACTGAATAAACAAAGAGTGCAGGTCACACTGGGGATGACCTTTGACCCACTTTGGCAAATGGGTTTAATCATCAGGGGAAGCACAAGTCTTTCCTTTTTCAGACTTAGCATGTGTTTTTGGGGAGAAACTACTGTCATGGCTCATTTACTAAAATTTACCCTCCATTTATGACTTCTGTTGACCTCCTCCCTAATGGCTGTGAGGGAAGAATAGTGTTAAACCTCAGCTGTGAACTCTTAGATGAGTTTTGCACACGAACAATGTGAAGAAAGGAAAATAGAGAATCCACAGGACGCTGTCACCAAATGACTAGGTGATTATGTGTGTTCTGCGCTGTTTATTATAAAATATATTAAAGCTGTGCTGATGAATCCTTTTATAGAATGCCTCAAATGTGTAATGCAAAAAGAATTATTTCCCAGCTTAAGATTTCCCCTCGGCTCTAGGGAGCATTTAAGTGTCACTGCTCTCATGGCCTGCAGCTTTACTGTTCAGTCTAACTGCTCTCATTAGTCATTTCCAGCTGTTTTTTGGCAAAAACATCCGCTTTTATGATCTAATGAGAAAAACAGAAATAAAAAAAAGATGAATATAGGGTTTATGATAAGAGGGCCAGAAAATTACCTCCACAAACCATAATATCACTACTTTCCTGCTACGTTGCAAAAATAAATTGCCATTATGCCACTACTTGCTTTTATCATTGTAAATTCAACCTATATCTTCAGTAGTTAGGTAAATGAGAACCTTCACAGACATTCAACCTATAATTTCCAGTATTTCTAATATTATTCTAAATACCCTTTTATGTCTTTCTATTTTTTTAATATTATTATAATATTTATAATATTATTTTTATATTTTTTAAATATTGTTTATTACACTGAACTATTCATTTTCCCACTGGACTCTTGTCTTTTGTGTGTAGCATGTGACCCCTTGCAGATGTGGAAGGTCCGCCCGAACACTGTCACTAGTGTTAGAACATCTTTAAAATGTTCAGTTCAACTTCATCAGCAGGATTGTTTGTTGGCAGAGATGTGGTTTCGTTTGCTTCTTGCGTTAAACAGTCGTGTAGCCTCACAAGACCCAGCAGTGAGGTAGATATTTTCATTTTTTTTGTGTGTGTATATGCTTTTATTTGTTACCTCTTTGTAGCTTTTTCTTGCATAAACACTGACCTTGTCAGGACCAGTAGTCCTCATGGAGACCAAACCTGGTCCTAATGGAACCAGGTTAAGTTTAGGGCTAAGATCTGAATTGTGATGTGGTTAAGGTTATGGTTAAGAATTAACTAATTATGGTTAATGTTAGGTATAACACTTTGTTTAGGTTGTCCAGAGGAATTAAGGTCAATGCGGTGTCCTAAGAAGAAGTGTTGCACAAACCGGTGTGCTTGTACTTGTTTTATATCACAAAGTCGGCTGTTCTGACCAGTAATCAGCCCTGTCTGTGCTGTGTGCACCCCTGTGCTCTCCATTGTTGCCACCATCAGTACAATGAAATGTGTGACTTTGGTAAATCCCTTGTTCGGCAGCAGAAGTAGAGTGATAGGTTTACTGCTATGTATGATGGAATGTAACACTTTTACGGGTGATGAAGACCGCTTCAGTAAGTGGACTGCTATAGATGAAAATGAAAAATGCTAATATGGACCATAGGGTCAAGGTCTGGGTCATACTTTCCACATCCATCTATTTGGTCAAAAGAGTCAAGGAATAAGATAGTAACCATGGAAACCTACTCTTTGTTCAAAGAATACAAGGAAATAACAAGAGTGCAAACTTGTGAGACGGAGTATGTATACAGTATGTGGAATGTTAAACTGACGCAGGCCCTCTTAGTATGAATGGAGCCCTCACCATGTACACGCATGCAGAATTATGAACTGGCCCTTAGAGTTACAGTACATTTGTTAGGTTGAAACACACAGAGAGAGGGTGTTAATGCTGTAGAGTGTAATTTTGCAATAAATTGAGTATAATATACTGACAATATACTGATTTAGCTGATGATCTCCACATGAATCTCTCTCTGTGTTTCTACGTAAAGGAGCATTTTATTTTTGTGTCTGTGGAAACACAGATTGATTTATTTTACCTCGTGACTGATGGAGGGAAGGTGGAAGCATAACGGCTACACTATTAAAGTGAGATGGCCTCAAAATTAAGGTGAAGGAATTACCCCCAGATTTCTGAAACACGAGTGTGGTTCTGAGAGACCGAAACAAATGTCAAATGAACAGTTGGAATATATACCTAGAGTTGTGAGACGTCCTAAAAACACCGATCCACAGTCCAGTAAAAGCACTCCCAGCACTTGGGCTCCCTCTTCATATCCTGTATAACTTTAAAAACTTCTCCAACATGTCAGTCACAGGGCTGTGTTTTGTTTTTTCAAATAATCACATTTCCATCACTTCATCAAATTCTGTAAAATTCAATAGCTTATTTTGTCAGCCAACGTGCACTGCTGCATTCCACTTTAGCCATGTGATTTGAATTAGCTGTTCTGAAATAAGCAGCTGAAAATATGTTTTATCACTAATTTATCACTGTAATACATAGGATTTGGGTTAGGAATGTCCCAATGGACAAATTTGCGTTAGTTCAGACCATCGATTGTCCTGAAGCACAGATGGAAGCTTGAGGAAAAGTGAAATCTCCCCCTCTGATCCCGAAGCCCGTCGGCTGACCACCACTCTCTAATAAACCAAGACCAGACCTTTGCCATGCCTTTGATCACCTTACACCTTGGAGAACTGCCTCCCATTCATCACCACTTTAAAGGGACGCTCGGAGATCTGATGATCCGCCGCATTCCTGAAGCATACCTTCGTGGAAGGAGCTCCCGCAAAATCACATGTTTGTGTTACAAACAAGTGGTCAGCTTGGGAACACATAAGGAAAGAGGAGGTAACCTCTCGGGGAAAAAATATGGCCCTTGCTAATGCATGCTGGAACAGGACATGTGAAATGTGCACTTGTGAAAAGGATACCACTTACGTGAGACATGAATGAAAAATGTGATTCATTGCCAAATGGGTTAGTTTCCTCGGTCATAATGTTTTTGCCTGGTCCGTCCGTGAGCGAACTCAAAAAGTAAAGAATGAATATGGATGAACTAATTAGATTTAGGTGGTGATGCAGACATGGAAACTGAGTGAGCCCTTGGCAAAGCTTTGTGTTCCCTGACTCTGAGTGCTGTCTCAAGTTTCAGTATGCCCTTAAATTTATGAAAAGTTGAAGGTGTATTGTACAGTACTCTCATAAAACCATGGCTCTCAAATGGTGGTACGTGTACCACATGGTACACAAGCTTCCTCTGGTGGTACTTGGACAAAAAAAGTCATAAATACTGTTCTACTGTTAGAGGGTATGTGATCAGAGTGAAGAAAATGAGACAAAAAAAAAGATAATAAATTAATTAATAATAATTAGTGACCTTATTTCTTTCTCCACCTTAATCGAATTTGGCTGTACCAGTGTCTGAAGTATATGTGAGGAAGAGGAGGATGATGAGAAAGAAAATGATCTTATTGGGTATAAATCTGCCTCCCGTGAAAAGCCCATATCTGACTTTGCTCGGCCTATTTACGCCAGTGTATTTTAACATTGGTGATAATGGTGTTACTTTGAGAGCTCAATATTTTCTCAGGTGGTACTTGGTATAAAATTGTTTTAGAACCACTTTAATAAAGTAATCAAATGATTACTAATAACAGTTATTTTCCCTTCTTCCCTCCTCTAGAGGGCTGCTTTTGTGTCTTTCTTACCGTTCCCCTTTCTTCTGTTTGTGTGTGGACCTTGAATTAGTGTTATCCCACACAACTGACCACCATCCTTCAGTCAAGATCAAGGTTACTAAGGTCAGGGTCATACATTTCCACAACCTTGTCTCCTCAGATGTTGGCCAGCTTCTGTGTGACCTAAACGTCATCATCCGCCCATGTCTGCAGTGGAGCATGTTGACCCTTTGTTGACAAACACAAGCACCTCCACATTTGGAGACTGCACAGACTGTGTGCGTTTTGACGCTTTCCATTCCAGTTGGTGGCCCATCTTTGTTTTGGGGAATACAAGACCACACAAATGGGGCAAAATCCACATAAGTAATAGCTGTAACTGGAATGGAATGCAACACATTGCAGTATTTAATCATGATACAGAACATTTTTGCACCTTTTGGGAAAAAAAAGTCCTTCAGTCCTTTACTTCTTGTCTGCTTGAAAAGTTCTCATTACCTGACTGACTGACTGACTCTGATCACTGATATGCTGAAGTGTTGCTCATGAATTATTTATCAGTAAAGCTCAATATTTGGCCTGCTGTACCTTTTATAAAAATTATGATGACTGTATACATCGGGTCTAAATGTGAAAGACAAACTTAATATACTGTATCATTGTAAATGTGATGATTAACAGACATTCAGAGAGTAAATATACTATGCTAATCTCTGAGCAATGAAGATATTTATGTTTATACAATTGTCTTCACTTATCAAATTCAAATTCTTGTTTCCCTCTGCCTGCAGCATTTCCTGGCCTGACCTCTGACCTCTCCTGTTTTATATCCAGCACACCCTGGATCATTTCATTCCTGCTTCTGTTCATGTCCTGTTCTGCCCAGAACGTGTTCTGGATCAGTGATGCTCCTCCAGGGTATCTGGACTCATGCTGGCCTCTTTCCCTCTTCACTGCCTTCCCTAACTTACAGTACAGTTCCTCTGCTCCTGCCTCAGGCTCTGCTCCTTAAAATCAGAACCAGATAAGTTGATGAATTATTCCTCCTCCTAATTTCCTGTCTCTGTGGTTCTCAGTCACATAACAAGAGGGGTTATTATGGAAAGTAGATAGAAACACATCCTTACACTATATGTAAGAAATGTATTATATTAAGTCATAAAATGACTGTGATATGTCATCAGAGATTAAGGAAACATGTTAAATTGAAATACTGGCTTCATTGATAGCAATAATGAAACCAGTATAATTCACGTTTTATATAAACCAGTTTATTATCTGTTCAAACTTTTTTATTATCTGCTGCTGCTCACAGCAGGCACACTTTCACCTTCAGTTTCTGCCTGTTGCTGACTGCATTATATTTTGTTTTAACTGCAAACCATGTGCCTTCCTTGCATATATCCACTCCCTTTTAGTTTATTTCTTTATCAGTTGGTTTTGCAATTATTATACCATCTTTATAGAGTGACAATCATTTGCCTAACCTTATGTCAGAATTCCTTTATTGTCATTGTACGAGCGCAACAAAATTCAAAAGTGCATGAGAATAACAGTGAGCAAAAGTGAGAATGAAAAGGTTGATGATAATTTGACATCACAAGATTACACTTAAATCACACAATTGTCGTGTAATTTAAATCACTGGTCAAGCCTCTGTTAATGAAATTCACATCTTAGTATGTCATATTGGACATAGTTGGATTCACATTTACGTTCACAGGAATTTTGGTAAAAACTCGCTGTGTTAGGGTGGAAACTTGATTGAATGTTTGTTCAAATATCAGATTATAAGAATAAATAATAGACCCCCCCCAAAAAAAAATGTATACATGATATAAAAACACAATAAAATGAACAATATTCAACATGTGCAGTAAATTATGCTTTTTTTAAAAAAACAAAAAAAACAAAAAAGCTTTCTCTGTAAAACCCCCTGGTGTGTGTCTCTTCACATCTCAGGTCTTACATTTACTGGTCCCGGCTGGTGTTTCCTCAGCGGCATCATTTGAAAGCAGGAAGGATGGGGGGCTGCCCTCCACTTTTGGGACCTTCTTTTCTCTCTGTTCCTGGCATCTTTGTACTCCTGCTCTAAATCACGGCAGAGGAACCTGCAGGGGGCAGAGGGGAACATAAAGTATGCAGCTCTGACATGCATGAAAGACTGTGACAGCGCTCCTCCTCAGAGCAGCAGGCCTGTTTCAGGAGCTGAGGGTGAGACAGATACAAATGCAAAAAAATGGATACGGGATGGATAGATGGATGGATAGATACCCTGAACTAATGTCCACCCCCTCTGAGTCCAACACGTGCAGGGAGCCTGTTTACTAGTCTTCCTTTTAAATAATCCTCTGACTATATATCTAGAGTTTCACCAAAGAAATATGGCACTTTAAGGTCAAGAAGGTTAATGTAATTATTTCCAGTTTGAATGTTTTTAAACAGAGGAGTGTGGCTGGTGATTTTTACTACGATTCAAAACAATGGTGCATGGACGTGAACATACAGTAAGTTCCAGAAAGGATTTTAAAAGAACATTTGTTGACAGTGTATCTGAAATAATCTGAATAGTTCCGATAAGCCTCCTCATCTGGTTCCTCATAGGGCACGAGGAAAAAAATTATTAGAAAATGCTGTCTGCCACAGGTCTGTTTCGAATTACCCTCAAAGGGAAAAAAAGAAAAAAAACAAAAAACACATCACTACCTCTTCCTTGAATTTGCAGTGTCTTATCATGACTGCTTTTATTTCGACACTTGAACGTCTCAGAGCGGATCGGGCGATCAGGAACGCGTGTGTTCTTTTATTTGTGGCTTTGTGAGGACTAAAAATTGTATATAAACCAGACAAAGTGAGGACATTTTAGCTGGTCCTCACGTTTTTAAAGGGCTTTTTCAGTGTTAAGACCTGGTTGTAGAGTTAGGGTAAGATGTTGTAATGGTTAAGGTAAGGGACAAGGGAATGCTTTATACCTTTAACGGTCCTCACTATGAATGAAGTCCAAATGTGTGTGTGTCACACACAATCCTGGAACTCCACTGACTTACAGAATATGGTTCTTGTCTAAACTAAACACAGCAACAGCCCAGATGATATAAAGTCTCCACTGAATAAACATCTGAATGATCCCTAAGCTGTTCATGAGCACACGTCACCATTAGTGTTAATATTTTTGTTTCATGTGAAATATCTGAGAACAACTGTTTGATGGATTTCTTTTTAGTACAGATGCTGAAGCTCTCCTTGACCCACAAAAGGTCAAACATTTCAATCTCTTCAATGTTTTTGTGACCCAAAATATCATCTCCTATAAAGCTATGAAATCATAATTAATCTGGCTCACATTCTCCAAAGAATGTGTGGAGCGACAGGGGCTGTATGTGTGACTCCAAGTGTCTGGCGAAAGTCACTCTGACTGAGATTTTCCTGTCAGCTCTAATCTAGTCTAATCTCCAGATAATGTTGGAGTGAGCTCATGTGGGAATGCAGAAGAAACTACAGATAATCCACAGTGAGTGAGTGAGTGAGTGGGTGAGTGTGTGACATGCCTCTTGACTGCTCAAACCAGACAATTGTCTGGACCAGAGCTTGGGGTGTCCTGATCACCAGGGGGCAAATTAACACTTGGACATTTGTGAACGTTACTGCCCTCTAAGGTTAAAAAGACTAAGAGTGACACAGATTTGGTGAAAATAACTTTATAAATGCAATTTATTGGGTTACATTTGTACATTTGCACCAGCTAATCTGAGGTGGTGGGAGCAAATCAAATTCAGCTTAGGGTCCCATAAAAGCTTGGGCCAGCCCTGGTCTGGACCCAACCCCAGGACACTATCCCTAATACAAGTCTGAAAACAGCTTATGTCCTGTATCCTGGCAACCATTTGCTACTTTGTGTCTTTGTTAGCCTAAATAATATAAGAGAAGTGTGTATTGTAGTTGGGCCTTGATCATTAGTTTCATCCTCTGTGCTGGAACATTGACTTGGATGCCCACCATGAGGGATAATGCATAAAATATAAGACTATTTGGACCACAGACTGAATATGAAACACATGCACCAAATTATAAAGAAGCTGTTACATGTGTGGCAGGAAATTCCTTCGAGTAGGTTTACAGTATATGATGAGGAAGCGATATCACTTACAGATGGATTCATCTTTTTATGTGATTTTTAACATATGTTTTTACATCAGTTCACTACTGAAATTTACAAATCATTACGTCTGGCCTCATTCCTATGTCTGGTGTAGGCCCGATGCAGCGTTTCCTCAAAATGTAACAACACGGTGAAGCTCAAAGCAAAGGAATTGGGGTATTTCTAGGGTTTTCCTTTGACAATAAGGATACAGGAAGAGACAAAATGGAGTAAGATTTGCACAGAAGGCTGCTATTGTAACACTTTAAAGGTCCAGTGTCTAAAATGTAGGTGCACTATCAACAGAAATTGAATATAAAATTTGAAATGAATAATTTATCACCTAAAAATTAAGAATTGATGAGTTATTTCTTTGAAGTGAGACTGGAGAATTGTGTTGGTTGCGATATGCAACTTCACCTTCAGATGCCACTACATCCTACACATTGATCATGTGAATATTATGTGTAGAAGCTTGTTAGGGATGAAGCTTGTACTCCACATGTAGAACAGCGGCACAAGACACTGCTTCTGTGTTTAGACTTTGAAAAGGTGACTTATGGGGGATTCAGGGTTTGCACCTCACACTGACTATAACTATAAAGTGACTGCTGCCAAAGTAACAGGAATGGGAGTGTTTTTCAAACTGTCACCATGGCAGCTCAGAGGAAGTGTGGAGTGATTATACTGCACTGCAGGGAGTTACCTTTTTTTTTGTTTTACTGTGGAGGACAGAGTGTGAAATGTGTTGGCATGTCTGGGTGTGTGTTTGACATGTGCATTAAAGTGTGTGCTACATTGTCTGTCAGGTCTGAATAAGCAATACTTTACGTGTGTGTGTGTGTGTGCACGCGTGCAGAAAATTAACTTCTGTCTCCTTCCATTTGTTCTTAGGCCTAAAACTACATGACAGCCCCTCACTGTTGCTGCTGACCTCAGCGGCCCACAGGCCTCCCGCTTGTAATTCCTGACCAGCACGACTCCTCCGCTCAGCCGCTGCTACTGATGCTGCAGTCACACGTAAAAATGGTCAAACTTTGCTGGAGGTGCTGCTTCTCTGTCATTCCATAAGTTACATTCTTACATGCATTATGTGGCACGGGGAACTATTATGTGTCTGAGAGAAGGTTTGTGTGGGGAAATGATGTAGATTTATGCAAACTAACTCAAAATTTACCAAAGAGAATTAAGTCAGCTTGACACTTTGGAAATTGGATTGCTGTACATCTCACACGACACAACATGAGCGAGCAGCGACTGGGGTAACACATGCTACACAGTCAAAAATACACGAGGTGTGACACTAGTTGAGCTAAGTTTCATGTCTACCATTGAATTGCTGAACATTTGCTGAAGCAGTGCTGTCTAATACTACTTCTTTATACTACTTCTGTCTGTTTATTCATTCTCTGTGGGTTCTGCTGTCATTCCCCATCCTGGTCTCTGATTGGCTGGAGCTGCTGTAGTTGTCCATTTTCCCCCCAATGCTGGAAATTGGACCGAAGTCTATGAATGGCTCAGTAAAGTATCAGCGAGTCATTGTGTGCTGTGGCAATTAATGTATCACACTTAGTGGCTGTCGATCATGCGATGACTGGGGCTGCTTTGCTGCAAGTGGCAGAACTTGTCAGTGAAGGGATTATCAAACTGAAAATCCTGTACTGATGTACATGTAGAACTTGTCAGAGTTCAGTGGTCCTGTTTTTCAAGTCAGCATCCTAATGTTTATGTAAACAAATTCTTATGTTATACACTCTGGGATTATGACACTGATGTCAGTAATACGTGTATTGTATGCTTTGGGATGGTGCAGGGTTCATTACTGTGCCAATTTATTGTAATGTTTTATGTGTACTGTTTTAGTAACTGCATTTGTCCTGTACATGATGTCCTGACTTCATAAGTCACAGTTCACTTGAAAGTTTTCCAGGACTCTGACCTGGATTGTTTTTCCTTTCCTTGGCCTGCAAACTTGCACTCAATCCAATCCAATCCAACTTTATTTATAAAGCACTTTAAAACAACACAGATGACCAAAGGGCTCAATCATGATTGCATTTGTTTTTCTGTCTCTCACTTTTGCATTTTGCTCCTTTCCAGCTGCAGTACATAACTGTTAGTTTTTGTTGTTGCTCATGTTATTATGCCATGTCCTTCATCCGAAAATGGGCTGTGTCAAGCAAAACTATCAGACTATCAGTGTAGGTGGATGGGGCCAATACTATACATGAGTTGTGTGCATGTTACATTCATCCCATCAAACTGCTGAACAACTGTTTTTTGAACAGTAAACTTAAAATTCACTGTGAGAAAGTTGCGGGCAACATGAGATCTTAACCCCGCAAGAGTGAGAAACACACAAAGTTGTGTGGAGCTCATTTTTTATTTAAAAGTCACGCACTACAGCTTTAAGAATGGCAGGACTTTTCAACTTTAACATTAGCAGGTCATTATTTGTAAAAGTGGTTTTGCAATATATAATTATAAATGAGATTGTAAGACACAGAAAAATGTAAGTATTTAACTTAGACAGTGAACTGCTTTATTTAGCAGAAGTTTGAACACTGTAAGACTTACAGTAGATTCTCACCTTAACCCTAACCTTCATTAGGGCCTTTTTTTTTTTAAATTTGGTATCACTAACATGGGCTACTTCACTTTTCTCATTGGTCTTATTTCTCTCATCTGTCCCCCTCCTGTGTCTCAGCAGAAGGTTTGGATGAGTATCCCTTCCAGACAATAGCACAGTGACAAACAGTGTGACGGACGCACCATGAAGCAGGTGTTAAACATTACAGTCAGTTTGTAAGTGAGCCTCTTCAGGGTTATGACACAGTCAGACTGGAGGATAACTGAGGCAGCACGGGGGCGAAATTGGCCCCAGCTGTAACATCACAGACTCATTCTAGAGGAAAAAAAGTGTAGCCATAACATAAAGTGACCCACGAAGAAAATAAAACATTGAGGTGTCCCCTGTGATGGCTCAGTTTCTGTTGCACTGTCTGCAAGTTTGTACACTTCAAATAAAGTTGAGCACATCAGCAGAAGGGCTTATGAGTCACTGTGGCTGGAGATGCAAGCAGACAGCAGCAAGCTGCCAGAAATGCAGAGAAGGGAATTAGATCTGTTAACAACAGCAAAGACATTTAGCAGTTTGGAAGTGCTCAAATCAATATTTGGATATTAAAAATCAATCTAGTGGTGACATCACTCATACAGGGACAGTTGGAGGAGTTGGCAGTTGGATTTCTTATTTATTTATTTAGTTTTGTTTTCGGGCATCTCCCCTTCTAGGGCTTGCCCACATTAAGCAATAGGGATTGGGTACCTTGCTCAGGGGTACCCCAGGCCTTGACCTGGTGGGGATTTCAACCAGCAACCCTCCAGCTACAAGCCCAATTCCCTTTTGCACAAAAAAAGAAGGAAACAATGAATGCTTTCTTGAGATTATAAGTCCACAAGTACCAAAATGTGCAAACTATCACTTAAAGGATATACAAACTGGGGCAAACTCCTGAGAGAAATTAATTCCATTTTCCATGGAATGTGTAATTGAATATGTGTGTGTAGAATGCTAGACTTAGATGGAAACTCATTTGGTTTGAGTGAAACTGTGGTTGTGTCACATACACATGCAGGATCCCAGTCCTAATATTTCACTCACGTACATAATGTGATTAATTACTAAAATCTCTAAAAAGTATTTGTCACACATAGGTTTCTAACACCAATTACTGGGAATAGTTCTGCTGAGAGTAAATGCTTCTGACATACATTGGCCTACATATGTGATTATAGCTGAATAACATTTACGGGACAAAATGTCCGTCCAGTGCGAAACTCACCAGATCCATGTATGTATGAACCCAACAGAGCTGTGTCCAATATTTATTCTTAATGTTAAAAATGAGCAAATATTATTACAATGATCCGACATCAACCCATAATGTTAAAAAATGTAAATTAACCAGCTATCATGTATAGTTCATACTTATACTTAATTATACTTATATAATGGCACTAAGTCATAGTGGAGTTAGGTCTATTACTGACTAAGATCCTAGAATAATAATCACATGATCTCTTGAGTGTGCTGAGTAATTTAATGATTTATCAACTATGGAGTTTCGATGTGCTGAATTATTATTATTATTATTATTTTGTTGACTTTTTTTTCCCGCTGTAATGGTCTTCAGGTTTTCAGTTGCTCGGCACTGTTTCCTTTTTCCTGTCAGTGACACCCTTTTATCTTGTTTGTTTCCTGTTTTACTTTGAAGCCTCCTGCTTCTGTGCTTCCTGTCATTGTCTGGTATCCTTCTGTGGTAATTGCCTGGCCCACCCTGATATGTTTCACCTGTGTTCAGTTTTCCTGCCTCCAAGCGAGTTTATTAGTATATGTGCAGCGCGGTCTCTTGTGTTCACCAGGTATTTTGGATTTTTTCCTTGTTTATACTCTGACCTTCTGCTTTTGTATTGATTTTATCTCTTGTTTTTTGGGCAGGATATGAGAAAGTTTAAATTTATTTCACTCCCTGTCCCATTTTTGCAGTTATCCTTCAGGTTAGCCAGTGGTATTCATTGGTTCGGTCAAAACTTAACAAATCCACTTACCTAAAAAACTTACAGCTGGATCTCACAGTTTTCATTAGTGTTTTTAATTTGCTGCCACACCATGAAATTAACTTGATTTAAAGAGCATTGGAGAACCCAGTGATCCAATTTCAGCACTCAAACTTTAAGCAGTGATAAGTAAAGCTGCATGCTGCCAGTAGCACCACTTCTTATGACACAAAATTATTTTTAATATCAACAGTGGTGGCAGAAGTTAATAATGCTCTTGAGCAGATTCAATTCCTCTGTAAACCATCTCAATATAGGTTGAGAGCAATTGATGGCAGGCCTGGGTCAAGTCAACAAGTTAGCTGGATGACTTCAGCTCCCCAGACACTCCGGTGCTGGCTACTGGGCCTCTGAAGTCATAATAGTGCCTGTGTTACTGCAAAAACACATTTTAAATTGCACAAGGCCACCAAGAGAACTGTGTGGTGCACGGCACGCTCGCACAGCGTTAATATCATTTTTTTAAACTTGAGTTGCTTTATCTGTCTTAAGTTGTAAAGTCGGTAAATTTAGTATGTTTCCCAAATGTTTGGGCTGTTGAAGCGTCATCTACTTACACACATTGACCACTTTATTAGATACACCTGTTTAACCACTTGTTAAAGCAAATATCCCATCAGTCAGTCACATCGCAGTAATTCAATGCATTTAAGCATGTATATATTGATAAATTAATTAATTGGAGTTCATACCAAGCATCAGAATGGGGAAGAAAGGTGATTTAAGTGACTTTGAATGTGGCATGTGATGATCATGGTGCTGGACAGGCTGTTGAAAACTGCTTAACTCCTGGGATATTTATGCACAAGGAACTGCCTGTAAAACTTCCTGTTGGCTATATACACTACATATCAGATTATTATTTCCTTTTCCCATTGGTGACTCGGATCAGATTTGTGTCACTTATGTTGATGAGATAAGATGTGGACAATATAAAACTTGGATTTCTGGACGCCAAATATTAAAGGGAGTATAGGTGATGCATATGTTCATCCACTGTCTGTACCATGGAGAATATGAGAGTGAGGTCATTGCTTTAAATGGGCCAAAGATGGAGTTAGATGGTGAGTGGAGGGAAAAGCTGCTGCTGCAATGGCCACAATGCAGAGTTTACACAGGGAGACAAAGCCATTTAACCTTTAATGTGTTGTGAAGGTTTTTCCATGACCATGGAGCAACGTAAGAGAAGGCTGTTCCACCAAAATTCTAGGAACAGAGTAAAGCAGCCAAATAATGAAGCTGGAGCTTTAACAGTTTGTTTGATGATAGGTTACAATATCATTATATAAAAGATGTCACTGTGTCAAAGTTTGCGTAGCCTGCAGTTCTTACACACAAACTTGCTGCAGTGTGGGCAGACTTGCATCAGGTGGCCCCTGCACTGCTGCCTGTGGACAAAAAGGGAGATTTCTAAAGTACAGTGTGAAATTAAAAAGAAGAAACACAGTAATATCCAAAGAATGTTTTATCATAACATTCAGCCTGTGGAAGGAGGTGATGATTCAGGGTGTTTATTTCCCACAATCCAGTGAAGCTTTACAACGATGGACAAGTTGATGCATAGGGGTCAAATATATTTCACTAATGGTTTGTTTAAAGTAAAATTTACAGTGTTTTGAAGCACAGGGCCATTTTTACTCTTTCACTTGATCCCCATCAGACAACTTTATTTGAACTGTATCCGGTGTTTGATTTTAGAAGTGGTGACGTTATGGAATGCCATTAGGAGTGTCCTTGATAAGTCTAACTACTCTGCCTGCCAGTTCTCAGAGATAAAAAGAAATCTTGCTCTCAGATCAGTGAAGCCTGTCTATCGCTGGCTTGTAGCTGAGGTCAAGGTGCCTGGCATTACCACAAAGCTCACACACACAGTTCTCTGGAACATTCATTAAAGGAAAATTCTGGTACTTTTAGGGCTGGTCATACTAATGTGTGAAATGGAAAAATAAGGCAAAATTGATTTAAATTCAGTTTCTGGATTCATTCGTGGATTTATAAGTAAAACATAATTTTGCCCCATGCTGAGTCTTGGTCAATTCTGATTTGATAATTATATCATTGCCTACTTGTGGGTACTGATGACATTTCAGAGCACAGAAAGCTAGAGAGTCTCATAAAAAGTGGAAATTTCAAAGTGAAACAGAGGACTCAGTCCAAGCCTGGACCACATAGTCCTATATGTCCACATCCTGGCTGTTATCCTCCAGGTTTTCTCTCTGTGTGCTCTACAGTTGATCTAACTGTTCAAAAAATAGGACAAGGTGGTAATTATTGATTGAAGGTTGTCATCACTAGATCAGATATAGGTTGCAAATCATGACCAGATGACAATGATCACCAAATGTTAAGATGTTAGGGACACGTTGGCCTTTTTAAAAAAGAACATCTTCTGCTAAGGCAGGCCCACCACTTACTGATCAGACCTGACTGTGTGGTCCCAGGACTTTGGGGCCAGGTTATGGTCGAACTGTGTGTAATTGCAGTCATGCTGTATGTGGGCTGAGGACTCGGGTCTATGTTGAGCCAGAAGAAACATAATCTGTGGCCAAAGTATTTGCCAGGATCATTTTACCTACCTGGGAAAAGGTGGAAGTTCTTGTTGTGTTTAGGGTGTGTAGCACTCACTTAACCAGTGAGCTCATTAACTGTTAATTGGGAACAAGACCAAATCTACAAAAGGATTATCGTTTGTCAGATACAAAAAAAAATAGAGACAAGGGCACTGATTTGTCATTGTATGAACCAAACTTACCCACAGTGCAGATTCTAGAACAGAAGAATTTGGAAAAATAATTATTTTGTAATTGTTTCCATTTTACCCAATTGGTTATTTGACGCATCTAGTATATAAGCACGTGTATATTCATACATTGCCAAATTGTTAGGCCAGTTTCACACTAGAAGCATGAGCAGCATTTTCCACATGCATGATTTTACTGTACATACAAGTTGCCTTTGAAAATCACAAAACATACATTACTTGCTGCCAATACTGTGGGTTAGAGCACAGTGGTACATGGAGTCAACCTGTCAGCTACTGGAGCGATGAATTCATGGACACATTTTGTCACAAGTTGGTTATTAACAAGTGACACTCAAGACTGTGCAAGTGTCTGCAGTTCACCACCAGTGAATCAAGTTTTAGTCAACATTACATACAGTGGCCTACATTGAATGTGTGAGCAGTGAGTCTGCATCCCACATTGTCTTGCTCTTCATTTAGGTGTCCATGTGTCTAACAGATTAGAGGAACCGCAATGCATGGGTGTGAGTAAGCTGTGCTGCTCTTCTTGACAATAGAGCTCTTGTTTATTTTCTTAACGCTGCTCACAGCAAATTAGAAAAAGAGAATGATCTATGTGTCAAATGTGTCAAACACCCAACGCCTTCTGTACTCCTTTCAAATTAAAAGCATGTCTGGTCCCTGACTTCAATTATCTTTGTCAACAAGGCAAATATTTGCAGCACTGGCAGATCAGCAACATCGCACACTGCACATGCATGCAGTCTGGCCCAGGCATTGAAAGTGGCTTCATATTGAAGACAGCTTTGGCAACGGACACTGAAAAACTGTCTGAACCCCTAACCCATGCACAGACAAACTTTTTTCCTCACTGTTCTCCACACAGCTCTCTTCATCCAGGGAATGTACAGGAGTAGCAGTTACGCCTTTGCTTTTCTTAAGAATTAAAATTGGCTGGGCTTGAAACACTGGTGTGTTGTCCTCAAACACTGGCCCTTTAGAGTTCAATGCTAAAAACACTGCATTGAAGGCACTATTCATTCAGTACTATTGGTGTTTTTCCTTCCCATGAAACATCAGCTCCTGCCCATCCTGTTGGCTACTGCCGTCTGTATGCTGTCAGAGCTGTGGGCGTCGAGGATGGTGGACCCGTGTATGAATGCCGGGCTTTGTAATGCTGGCACATGTGGGCTATGATCACCTCTAGTGTTACCGTTTAGTTGGGGTGATAAAGGTTGGAAAAAACAGTTGTCGACCGCTGCCAAAGATTCAAAACTGACTTTTAAAAGGGAATTCCAGACCGAGGCTGACGATTTTTAAAACGCAAACGAGTCTTGTTGTGCTCACTTGCATCAAAGCACAGGGAGGAGCTGGGAAAGTTTTGGCTTTCAATAAAAAATAAGTGAGGTTCACAGCAGCAGAAATGTGCTTTTCTCCAGCCAAAACCTTGGGCCTCTCACTTTGAGGGGAAAATTTGAAGGAAGGAAGGTAGAGGAGGTGGAGGAGGAGGAGGATGGGGAACAGGCTGGTCTTATTGGCAGCACCAACTTGGCTATACTCATCATCAGTGCACATATTCAGGTGGCTGCATCTGTTTCAGCTAAACAACCCACCTGGGCCACTTTTAAACGGGGGGTGAAGTCCCACGTGCCTCCCTGGACTGGCACACGTCAGCAGAGGGACAAAGAGTGCCTTTTAGAAAACAAAAATTCCAAGGAGCGGGAATACCAGAGTGAAACAGAGGCAGCGTGGTGTTTGGTTTGGATGGGGTTTCACTGGTACACTGCTGCCTCCGCAGCACAACCTGCTGCTCAAGGCAACGGGTGGTGTAAGTGCACGGTGGTTTATAGGATGGTCTCCTCCTACAAACACAAACATGCATACATGGAAAGAACCAACACATTTAAAAGTATTTTTCTCTCCCCCTTTTCATTCTTTCTCTCACACGCATTCTAACACACACCCTCATAAAGAGAGACTTTCTTCCATCCGAGCCTTTGCTTTTTTTTAACACTTAGGCCTGGTTCACACTGAATGCAATTGCATGTCTGCTGCATCTCGCTCACTTGTCTCTTCACACCACAAATGTGCTTTTGGCTGTGAAATGTCATGATTTTTGATGGACACAGAAAGAGTGAGAGAATCATCTGCCCTTCATTTGATATAATTAAAACCTATATATGGTTTTCCTGTAGCTGTTGCCTCCAACAGGTGACTCTTTTTACAGCTCTCACTGCTGCTTCTGCTGCACCCTAGCTCTCTGGTACACGAGGAATTCACTTGTGAGTGGTCAGGTTTGGTCCCAGAGCAGTCAAGCACAAATTTGACCCCAGAACACCCTGAATTCTCGAGGCTGAACATTTCCTTTTAGGGAGTTTTACAGCTAGGCCAGATTTTTTGTGAACACTTCAGCACAAAATTTTGACATTTCTTCATGAGATTATGCTGAAACGTTGATCATATTCTCTGTGGTTTTGACGCAGCAAATCGTGCATACTGTATGACCTTTTATATGTAATGTTCTAGTTCCCCCATTTCTTTTATATTTTTAAACAACTGGGGTTTTTTTATGAATAACATATACTCCAGGTTGATAAGCTATGTTCAGTTTGAACAGAATTTAGGTGTATTTTATTATACACCTAAATATTAAAATATTATTACTGATTATTTATAACTATGGAAATTCTTTGTATTTGCAGTGAACTCCTATCAGCAATCGTGACCTACTCTGACCTCACCACCACCACAGGAGGACGATAAATTCCCTGTCCCTTTCTGTGGGACACTTCTGCAAGGCAGATGCTCATCATCTGGCTGAGGAACAAGCTCTAAGTGTGTCCCACCCTCATGTTGTTTCAGGCAAGTTTGAAGCACTGGGATGAAAAGTCATGTAATTTTTTTTTTTGTCCTTTTTTCCAAACATTTGACATGAAATATAATATAATATAATTTATCTGCACAACAGACAAAGAATGGTAGGACATGCACAGTTTAAATGTCAACACAGGCTGTTATTAGACCTAGTTGTTCTGAATTTAGACTAATGTTTTCCCATGAGTATAACAGCCTCAGACGGTTCAAATGCACTGAAAATGCACCAAAATGCACAAAATAAGCAGAACACACACATTAAGCCTAATCACCTGTATTTTAACAAGAGTAAGGTTTGGGTCTTATTTCCCCATGAGAGTGAGCCGCAACAACAACAAAGCAACCACTGCGGTATTTAATGCCGCATACAGATGGTAAACATTTAGTATAGCGAGTGCAACCGTTGTGCATATCTATTGTTTTAAAAGGCTTATCTTAGCCGTGTGTGTTATGGTGTTGAACTCGTGGTTTAAGTTCAGGTTTAAAAACTTGCAGATGCATCATGGACTGATTGACCTTCACTCTTCTCTTCCTCTCGGTCTGTTTCTGTCTCCCATGCAAAAACCACCTCCATCTGGAATCTCCTACAGACAGTGTGTGAAAATGACTTTTACAGCTCACTTGAACTTAAACTAAAAGTGTTGAGGTTACTCAATGCAATTTAAAAGTGGTTTTTCCTGACTGGTTTGGTAGTGGCTTCTACTTTTTTGTTGGACACTGAGTATCTACACTAGGATGTACAGAAGATCAAAATGTGTATGGTATATACATATATATATATATATATATATATATATATATATATATATAAACACACACATTATACAAGTATTTGTGCAAGTGTATATGAATGTATATGTGTGTGAAGGGCCCTTTGCTTAAAAGCCTGCGGTTTCTAATTCATTCTACCTCACAACCCCATAAACATCCTGCTGAAACTCCCTCAAGGTTTGTTTATGAGTTCAGCCCTCTTCAAACAAAGCCCACACAGGAGGTCATCTTTGTGGTGTATGACGACAGGAGATTCGGTGCTAAAGGAACGGCATAATTCGCGCAGTTAACCATCACCGCCCGCTATTATAGATAGCTTACGACATGTTGTAAAAGAAAGGGAACACAACACATCAGCACTTACCCCAAAACACGTAACACTACTACTTTCAGGGAGGCATTTATGTGTTACAACTGTAAGCTTAGACCCTGGATCGACTTTCCACTTGCACGGCATGATTTCCCTAACAATTCCCTGCCTTATGCTAAATAAATATAAGTATGATTTGTGATGCAAACTAAAGGGAGCTACTTATTGTAAAATAATGAATGAACACAGAGTTTAGTGTAGAAAGTATTGCAGATTTAAACAGACAAAACAATCTTTATTTCCATGAAGGATAATGCAGTCATCCTCAAAAGAACAGTACCAATGCAGGACGTCTTGGACAAACATCCGTAATGATAAGGGCTGGTGTAATGACTATAATGACGAAGAAATTGTTTCCCCCTTCGCCCCACCCAGCTTCAGCTCGACAGAGCCAAATAGATGGAAAGGGCCAAGACCCTGGGCTGAATATTTATTTCCACATGTAATAGTGATGAGACATAATCTCGAGAAAATAAGCGGAAGTGTGTCTGTGTTAGTTCTGGAGGGTTTCGACAAACCTTTAAAGTTTTAAAGCGCAAGTAATGATAGCTCTATTCTTTACGATTCTGGCTTTGTAGGTTTTAAAAAAGGAATATACAGAAGGATAATAAGACAGCTAAGTGAAATGTGAAAGGCAAGTGACAGATGTTGCCCCTGAGCTTCATTTCACCTCATGTTTCTCACCGTGATGCCAAAAACTATATCAGTTTCACCGTTCTCACTGATTTCAGTGACAAAGCTCCTGCAAACCCAACATAAGATTCAACCACCACAAATAAGCAGACAAATTTAACCACATTTCATGGAAATCAGTTCAGTAGATTCCCACTTGTTGCATGGTGTTTTGTTCATCAATCAGATCATTGAAACTCATTGTTCTCAAACTGTGCTACATGTGTCACCAGTGGTACGCAAGCTTCTTGTGGTGGTTCCTCTGAGGTGTGAGTAGAACATGAAACAAATAATCTCTCGCTCCTTCTTAATCTGATTTTAGATCTGCTAATGTGTGAACCATATGTGAGGAAGAGGAGGATGATATTAGATCTTAGAAGGCCGTAGCTCACTTTGTTCAGCCTATTTACACCACTGTATTTGAACTGGCCATAATGGTGCTACTGTGAGAGCAGATCCAGGTGTAATATTGTTTAGTGACTGTCATCAAGACACAGCAGGACCAAGACATCAGTAAGGGGGCATGTACACTTCAGAGCTGGGGTTGTGTTTTGTCATAATGCTCCTGCTTTAAAAACATGGTACATACCAACAGAAATATTTCCCTTCACTGTTTTGGTCACAGAATAAAGCAGCTCCTTTGTGCTGCAATTCCAGTAATATTTTTTCAGCAAAAAAAAAAAAAGCATCCTTGTATAGGCCAGAGAATAACAGCAAGAATTATAGGGGACATTTTATAAATGTTGATGCATTGTACAATCCATTTTAACATCATAATGAACATCATAATAAAGTTTAAGCCAAAATAATTCTCTTCCAGCCTTAAATGGTTTGACTACAAGGTCAGGGAGGAGGAAATCTCAGGAAAAGAGCCAGAAAATTAAGTTAAAATAAGATTAAATTTCACCTAAAGGGTTACCCTCAACCTTCACCTTGAACTAAATTAGAAACTTTAACAGCACTTTATCATTCCCTTGGTATAAAATGTGAATAAGACTCTGACTGCCGTCCAGTGTTAACCCTATCTTTTGTTTTTTGCAATTTATTATTACTGCACAGACGTGAGTTAGTGCGAAACGTTATTATATTTCATGTGTTTGTGCTTTCAGCAGAATTACAGTCACGTAAACCTTGTATCTTTAACCTGCTGGCGCTGAAATTCATATGCACTCCCTCCGCAACATCCTGGCTGGTCAGAAAAGCAGCCGCAGTGGACGGAGAGGCTTAGACGATCGTCTGTCCCCTCTGTCATCAGACTTTATAACCCCAGTGCGTAGCATCAACTGCCTTTTATGTCTTTCTTCATTTAATGTACTGATAATTGATCCACAAGAGGTTAGATAGACCAAAACATTTAAACATTATATGTCATATGGACTCACTTTAGTTTAAAATGTGCCATATTGCTATCAGCTACAAAGACCAGTTAGTGGTAATCTGATTTCACGGGGGAAGTCACTTTATCTCATTGTTAAATGTTATCAGGAACTGTCTGAGCCCAGCAGCTGAACGTAGTAGGAATAAAGTAAAACATGGTAGTTGTCTAACTAATACAGCTATAATACCTTGAGAATGACTCAAGAACACTGCATGGGCTGTGGATTATAAATCTTTTATATAATTCGTGGTGCCATTATGCTCCTTGTCTCAGAACATAACATACTGTGGATGTGAATCAGAGTTTCCCATAACATGAGTTACTGTATGTGAGGATGTGTTCTGTGAGGCAGCGGGTAACTGCAGGATTCAATGTATTTACATTACCTTTTTAGGAATGTGAACACACCATCGCTAATAATTTACTATGAAACTGAAACGTTTCTCACTCACAACAGTAAGAGTTGTGTCAAAACAGCCGCAGTCGCATTTTTGTTTAATCTACATTTTTCTGGTCCATTGTCTGACGAGAATTTCGCTTCGGAGGATCATAAAGGAGTTGAGATATGTTTCTCCTGTGGTGTCTGGAAAAACATGACGATCCTTTGTGGGACCGGAACTTAAGTTTGCATAGGACTACTGTGTGCTCGCTGAGCACACACACTTTTCACGTATTCTGTCTTGGAAGTACGTGCGGTCTCAACACCAAAAGCTTTTAAATTAGAAGAAACTCGGTCAGTGTGTCCTGAGCTTGATGGAAGCCTGACAGAAATAAACTCAAAGGACACCTCCCCCGAGGCGCCGGCCTTTTCTTTTCTTTTCTTTTTTTTTAGTGCAGCAGAACACAAGAGCACAAACACAGCAGCAGAGGCATTTTAAAGGTTCCTCCAAAGTGCGAAATAACAACTGGGGGTCTCCCATAATAGTCAAAGCAAACAAAGGCCCATGACCTGCCCAAATGTGAAATGCAGGCCAAGTCCTGAAGAATGTCAACATGGCAGCCACAAAGCGTTAGAAACATGCACCCCGCTCACTCACAAAGTGCCGATAAAGCCATGGAGGAAGGAGTGGGAGTAGATAGAAAAGAAATAGGATACAATAGAAACAATGGAGAGGCACAGAATACAGTTTTTCAAAGTAAACACACAACTGTTTAGAGCAATGGCACACTTATCAACGCATATTATACGGTGCTACAACAGAAAGGCTTGTTTATTTTGTTGTGTATGGCCTAATCCAGCCTATTTATAATGGCAGAGATACAGTGGTCCACCCGCAGGAATGTTAATCTTCCCAAGGGCTTTGGTCAAGAGTCCAGTGGCCCTCGCCAGCGAACGCCACACAGTTTAAAGGATCGATTCAAGCACATCCCAGCGCAAACTGGCCATTTTTGAGGAAACTCGATTATTCCAAAGCCACAGGAAAAGGAGCGAAACACAATCCGGTTGCATTTTTCAGAGATAGCCTCATAGTGCGACCACATAAACCAACAGAAGCGCCAGAGATTCCAGAGAAATGAAACGAACCGTGAGGAAGGGAAGCAGAAAAGGACCTATCAGCAAGTTTCACCCGGCAGTATCTGCAGGAGAAAATAAAAGTTAACAGCACATGAATGGAAAGAAATAGTCTGTCACACTGTCAAATGGTCTGGAGCTTCCTCTGGACACACAGGGATCTGGACTTAATCATGCTGTGGAGACCAGAATAGAGTCATACCGTGGATTTTGTGTGACAAAGAAGAATCACAGACATATTGGCAAAAAAAAAAAAAACATAAAAAGGACATGTATGTATACTGTATGTCTTATATATTTGCCATGACATATGAGTTGAGAGTAAAACCAGGTTATACTGTCATGAAACTATATAATACTATATATAACAATATGGTATATTGTTGTATATGCTGCCCTGAGGATGCACCATGAAGCTGAATTTTGGGATGACCTGAGTCAACATTTGGTCTTAAGTTGCAATGTGTAACTTTTGGGGATTTTGTTGTTGTTGTTGTTGATGATAATGTCATCACTCTCCCTCTGTTTTGTCATATCACATTATTTGTATTTGCTGTATCCTTCATCTGAAACCAGGCTCCATCATGCCATATCAAAACTTGCTGAGGGTGCGATTTGTGTGCATACACCGGCAGCGCGGGGGGCGGGCGGGAGTATCAAACTGCTGAACAACTAGGTTTTTTTGAGCGGCAGAATTCACCTGTGAAAATTCTCGTGTGCCATTTTTTTTTTAAATCTTTTCACTCGTACCCCAACCTGCTTATCGTGAACTTCCTGTGTGTGCCGCAGGAATGTTGCCAGGTGACACAAGCTCTATACAGAGTCACATGGAGGTGATAGGCTTAATTCACATTGTGTTAACTCATTTGACATTGGTTTAACTCTAACACATTCTTGTTTTTATTTAAAGTTTACACAGCACAATTGAAATAAATAATTGATGATTGTTAGGCATTTTGGTGTATGTATTTGTGCCCAGAGGATGAATCTCAATTTTACCATGACCTCATTGTCTGAGTTTTCCTTTCGCCCCCCACTACAAGGATTAACCTTTTTTAAATGCTATAACAAATATTAGACAGATTGCTGTAAAATTCAGTGCTGCAATTATGTGCATGCAGGGCAAGAAAACACATAAATATGTTTCAGGCTGTGGATACAGGTGTACAGTGTCTGTTCTACTTGACGACTGTGGGAAATACAGCTGCAGACAGAGTGTAATTCTGTTACCATATGAACTGATGTGGAATTAAAATGATTTAAAGCAGTAGTTCCCAAACTGGGTGCTGTTGGGAGGCACATAGAGGGGGGAAGGATCCTGGGAAGACTTTCATGAGGCAAATAGAATTATTAGTTGAAGAATTAATCATAGTTGCAGCTGGTCAATGTACAGTACCACAGGAAGCATTAGGATGTGTGATATCATTTTGAATAATGGGGTCCTGAGTCTTTGGCCCTGTTATTATGGGGGTCAGTGGCTGAAAAGTTTGGGAACACCTAACTTGTTGAGTTGATCCTTTTTTTTTCTTTTTTTTTAAATATCTTTCGTTACTCCACAACAACTGCAAGAAAACAAATTATACTACACTTTTTTTTCTCCATGGAAAGCCTAGTTAAATAAAATTAATATATACATAATCAAAAATAAAACAAAAGATCTGAGGAAAATAATTACATTTAACATATTGACTTAAATATAAATGTATAATAATAAAAAGAAGAAGATGCAGCACTTAATTTTTGGCAGACAGATTGCAAACAGCAATAAAAGATGGCAACTGTTTGAATAAATACTGTGACAAACGCTTGCCAGAAACTGCCAAAGCCACTTTTCTGTACCATTAATACTCATTTTATCCTGTCTAATTTTAAGAATTGCAGTGTTTCTTTGATCCACTGTTTAATGCAGGGAAGGGTGGCCTTTTTCCAACTGAGTAAAATGAGCCTGCTGGCTAATAAAATGACAACGTCCACACAATTCTCCTGTGCTGTGGTTAAAGGACCCGCCTGAATGCATTATTTCATCACAGAAAGATGTTGCTACAGGAATTATGTTATGTTGGCGAACTCCTCCAAGATGTGAAAGTATGTCATGTTGTGCCAAAGCAAAAGTTGTGCCAGTTCAACTTGACAGGCGGAGCAGATTCGCTGTTGATACCTGCCGATCAATGCACACAAACTCATAACCCTCTTTAATTTGTACTAATTTACACATGTGATTCTGGAAATGTTGCAGATTAATCTGGGTGAGCTTTGGCGTCGGAGAAGGAAGTAATTTAGGGAAGGAATTTGGCCGAAATGTAGCAGGGTGTGACTCTGTCTACTATGTGTGTATCTCCAGATGAATTGCTTTTCTAAGATTTATAGTTAAACAAAGAGGGGATGTGGGTGATAATTTGTGCACTCCAATATGATGAATGCCACTTGTCCTCAAAGCCCCACCGTTTCTTTCAACATAGTCAAAGTGCGATTGCTTTTACACTGTATCTGGCTTCTGTCACACTTCACAATGTTTTCGCGTGGCCTCGCATATATTCTCAGTCTTATCGCTCATGCTCGCTGCTTGGGCAACATCTCACACCAACCAGTTTTAGTTTGGAATGGAAAGTGCAAGTTGCAGCTATACTTAATGAGCCATTACACAAAAGTATAGCGAGCCTCCCATCACCAAACACAGGTCACCACTCCCTATTCTCATTATTAATGTTCCCCCTCTGCTTTGTCACGCATTTCTATGATTTGTTTTGCATTTACCCAAATTCAGAGGTCTGTGTTCTGGGAATCAATAAACCAGATATTATGACTTGTGTCAACTACATTTACAATATAAGGCTGATGAGTCACATGCTCACGGGCAAAAAAAGCCAACACAAAGTGGAACAATTGTGCCACAATTTACTGGCACTCTACCTGCAGTCCACATAGAAAACTGATTTAATTTATGCCAATGCTAGAGTTAGACACCAAGTTGCCGTGAGAATGTTTTACACCATGCAAGCACATGTGGTGGCTGTGTGTTTCCATTATCGTCTCGCTCTCCTCAGCATGCCTGGCTACGCTCTCAGTGGGGAGTCACAGTGTCTGTGACTGAGCAGCTGCATGGGAGAGCCGATCTCATTAGTGAGTGGGTGGGAGGCTTGCAGAGCTGGGCATTCCACGGTGTGTGGCAGCAGTGGAAGAGATGCACGAGCTTTCATTGAGAAAAAAGTTTAAAGATAAACATTTGAAAGTAAATAACTACCTTGTTCATGACTGACTGATCTCCAACAGTAAGAGTAACAGTAACAGTAAGCCTCATTGGAGATGTGTTTTTTTTTTGTTTTTTTTTAATCTGTACCTCATACACTGACAATGAACTGGAATGTAAACTGACGTGTTCTAGTATAGTATCTCTGACAGAACTGCTGAGATTGCAGGGGGCTATTTTTAACTTTTTTGGCATGTACGCTAAATTTAGTCATAGATAATGACAGGAAAGTGGGAAAGGATGTAAATGAAGAGCAATGCAAATAGTGGCATAGAGTCAAACTCCTTCTTGGCTCCAGGTATACAACATCATCAATCAAAAATTGAGGATAGACCCTTTATCCAGCGGATAAGGAGTTTCCACTACTGTGTGTGTGTTCTTTGAATTGGTCTGCTAGAATACATCTGACTGAAATCTGCCATTGTAATCTAAAGGGAAATGGGGTAGACTGGCTAATTTAGTTTGAAGTATGACAATGGAGGCAAAGAAACCAGTCATCCCTATAGACACAGACACACTCATTCAAGTCTTTATGCAGAATGAGATGAATCTGCATAGGCAAAATTGAGCATTGATTTAAAAAGGACAAAGAAAAATCTCCAGTTTATGTAGTAGGAAGGTGGTGTTTTTGTGTCTAATAAAAAGCTGCACCTGTTAAAGTTTTCTGGAGCTTATGCTTGATTTTCTCGGATAGTTTTTCTCATCATTAACAAGGGCATTGCAACAGGGTAGGCCAAGTGATTATTACCCTGGGGCCTCCTGAAAATGGTGGAGTAAATTAAAGCCGCCGTGCTTAACTTGTGGTAATATTTGTTGTTTGTGTTATTATTCTGCCTCTGTTTGGTCTTTGTGAACAGAAGCAATGTAACATTAATTGAATGCTATGTCCTTCATCTTAAATGAGCTCTGTCAAGTAATGTATGCTATTAAACTTGACTGACACTATGAAGGTGTGTTGGTGTGTGTTCCACTGTAACTTTTCTAAGTGATATTTCCTGTGTAGAACACATCATCATCATCATTAGCTTGGATCGTTTGCCATCTGTGGTTGGTGTAGTGCCACAAAAGGCATGTTTCCATTGAGTGGAATGGACTTATTTTTTTTTAGATTCCATTAGTACTGAGTAACAGTACCCAAACCCTACTGTTCTAATTTTGGCACCCTTCCCTTGGGGTAAAATGGTCCAGGAAGGTCAGGGTGGAGCTAGACCTGCCTCATCTCTGACAGTCAGCTGATTCAGTTACAGGAACAATGTCAGTCAGTCCCTTTCCTGTTTTTTTTTTCTTTTTTTTTTGGCTTTCTTTCTCTTCACCACCCACAGTCTATTCTCATACAAAGCTTGACATCACTTTGAGACGATACCCACAAACTGAGCAGGGGGAAAAGAAGTTGCTGGATGTCATTCATATGGCTTCATGCCACATCAGGCACAGTCAACATGCCACCTGGCAATGTTTGCAATAACTATTTGGAATTACTAATTAACTAATTACTAATTAACCACTGTACGGCACTAATTCTATTCTACTATTCTGTATAAGTAGAGATGCATGTACTCTGATGACCTTATTTCTAGACATAATTCCAGCATAATTCCAAGGGTGCACTATGTGATGTGATGTTTACCCGATATTGCAGAAGTCTAGTGTTTGTTTTTAGTGTCTATATTGTAAAATAAGAACAATATTTTCTATTGGAAGTGTTCACTTCTTGCCATGACTGGTTTAAAGCACTGTTGGAAATGTTAAGGGTAATCTAAATACACCAGATGGCAAATAAAGTGTAGCATGAGTCCAGGTTTGAGTTGTTTTAATATTTATTTACAGATATACATGGCTCATATGGATAAAGGGAGTACTGGCACTTTTTTCCCCCCCACTGCACACGCTGATTTGAACAGGAGACTGTTGAGGGGATTTGAGGCTTTAAGAGAAACACAGGATGGGAGGGGGAGAGAGGGAGAGAGCTGGCACTGCTGCTGCTGGAGCCCTGACAGGAAACTTTCCTCGTGCTGCTCCGCTCCTCACTCAGTCAGTCAGAGTCCGCAGCTTCACCAGCGTCAGTTCACTGCAGGGGAACATGCACTTGACTGAGCTGAAGTCATGGCTTTCCATCTTCATTTGCCGACGGCGCGTCAGTGAGGCAGCGGCAGCGGCAGCGGGAGGCAGCTGGTCGTAGGAGCAGCAGCACTGGGACCCAAGGGGACACATTCGATTCTCCGGAAGCCTCGCTGGACTAGATCATGGTGATGTTGATGAGGGCGATGATGAAGGGCACCCCGTTTTACCTTCTCGCCTTCATCTTAGCCCGGGTCTGCTCGGGTCTTGGATATGCGGAGTCCAGTGTTCAGACCGGACAGAGAGCGGCGAGCAGACACAGGTACGGTTCGCGCGCGTGGAAAAGTCACTGACCTGTGGGTTGGTTATGTCCTGCAGATGTTAAAAACAAACAAACAAACAAAAAAGTCTTGTTCATATTAGATAATGATTGTGTCCATGCGTGGGCTTCTGATTGGTCGCCTATTATATTTAATTGATTCATTGCTAATTGATTAAGCAATTATTGACTGCTGAATTTCCTTTGCATTTCGAAATATGGTAACACTTACACCGTTTTAACTAATTTAAATAATAGAATAAAATAATAGAATACTATTAAATGAACTGTAGGTGATTTATCAGAGTTATTGCACGAGGGACAAAATAACCTTTATAAACCTTTTCTTTGACAGGGGGATTCTATAGTACTGCCCTGATGGTAGCAGTTCAAATCAACAGTTAATCATTAAAAATAATTTAGAGGTTAGTTGCAGCCCCTAATTTTACAGAGTCCCAACAACTTAGGTGCCAGCAAAAATTTTTTTCATGAGTTGCTGCAATTAGATAAATCACTTTCGAAGATTGTGGCTGTGTCCTAATGAATTCCTGCAGATGAACACATGGCCATGGTGTAAGTTTGCATTTTTAGAAGAAATGTCTAATTTGTGGGTCGGTCTCTACACTCAGCAGGGACTGAGAGAGTGATGGGTTGTGATGGTTCAGGGAGGCCCCGGAGCTGGGCAGGGATTTACAAGGGATTTATAGATATTGACCTGTTTCCTGGACCCCATGTGAAAAGTTTTTAGGGGGCCCAGAGTCTCTAGCGGTGCCCTAAATGTCGGCCTCATTGGAGGGGGAATTTATCATCCTGCTGAAAAGAAAATTGCAGTCAGGTAGAGGTGACCGTGCCAGGGCTGCTTGACTTTGACTGATACTGTTTAAAAAGTGGGGGGTTTTCCTTGAACACTGAGTCATTCAGATCGACTACATTGTTCCCTGTGTGATGGGACAGTCAGGAAATGATTCAGCTCTGTTGATTAATGGTCTCTCTTAGTTGGGTGATGGCTGTTGGAGTCCCTGCTTATAAATCTGTTAATACTGTTGGTCAGAGCCAACGTTGTGTTATTGGCATGTAATTGAACTTCTGCCTGAGGGGTCGTGTGTGTTGACGACCCCTTCACCTCTGTCCGTAGATGTGTGTGTGTGTGTGTGTGTATACATGTCATTAAATTAATGAGTTAAGTTTTTTGGGCAATTTCAAGGACTGATTATGCGTGTGTGTGTTTATGAATAAAGGAGGTCACAAGTGAATTTGTGAATGAATAACAGGGCTCTCTTATGTGGCATGTGCCTGCCTGCGTGCCTGCATATGTTTGCACTTAGTGTGTGGATGCGTGTGTGTGTGCGTGGATGCGTGTGTGTGTGTACGCAGGGCAGACCAGGCTTCTGGTGCGTTGAGCTCCTGCAATATGAGCTCCGATCAAGTTTCTCTCCACATCATAACAGCACAGTTTGATGCCACTGCCGCCGCTGCTGCTGCTGCCTGAAAAGTGTCTGGACGATCTGGAGAGAAGACCAGCAACTTGAGTGGGTGTGACAGGAGTGGAGGAAAGAGTGAGAAAAGACTCAGAGCTGTGATACTCGTACAAGGAGACAAACAACAGACTGACAGGAGAAAAGTAGAGGGCCCAGGTCCTTAGAAATACTCTGCTCATACATGAAAATACTCAGGCCGTCGGCATGGTCAACCTCTGATTTATACACACACACACACACACACACACACACTCAAAGTGACGCTTCAGGGAAAAGAATGCGCTGGCCCGTGTCAGTGCGGTTTGCCCCCCTGACATCTGTTTGAACTTAAGTGATCTGTTTTGACAGATGTGTGAAGTATTCCATAAGTGGTAAAAGCAGCCGAATAAACTGAAGACATCCAGCAGGGGTCTTATCGGGGGCTCGGGAGGATCTAGAACTCTCTGATACATCTTGTGCCAAAGTGTCAGAGCTGCACACCATCCTGTCTGCTTCAAACAGACCCACAGGGAAGAGGGATGAAGCGGTGTGTGGATGCATTGATGTTGATGAAGGTGAACGATCGTTCTGTGGTGATCATGGGAAGGACAAAACAGTTGTGCACGACTGGAGGCTGACGGAGGGCTTCATCATCATCGTTGTCTCTGTCTGTGACTAATCATCACTTACTTTGTTATTATTATTTTTTTTTTACTTAGGGTGCTCATTACAATGGCATTTAAGGAAGGAAAATGCACTTTTGTTTAGTCTCTGGTGTAGTTGTCAGTGTGATGCGTAGGTAAATGCTGTATGGTCAGGCTTTTCAGTTAGGGTTTTCACATCATGTATTACAGTTATAAGAATAGAACCAAGGAAAATAAAATGAAGCAGAAGTGAAAGTGACACTTTTTTTGAGCGCTTTCAGCAGCTTTGCCCTGAGACTGAAGCCACTCTAGAGGACAGTGTGTTTGCAGAAAAATATGCTGCTGCAACTTAAAGATGGGAGCCTGATGCTAACATGACTCCCATTGGGTGCTTTCACACCTAATAGTGCACTTCTTTGCTGCTGAGCTGATGGAAATTTGCTTCATTGATTCATGTTTCAGCTGGTTCGGTTCATGTTCACTAAGGCAAATGTCAAACACAGTATAAAATGTAAGCAGAAGTCATGTGATTAGAAATACCACTCATTTATTGGTCACATTTTGTGTCTCATCCACTTTCCCCGGGTTTGAGAGGCCCCGACTCTTCCTCTCCTGCAGGTTGAATTACACATTTAGCCATGCTACCATCATCGCTCCTGAGTACCGCAAATTTTTTGCTTTGGGTACGAGGGTTATGAGCTGCAGGTGCTCTCATCCTGGTGCCCAGGTGTTTTGAGGTGATGATTCTCGGGTGAATGTGCTAGTTTACCCGCAGAGGAGGAAGAGTTGGGACCTGCCAAATGTGGAGGATAGAGGTGCTGTTCTCAGTTCCATCAATCAGTGGTTAACTGGTGTAAGTGGATGTGAACACTCAGGTTGTAGTCATAAATACTACACTTCCCGTGAAAAGGTGCGGATAGAGCTCACGCTAGTAATTTAGTCCTCCAGAGTTCTCTTGCCAGTGGTCCAAGACCATGTCTTTCAAGCAGAACATGGTCGGGCTCCTTGGTTTGCATCAGAGGTCGGATTGTATTCACACCAACCTAAAAATATCACATCAGGAGCATGAACAAATATGGTATAACACAGATCTTTGGTATCATAAGTTGGTTTGCCATTTTTCTGAGAATAACACAGTGACACTGAATTGGGATCAATATGATCAATGACATGTTTTAGCAAATAAGGTGTGTATTCTAGCATATTTACTCACGGCTTCTGCAGAGGCATGTAACATTGTTTCACAGTCTTTCAGCTTGTGATGAGTTGACCTCAGATGTTTGCATTATTTTCACTGACAAACAACATTTTTGAGCTCCACTCCAATCAGCTTCGCCTGTAAATGTTGCCATGATGCGGTAAACATAGGTTGAGATTAATATAAATAAATTATTAGGACTAAGAAGAGAGGAAAAACTGTGCCACAGAAAAAACAGAATGAGAGTAAATGATCGGACAGTTTGATGATTTGAGGAAGCTCCTGTTTGCCAATAGACGGTCTTGGCTCTGTACTTTTACAAAATTTATTTAAATATTTTGAATTTCATGTCATCAGTAACATGCATACTGACTGTGTAAATGTGTAAAAACTGAAATTGACTTAGGTCCGTGAAGATTCAAGCTAAATTCGCTCATCTAATAGCTGTACATTAACTGGATGCAAGTTCACAAAATATTTGCAATTAAATTATAAATTAACTTAGATAGATTTACTTTATTAATCCCAAACTGGGAAATTACAGAAAAGTTAAACCCCTGTTTCCGCCCAGTTTCAAACCGGGGACCTTTCGCGTGTTAGGCAAACGTGATAACCACTACGGAAACAGTTAAAGTTGAAGCCATCTCTGGTGCATTCCTACATTTTTACATGCAGCAGTAAAACAGCAAAACATTCATTTTTCTTTCCCACAATGCAGTGTAATATAACAAATAATCCTGGTCGTTGAGACACCACATAACAGGACTGTCCTCTTCTTGACCCAACTTTAGTTGGAAAGTGTCCAAATCAACATCATCAGTGTGATTTTCTGCTTTCTGCTAATTGAGCCAGTAAACAAATCTCCTTACATATGTTAATGAAATGTGGGAAAAGGGATCCTTTCCAGTCACAGCCTTTGTAACCTAATGACCATGTTTCCTGGAATGTATAGCATTTTAAGAGGGTCTTACCTTGTTTATACAGAGTAAAGTTACACAACACTGAGACTCATCCCATTTAACCGCTCATGAACAAGTGAAACTATAAATTTGTCAAGTTAAAGAACAAATGGAACAACACAACAAGAATTTTTCATGCTTAGTAGCTCATGTAAGCTCATTTGGACTCATTTAAACCTGGGTTTAAACAAGATTTTTTTTTTTTTTTCGTTTCCTCTACTACAACAATTTCATGCATCATATTGAGTGCGTCACTATAACATGTAGTAAATAGCCATGGAGTTCCACACTGAAGCAAACCTACCTTTTTACCACTTGGGACATCACATAATATTTTCTATATCATCATTATCACTGCATTAAAATGTATTACTTATCATTTAGTTTGAAAGAGGGTAAAAAAATAAATTATTGTAGCCACCGCAATAGTCAGTATGTTTAGATACCCTTAGAAAAAAAAACAAATTCTTGTTAGATTGATAAAAAACATACTTTTAAAATACATGTCAACACAGTATTCCATGTGAAATTATGCTAAATTGAATATCTCAAAGGAGTGACACATTCAGATAATGTGATTAGGAGTTCAGTTATTGTTGCGTATGTTGTCTGGGTGAATCCTGTTGAGTCTGCAAGTGATTTGATTATGCTCTGGAGACTCTGCTCTGGAGCTCTGTCTGGCAAGGACGGGTTTCTTTCCTCCCCCCTGGCATGCGAGTCAGACTTAATGAAATGATGATAGAGAAGTGACTTTAGTATACAGTACATCCAACATGGCAGCCGCTGTAGAGCAGCCGTGTCTTGATTCGGCTGTTGCTTCCATTTTAAGCAACTTGCTCCATGGAGCTCCCTCGGGCAAAAGTTGTGAGACACCATTACGAATTAGGCATCGCTCCTAGAAAACTACAACAAGCACGTTTGTTAACACATCATCAGGATCGTTGGTTGTAGGACTATATACTAATTGCGTACAGAGGCTTTTTGATATACAGTGTGAGGTGACTACACTCTGTCCAGACTCTTTCTCAGATGTAGTCTAGTGTTAACCAGACTAATACTTTATATACGTTCAAACTGGTCTAGGCATTCTGCACGTGTTTGCAGTCTGCACAAGAAGCATTACACAGAAGAAGAAGTAGAGATGTAACGTCAGGTACATTTTTTAATGGTGACATAGAATGGTCTTTTTGAACCAAAAATCAAGATTACTGATGTCTACTTAGATAAATGAAATAATAGTTATGTCAAAAACCTCATAGTCAGATTAAGCCAGTTTATTGCTGCTCTCTGCAGCCTCTGAACAGGTACTCTGTTTCTGAGCTAATGCCTGCCCCCAGAACACTGAGTCTCTTGTGATTGGCCAGCTACCAGCTGACTGACTGCTCCGCGGCGCTTCTTCTTCTTCAGGTTGAATGTTCATGTTATGTGCTAGTTACGTAACTAAACTCGACTTTTCAAAACCGTTTGCTCGAGCTCAGGTAAACAGAGAAGCCCTTCATTCTCAGAAGTGGCTGAAGTGTTTACTGTGACACTTTAGTGATGTTTAGATATGGGAAGGACAAGGGGACACACCAAAAAAACATCAGAAATTTGATTTTCCACTGAATGTCCTCTTTAAGAATGACGAGACTCAATTTATGCTCTGCCAGTTCACATAAGTTTTTTGAATGGTACATGCTATCAACTTGGAGTTTGGTGTAATAGGTAAACCAGAAAATGCATAATACTGACAAACTGAAATGGGGACCTATCATCACCTATAATGAAGGCGAGGCAAACACACTTCCTGCTTGTGGTTATATACCAGGACAAGGACAATAGTCCAATTAAATGGTGTCGTATACCCGAAGCCCAACTTAACTGTACATGGAAAAATACTATATATCACGGAGCTCCATGGTGGTGTTTTTTTTGTTGTTGCTTTCTTGCATGCATTCATGACATCATAATTCAAGAAAGAGTTAAAAAAAAAAAAACAGGGCTGGGGCTCAGGAGGATCCTCAGAGTTGACTTGATTTCAAAAATGTTGGCTATACTCACCAATTTTTGTGTGAAAGAGGCTTCAGTTTTACAAAGTAATTTCAAGACGTTGAATACGCTTGTGTTTAAATGCACCTGCCTCCATATGTAGATAAACTTTAAGGGCGCCTCAGAGTAACTCCTGCGTGCACGGGTTCACATATGTCAGCAATAATGTTAAAGCAAATAGTAGTATCGTGAACATTCCCTGTATATCTTTGTGACCGCCAGGCTAAACAATCAGAGACAGAGAAGTTTACACAGTCACGCTGTCCCTTGATGTTGGTGCAGGTCCGAAGTGAAAATGGAGTGTGTGTGTGTGTGCGTGTGTGTGTGTATGCTGGGAGTAAAACTACATTTAAAGAGGGAGAAGGGAAGGTCTGGAAGAATGTGTGCGTCTGCCATTATGTGTGTTTGTCTGTCGCCATGCGATCAATCAAGCTTGAGTGAGAGCGCTCAAGTGTGTATATTGTCGCGTGTGACAGTCTGTGTGCTTTTCGGTGCGAGTACTGGGGGATACCTTTACAGGACGTCGGAGGGGGTGCTTGACCTCTGGGTCACAGTTCAAACGTGAAGACACACCCCTTATCATCCACTCTTTCAGGTTGCTGTCAAAGCCTTCCCTTGAAGCTAAATGAAAGATCCAGCAACAATAGACGTCGCAGAGTGATTTCTCTGTTTGAGTATTATACCTCAGCTTCCTTCTTCCTCCCACTTAGCCATCTATTTCACTTTTGTCCTTGAATACTCCATTTTTACCCACAATTCTGCTCTGCGGGGCTCATGCAAAAAAGCTTTTGAATAAAACGAAGCTGGTACGTGCGGGGTTGAGATGTCAGGCTGCCACTTTCTACTCAGCTATGAGGCGTACTGCTACTTTTTAAGAGTAATGAAATTTATAGGGTTATAAAGGAATGCTGAGACAGGTGCAAGGGTTCCACACTCCTGCTGTGTTATGACTTCATAAATAAAGCAGGATATGTACAATGGGCATTTCACTGCTGCAGAAAAATAATGAAGATGTTTGAATGTGTCTGTGGCAGAACAAAGTGTATATCGAATAAATAGTGTGTGTGTGTTTTAACTAAGGGTTTTTTCCTGTTCTTGTAGCTGAAGCTGTGAATTTTTTTTTTAGGATTATTGAAATATCAATAATCAATCATTTTAGCAATTTGCTTCAATAGATATCTTTAATACACAAGATACAATTGTCTGTATATTTTCATTTAAAGCAGTTTTATTTGACTACATAAACACTGAACCAAATACGTAATGCAAAAAGTAATAGTCATAGTAATAACCTTCTTTTTAAACTCTATTTTAGAATCTCTAGTACATGCATAATTGTAATTTCCTCTCTGTTGTTTTCAGTCGCCAGCTCTGTCTTTGAGCACATAAAATAACTTACAAATTTAGCCATTAGATAATGAACATAATGTCATTTATCTGTCTCAACATGTGAATGAATATTGTGCTTATATTTGCCAAGTGGAGACAAACACTGCATAATATTTTTGACATATGCCATATGATGATGACATACAGTATTTTGGACAGATTTAAGTGTCAAAAATCATGATTGGTTATGGACACTCTGATGCACTTCGAGGCGGTACATTTTGAAGTTCAAAAGGATATCACGATTTTGGATAAAAAAAAGTGACAGCCCTAGTAATTCTAAAATCTGCTGCTCCTCAATTAACACAACATTAATTTCAACGATCCCGTATTAATGATACGTATTAAAAGCAAAAAAATAGAAGCCTCTTTGTAAAATGTTATCATCTTAACGAGCAGGTACAAAAAAATACCTGCTCTTGTGAGGGTACAAAAAGTACCATTGCTAGTGGAAAGGCAAAAAAACAAACAAACAAACAAACAAACAGTGGAGTTGAGTCGTGCTGTGCCGATGAACTAAACAGAGCCATTATTAATGTGATCAGTAACACCTGTGCTTTTCCTGCAAAAACATGTCCAAATGGCTGCTGTGCAAATAGCCCAATGGGATTACAAGATCTTAAGAGGTAATGTTTTCCATATCAATGCATTAAACTTCCATCCACAAAAATGTAAAGAAAAAATACCAGGATTTCTATTTTCTGGTGCTTTCTTTTTCTATTTTCGTTTCTTGCTCTGGCTCTTAATTGAAGCTATTTTTAATAGGGGCCTTCCAGCCCGGGTTTTTTTGGCAGCTGCATTCAAAATGAATATTTCACAATCAGATATTTCCATGTAATATAAATAGTCTGGATGAATTTATATAGTCATTATCCTGGTTTCAGCTGCAATTCATTGTATTGACGGAGTTATGCCAGGTCAACCAGTAGGCCTCGTCCTTCATGACTTTCCACTTGTAAAAGAGAAACAAGGTTTAAATAAATGTTTCCAATATGAATCTTCACACCATGTTGTGCTGTTTTATGAATGTAGGCTATAAGGATGGATACTAACCAAAATGGTTTGCCAGCCAGTAAAGTCTGGTTAACTTTTCCACTGTTGAGCACTGCACACACTGAAGGCAAGCATGAGATAATCCCAAGTAGGGCAAACGCTACCACAAAATTAGCTTGAAATATTTGGCATGTTGGAAACTGTTTCCACAAGAATTTGAGTGTAAGGCTTCAATAATGCTGCTGTGCAGCATGAGCCTATGATGACTTATTCATTAATATGTGGAGGAACTGGACTGTTCTCTGTGTTGCTGATATTTTAAAGGAAAATTGACATCAAGACCAAACATCATATCAACCGAATAGAATATTTTTTATTGTCCCTGCAAGGGAAATTTGTTTGAACAAGACAGAAATTAACATGTGTCCTGGTTGAGTTTATGAGATAGATGGTGCAATAATAGAGAGCTTAAGAAAGTTGGTTTTCCATTTGTTCACTATAACGTCTGCCTGAAGGTAACAGTTTACATTCAGAACACAGAATCTGTGCCGGGTCATTTAACATCCTTTTTGCCAGTTTGATAACAGATGATATGAAGGGAAGGATGGTCTTTTTACCCAATCACTGTCATTGTTGGTCTTACGCTGGACTGTTAAGGAGCTGTACAATGTCACACACAGTTAAATTACATATATATATACATATATATATGTATATATATATATGTATATATATGGGATATGGGGCCCGATATTGCCTTGTTCTCTTCAACATGGTGTCATTGCTATATGGCTGTATCAATTGTCCACTGGGGGCCCAACTTCCCAAAATGCTTCAAAAATGTTTTCTTTCATTTTATTAACCTTAAACAATAAATGGCGGTTGTCACAACAGGCTGTAGAAGTGAATGACCAACTTACTTAGTCTCTGTCTCACTTTGTACGTCACACATCATGCTGACTGGAACGAAGGTGTGTCGTGTCGGGAAGTGGAAAAATAAGCATTTGTGATGATGTTTGTCGTCTACGTGTGCCACAGCCTATGAGTGTGCTTGTCTGTCTGTGTGAGACTCAAGTGAATATATGCCTCCCCCCACCACGTCTGTGTGTGCGTGTGCGTGTGTGTGTGTTTGTGATTGCATTTAACACTTTCAGACAAGATGCCAAGTTTAGTTAGTGGACTTTCATCTGAGGGATTTCTTCACAGCCATTTGGATTAATGGCAGTTTATTGGATTACTGTTTGGAATGCTTAACTTCATGCAGGAAAGAGAGAGAGAGAGAGAGAGAGAAAGAGAGAGAGAAGGTCAGTGAGTTTGGATCAGAGCCTTTGTTTGGAATGGACCCATGCAAAAGATAACGTTCATACTGGAGCACGTACTGTAAGTTTACTACTCATGCATTATGAAGGCTCACAAACACAAGCCCACTTACACAGACCTTTCAGTTGTACACTAATACTTAGTCATACTCCCTCCAATATAAAGGCTCCTGTTGTGTATTTCATCGGAGTAAAAAGCCAGTGATGAAGCCAGTGGAAAATGCACTGGGAGGGAGGGTGTTACTTACAGTACCGAAGCTGCAGAGATGGTGGGAGTCATATGTGTGTGTGAGCACCACATGTTGGTTTGCTTTGTCGTGAATCTGTGAAGTTAATTTATGAGACACAGCGCCTGCTCTCCATCAGAGTAGAGAGGGCAAGAATGTTGCCAAAATTTATGCTTTATCTGCCGCCCGTGGCCCTGAGCGTGAGCAAGTCGGGATAACAGATCGGCAGAGCCGGTTCACTGAATCACAAGTGACAAAAAAACAACACTGTGTGTGGATCTCCAGCAGCAAGAGACAGAGCTTTTTTTTTTTAAATTATTATTTATAACTGCTGTCTGTTTTCAGATGCTAACCTTTCCCAGCTGCACTGCTTCAACCCCTGATGGAGATGCTAAATATCGTGTTTCTGCTAAACTCTGAGTCGTACATACAAAGCATAACAAACCACAGAACAAGATAAGCCAGAAAATTTGAACATGGTGTAATGCAATAAGGATCACTGGGATGAACCGCAAGACTCCGGGAATACATAAGGGGAGAAGCAGCCGTGTTTGGAAGCACCAACGTCGACTGATTTCAGACGTATCTTGGCAGGGTTTTGCTCCGATTCAACATTGCTCCAGGCTCTGATGGACACATTGAATATACTAGTCTGCAAAATTGCAAAGCACAAACTAATTCAATTGAATGCATTGCTGGAGGAGGTGGATCACTTTGAAGAACCGGAAATTAGTGGAAATATGCAGCGGGAGCTATAGGCCAGCTTAGATTGTTGTTTTTAGTTCAAAGCAACACAATATACTGTGAATGTACAGTAGTTGTGTATCTCAATCCCTGTTCTAATGCCTGCTTGTCTTTTCATTAAGTTGGGAAACCTCTGAGAATAAAGGAGCCATTGTACGACATTGGGCCTGAAGACTAAAGCAAAGTCAGTATTCTCACAAGACTGATATGATTTAAAAAATAACACACGTAGGGATCTTGTGGAAAGACATTTTTTTTCCATATTTAAATTGTCTGACCTGTAGAAGAATCTATGTAATATTACAAGGATATGGTTTTTGTTGACATTGTGGACAACTGTTGGCTGTAACAGTGGTGGAAAGTTTCTTTTGACTTTTTTAAAGATATAATATGTAACATGCCTGCATTGAAATATCAACAAAAGCCAAGACTAATTTGATATATTTTGCTCAGTAGTGTACTTATATAAACCAAAATGTTTCCAACACAGCACTATAAATCCACAGAAATCTATTTTTGTTTTTAATTTAATGGGTGTTTCTTTTTGGTCATGCTGTAATGATGTCATCTGCTTTACTGTTTCTGCTCTCACTTCTGGTGCAAAGCAAACCCCATGTGAAACACCAGAGAGAGGAAGGAAATATTTGGTACTACTAGTTCTCCAGTGTGTTGAGTTTAGAGTTTTCGGTTTATTGTTTTGTCACACATGGATCACAGTTACTCTGTGCTATTTGCTGTGTGTTCTTCCATCATAATTCTCAAAAACCAAACAAGACAATTCCCTTAATTTCCCATAATTCCATGTTACTTCCAAAATCTCGACATCATAAAGGTCTTTTGTTATTGTTTAAAATGTGTAATCTCAGTTTAACAACACAGCCGTGTTAAAATATAACAATTGCACCTTCATTGTTTGTGGGGGGACGGCACAAAACCTCTGATGCAAAATCCTCATTCAGCTTTTTTCTGATGCTAAAGTACATATCTTAATAGTATATGTATTGAGGATACAATGACCTGGATGACATAGAACACTCATAGACATGTTGCTCTGTATCTTTATGTAATATTTGGATATACCTTGTATACCCTATACTTGCACCAAGCATCGTAAACTTATACAGGATAGTTCAGTTCCTCCCTTTGCACTCAAACTCTCAGTTCATTGTGGAATGGGTACCACAAAACTGTAAATATTGAAAACATTCCTCTGAGATTGTGGTCCATGATGATCAATCTCCTGTTTGACCACATGAATAAAGGTCACACAGTTCAAGAGAAGTTCAGCGAGAGTTCACTCGAAGTTTACTAAACCCATTGTTAAGTTCATGAAAGCAGTTGTTGATGACACTTGCTTTGTGATCCTGCTGGAAGGACCGAGCAGAAGATGATAAACTGCGGCCATAAAGGAATGAATGTGGTCAGCAACAGTCAGACTGTGGCATTCATGCTCTGGTTGGCTGGGTTTATGAGTCCCAAACTGTAGCAAGAAAACATCCTCCACGCTAATTTCACCACCAGCAGCATGGACTGTTGACACAAGGCAGGTTGATCCCATGGATTCCTGCTGTTGACCCTGCACTATCTGCAGCCTCAGCAAAAAGCCAGATTCATCTGACCAGGCTTCTTGAGAAAAACCTTTACATTAGTGTCTGACAGCTAATTAGTCATTTTTATTTTCCCGTCTACAGGAGCAGCAGGTCATGAGGCAATAGGGAGGATGATACTGTGATAAACTCTTCTAGCTCTGGAATGAAGGGGAGGATCACAGTGTTGGGGGGGGGGGGGGGGAAGGGAAAGAAGTGTAGTCAGTGAGGGACAGGGATGGAAAGGGGGGGGGGGGGGGGGGGGGGGGGAATGGAAAGAAGTGTAGTCAGTGAGGGACAGGGATGGAAAGGGAACAGAGGGAGATTAACAGATGGATGCGGAGTAAAGTGGGATGAATCGAAACAAACTGCAACAAAAAGTTGGATAAGTGTGGGAAGAATGTGATAGATCCAAGGGAAGAAAGTGAAGCAAGGGAAGAAAGTGAAGTGAGTTACACCAAGGGAGACACATAGAGCAAGAGAATAAGATTAGAGGACATAAAGAAGGACAGACTAAAGAAAGAGACACAGAGAGACAGACTGACAGACATATGAAGTCAGAGAAATGAAAACTGCTGATTGACTTTTTTTTGAGCATGAAGGAACTCCTTGTATGCTCCAACTTTTTTTTTCCTTCCTTAAGCCCTTACTACAGTTCAGATGAGTCTAAGAGTGACACTAATTGGCTGTAATAACCACCAGGGGAAAAGGAGTGGATGAGGATTCTGGGTAATGTGAACATGATGATAGACAGAGACTGACGGATGTTGGTGTCTTGAATCTATCTGCAGTTTTTATCCAGAGAGATATCTGTGGGTCAAGGGAGGTTAGGGTGAGTAACATGCAAAATGGGGGCGTATATGGGAGTGTGTATGTTTAAAAGCAGTTTATGTTACGTACATTTTGACATCCATCATTTCACACGTCCTTCATCTCCCCCCCTGTTTAATAGCAGATGAAAACCTTGCTGTGAGCACGCCTTCTCTTCTCACTCTTTTGCAATGGAGTCCAGAATTTTTTCCACAGACTGTAAGTAAGAATTAGACGTAGCCTTCCGCATCAAAAAGCAAAACCTTGGAAGAAAGATGCAATTGGCCTCAAGGGTCTGACCCCGCTGGGTGCAAAAAGAAGTCAGTTTCAAATGATTTCATTTGATAGTTTCAGGTCTTCTTTAATAGAACATGATGTCAATTTTGTAAATTATGTTCTGATTTAGTGGAAAATCGATGTTGAGGCACGGGAAATGTGAGTGCCTGGTAGCAGGTGTCTGTGAATTTGCAGGTTCAAAAAAATGACATGGTGACTAATCTCTAAGCTTTTGCAACTATAGTATGTCTGTTTTGAGACAATTTCTTAGGTAAAGGCGTATAGGAGCTGTTAACAGGGGCTAATTGAAGATGCTACAGTTGTGTGAATGTGTGTGAATGGTTCTTTCCCTCTGTATTTTGGCCCAGTGATGAAGTTGTGTGCTGTTTAGGATGTTCCCTGCTTCCAACACTGACCTCCAAAGGATAAGCACTGCTCATAATTTATGGATTAATGGACAATGGAAAAAGAAATAAGGAAAATAAAAGGTTTGCTGCAACTGCATGTGGTATTCAAAATACACAAAGCAGGAAAATGCTTTAAAAAAAGATAGCTAAGTGCTCTCACTGAGGTGTCTCCTCAGTCTGTAATCTATTTGAAAGATGGCAGTCAACAGGAACAGTCAACAAGTCAAGGCCTGGAAAACTAAGAAAACTTTCTGAGTAAACAATTGGTAACACTGGTAGAATGGATAACGATATGAGACACGCCTCAGAATCCGCAATGGACTAGTTGAAGAGACACAAGCTGTTGGTTTTTGCCATGATTCCCACTATCCAAGGATGTAAACGTTACAAAACCACTGTAGATAGACCCCCAAACAGCTTTGTAAGAAAAACCTCTTCTTCTTTTGTGAAAAATAAGGGTTATTAATACCAACCAAGCAAGTTTTAAAAGACTTATGAAGACATCAAGTTATAAATAATAATGCTTATAAACTGTTAGACTTGTCAAATGTTCACTTTGGAAATTAAACATTTTAAGCGATATTGTATGAAGTAGTGAAGAAATGTATCATATTTAACTCGACTAGTGTAGTAATATAAATTACATACATTTTGACCAGGATTTACCAAATCATTAATGCCAGTTAATACACACACACACACAATCACACAAAACTAATCAGTCTGGGATTTTTGAGATATCGATCTCAAACTCACTGGAGCCTCACATTCAGCAAATGACCAGATCTGTAATTATTATTTTTTTTCCCTAGAAATGGGGAACAGCTGAGTATTTACTAAAGGTGTATGTGTGTAAGATGACTGCTATGTTGTGATGACGTCTGACTCTAAATTTATCCTGGAAATTGTAGTCATAACACAGTGATTTATTTGTCATTTCCTTTACCGTGTGTGTGTGTGTGATTTCTCAGGAACTGGTGTGCTTATGTGGTGACTCGCACGGTCAGCTGTGTGATGGAGGACGGGGTGGAGACGTACATAAAACCGGATTACCAGCGCTGCACCTGGGGACAGTGTCCTAGAGTAGCGTGAGTATCTTTTATTCTCTTCTAAAGTACAGTATCTCAAATTTCCTCTGTTTCACTCTCTGCCACTGGAATTTAATTTTTTGAACATATTCAGACCCACTTCTCCAACTTCCTGTCATCAGTTCCACTAAATTCTTTTTTTTGTGCTCAAACCATGAATCATCTTTCCTCTGTGGACAATGACAGCTTTTCATTTTCTGTTCATATTTCCCTCAGCAGTGTGTGTGGAACTGGGCTTTTGTGAAGCCTAAACTTTATATACAGGGACTACTATATGGATGGCTCGGTATCACCTTTTTGGGTCAATGTCAGACCAATACAGTTTTTAATAGCATTTAAAATCTGATGCTGTTAAAACTGCTGTAGGTAGGAGTGCTAGAAAAAAATGTTAAATAGATTGTTAAGTTTCATCTGCAGGTTATTCACTACTGAAGTTTTGGGACTGTGTGTCTCTGCACTGAGCTGTTCACATCAGATGAGCTCAGACAGTTTCATAAGACAACACATGAACCAGTCCCACTCTTCATCTCTGAAACCCTCTGCTGATATTCACACACATATTGCATTTATTAGGAGAGATTACAAGGAAAACTTGACAGAGACTCTTGCAGACATGTTTTTTAATTGTTTATTTATAATGAAGCTTTCTTCATCATCTTTTGACCAACTTAAGTCTGCCCACCTTGGGGCTCCGTCCCTCCGTGATGTAAACATCCCTCGACAATCGATCAATAAAGCTGACTTTAAGGTAAAAACTTTTATTTTAATGAAAAACAGGTCATGTTATAACAAGATAAATCATGTCATCTGATCTACAATCCAGTGATTTTGCTCACTGTCAGACCGACACTGATACTTACAGCTTATTATTTGACCTGTCAGTCTCTAAAAATGAACTGCAGGTCTCGAACAAACACTGATTTGAAGAATAGGTTTGCCCGGTGCAGACATGGGAATACAAATATTATAAAGCGTGGAGCAAATTTAATGTAGTGGTGATAGAATGATTTATTTTTCCAGGTGTAGATGCAAGACAACATAAGTGTTCCTGATGTTTTCCCTCCTTTGAAGTTCTCAAGAGTTTGACCCTGGTCTGCCTCCCTGATCCCCATGTCTGCCCGGGACCACGGCCTAAAACCTGGGCTATGCTAAGAATGAGGCCGAGATTCCAGACACCACAGTCGAGTATCCCTCCCCGTAAAAACAATTACTTCTTCTTACTCTCTTTCTTTGTATGACTCTGCTCTTTTCTTTTACTTTTTCACTAGCTCTACAGAGCTCCGCCTCCCTTCATCTCTCCAAGCCCTGTTTTTGTTTTTCCTCTGAGAGTATGTTGGATTCCTTTTTCTCACGCTCTCAGCGCAGGGAGCTGGAACATGAACTCTTTTCAGCGGCACAGGAACAGCACTGAAATACCTACAGTGACATTTGTGGGTTGGCAAAAGTGTGAGCAACCTGCAGAAGTCTCACACTTGGGGCTTGTTAACATGCCTGTGACGCTGCTGTTAATCTTTATGGCGACTTCCAGCCAATCTTGATCTGTTTATTGCATTGTTACGGGAACAGGGGGTCCCTTCAGTGGCAGAGTTGAGTAGCACAATAATGATACAACCATAGACCAGCTTTCCAACTAAAACATTCATATTCCTTTACTGAGGACTTATCTGTGAGCAAGAAGATTTAAGTCTGTCCAGCAGATTCATTTGGAAACTGGGACAGAAATAACAGTTAAAGTTTATAAAGCTCTCTTAACCTCATCCATCATGAGTGGATGATTTGTTGCTATTTCCAGTCATCTAATGACTCGCACATTAATATACAGACAGTGCAGTGATTATACTCAGTGTAGGGTTTGTGGACAGCGGGTTCTTGACTTGGATGTCAGAATCCCACCACAAATTTTCAATCTCATTGTGTCGCATCTTGGCACAAGTCAAAATTTATTGATTCTTAATAAATCATATGTTAGCAGCTCTATGATGATGTAAAAACACATAGTAGTCCTTGATTCTGCCAACAGCACAGTGACGGTTGTACATCTGGTGATACCTTAATACCTTAAATTTAAAATGGTAGTGCTTAACTTTGAAATATAAATAAATGTGTGTTATATTCAAATCATTGTCAAGTGAGCTCACGCAGTGCTGATTAATCCTGTCAGCTCCATGTGACTCTGCGTTTCTCAGTATAGCATTGCTTAGATATTGTGTCACACAGCAACATTCCTGTGCTACATACAGGAAGTGATTTGTTTCATGTCAAGACAGACTAAGGTAACAGCAACATTGCACTGGTAAAGTGAGAACACGTAGAAGACACTGAGACACATAAAGCTTCAGAAGGGAATTCTGCTGCTTGTTCAGCAGTTTATCAGGATCAACATTTCTTATCCCTGCCCATCTCTGCACTGCCGCTGTATACACACAAACGCTTCCTCAGTCAGGTCTGATAGTATTGCTTGACAGTGCCCACTTGCAGATGAAGGACACAGCAAACACATAATTTGTAATAATGTTCTGTTCACAAATGCCAAAGAGAGGTAGGATAATAACATCAACAACAGCAAAAATCGCCAAAATGCGAGCTTTGTAGAAATGTCGTCATAAATATCGATGTTAAAATTTTTAATGACAATGAAATCAAATGAAAAGGCACAAGATAAGTCATTCCTGGAGGGTCCATTCTACACGTCAGTTAAAATCCATTCTAGCAATCTATTATAATCTGGAATCTAAGAATCTGGAATTAAAATGGTGGACAAAAATTGCCAACCGTACAGTGATAATATGAAAAGTTATATTTAATAGATACTGTAGATTTATCTGCAGGGACACTTCTTTAGCACCAAAGTGTTTCATAATTCTCTAATTATCTATAAAGATATGTTTTTACACATTTACAGGAAAATTGCAGCTCCTGTTACTTGGCCATATTGCAATTTCAATAACATTTCCATGAATTGTTGCCACATCTCTGGAATACCAATTTCATAACTTTCATCCACAGCTACCGGACATACAGGAGGCCAAGGTACAAGGTAGCTTACAAGATGGTGACAGAAATGGAGTGGAAGTGTTGCCATGGTTACTCAGGGGAAGACTGCCATCAGGGGCCACAGGTAACCACCACGAACACTCAGGTCAATGGAGGGCGACCTCGTGTCACACAAACGGGCTTCAACACAGGTGGCGGGCAGAGAGGAGAAGGTAGGAGAAACGAAAAACTGCATGCATTTCAAGTCTTATATGCAATACTCAAGCTGCAGTAGTCAAAGCTAGTGAGTACACAAAAGAAAAGTGACTGTGACAGCTATTGCCAGTAAGTTTACTCACCCACTCACCTTCTGGGTCCAGATGAGGGTCGCAGGGGACGCTGGTGCCAGTAAGCTCTCAAAACAGACATGAAACATAATGTATGCATCAAGTTACTTACAGTATGAATCCAGAAGGACAAAGGGTAGCTCTGAGTCATTTTTGAGCCCAGTCAGACTTTGTAGAATTCTCCACTGCAGAAATTCAAAGCTGGTGCTAATCATGTGTAATCTCTCAATTTGTTTGAACACTGAAGCACAAGGCTTCAGCTGGACACGTAGAACTATTTTGTGCCATGTGGCTGTCACAACCTCAACACAACTGCTTGCCTCTGCCTGTCTCATGACTACCTGTGTTTACTGTTGCCTTAAGGTCAGAAACTTGGAGCTGAATGTGACGGGTTGAGTGTTCAAAAGGGCTAATCCCCTGAACATGGTGAACAACCCCATGTGAAAGCAGCATATTTAGAAACAGGGTCTCAAATGCAGCTGGTTACCTAAACATCATTATTCTACTAAATATTTACAAATTTAATATTTGTTACCTCATATCATTTGGGGCAGAATATTGCATATTGGACTTTTAAGGATCCAGAAGTACTTTCTTCATTTTGTGATATTGTGTTTTAAATGAAGTCTTAAAAGCCAAGTAATCTAATAATATGTAACATGACGCTCTCTAACAGCTCCAGATCTCTTAAATCTAATATGCCTTGATTTAATCTTTGTCTATATAATATGAAATATTACAGGTAAAAGGCAACAATCAAAGTTATAGTTCAGGTAATAACACCCAGAAACCTAATAAGCTTAATGAAGGCAGAATGTTTAGGAATGTTGCTGAATCCTGATTGGTTCACAGAAATATGTGACCTTTTTCACCTTCATCACCTTTTTCCAACTGAGACCGGCTCTATGAAAACAGAGCCGGTCAATGATTGGCAGTGTTCACGTGAGACCTCATTGCTCTTTTTAACAGGGTTTTTTTCTGGACAATAAAGAACTCCGCTGATACATTTTAATGGTTCCATGCTTTGTCACTTGAGCATGTTACACATTCATCCTCTTCCCCACTAACCCTTCATTTTACTTGTTCCAAGGAGACTCCGAGAAGATTAAACAGCTGGAGGAGACGATCCGTGGTCTGACCAGAGACCTCCACAACATGCAGACCACCATGCAGGGCATGAACCAGAGGCTGTATGTAAAACATGGTTAACAATATGTCATGTGCAAAGTCCTGAAAAACACAGAAAAATCTCAAATTACAAGCCCCTACCACAGTGTCACCCAGACCGCTGTAGGACAAGCAGTGTGTATCCTCTCCTGTTTATTAATGTTTATTGCTGCAGGTCAGTTTATAGTGAGGGTTTACTTGTTTATTAACTGAGATTAGTAATTAGTTTAGAAAAACATTAATCACAAATCCTCAATGAGGTGTATCCTCTGACTGTTATTATACTTGTCATAGCAGAATGAGACTAATTTAGACCGAATGTACTTGTGAGTCTTCCCGCCTCCCACATTCATGTATACATTTCACATTACAGCTATTTTTTCCTTTGATGTCATTTAACATGTGGCTCTTTCACACCTTATTCACACCATTAAGGGAAATCTCTTCCTCTATGCAGGACTGGCCTGAGTGGATCGATTGTCCCTGCTGATTCAGCTCAGCCACACATGAAAGAAACCATCAACAATATCCAGAATAAGCTGGACCACCTGTATAACAGGACACAGGTGGGTCATCTGTTTTTTTCCTGCCTGCTTAGTTACACATCTGCATTTTAAATGATAAACAGTTCATACCCATGTAAACATTCGGTCGTCCGTAGGTGCATGACCAGACCCTGCTCAGCATCAACAACCACCTGGTGAACGGTGGGGGCAATGAGCTGGATGGAGCTGGCAGAGGAGGAGGGACTGGGGGGAACCAGCTGAACACGCTGAAGGAGGAGATACTGACAGAGCTTGAGAGGAGGGTGTCTCTGTCCTGCTCTGCCTGCCAGGTGAACCTCAATACGTAAAAAAAATGAACAACAATGCAAAAACATTTTTCAAATGAGGACATCATAATTTAATCTACTCAATTTTACAAATAACAAAACTTAGGCTATTTTGTTCTAGCAGTTTGCTTCTAGTAGTGATCTGCCAGTGATTTCTGCTGCCCAAAGCCATTCAAAATAATGACAGACACATGTATCCCTAGTGGTTTTAGCACTAGGGAAAAACCGCTGCACAAACTAACAGTAAAACTAACAAACATCAATTATCATGCTGTGAAAAAGGGGAGAAAATCTGTTTTGCCCCTTTTGACAATAACTGCTGCACTGATTTTTTTTTTTTTATTTGTCATCTAATTTTACTACATGAAACCAATCACTTCCTCTGTGTGGTGTGGGACAGTGTTGGAAATAAAAAAAAAAATTGGAGCTCCTCATCTGTAGCCCACTCATCATCTCTGTTTGAGGCAGCTCAAGGCCACGTAAACTGCTGATAGCATCACCTAATCTCTAATCTCAGTCCAGAATCCAGAAATGTGCACTTTACAGCTGTTCTGACTCAGGGGGTCACTTTATAAACTAATAGATCAGACCATGACAGTGCACTCACATTTATGCATGATCTTTATGCTTTATAGTGGCCGTGTTTGACTACTGGTGCCAGTGGTGATGTCACTCATGAGAATATGAAATCCTATTATTAAGACTTAACTTTTAACAAGAAATAGGGCTAGGGATTGAGACTATTAATTTCTCAGGAAAATGTTTACTCACATTATAAATCAAGTGAGTCTGTCTTTTTGCAACCAGCAGAGTTGGCCATGGGGGCAATTCAATATATTTTTACTTACTGATTAGTTTTATTGGCAAACTGCAAAACTACCTCAGTTTTGGTCTTGGATGCAACTTTAAAAACATTAGAGCTATATCTGCCATGGCTGACTTCATAACAAGAGTTACTAATGTTGCTAAAGTGGTGGTGGCATGGCTTCTTGTCTGACAAAATCAATTTCCTCGTCAAAGAGTCGGTGCTGTGTTCAAGCTTCAAATGTCAAAGGTGCTGGTGTTGGAACGTTCAGCACACGGTGCACACAAAACAATGCAGTTCAGCAACATGTGACACAGTGGAGTAGCAGTGTTTCAGTCAAAGACTTTACTGTCTATGTGTGAGTGCAGTGTATAACAAACAAGGTCTCTTAAAACTGAGGACCTAATTGAAACAAGCCACTAGTGATGTGCGGGTAAACCTACAACCTGTTGCCCAGTCGAGCAGGTTTGGGTGGACTTAAAAGAAAATACAGCAGGTTCAAGTGGCTCAGTCAAAAGATGGCTGAGAAGGAACCATTATCAAGCATTATTTTATACATTTTTGAGACAGTAACAGTATTTATTTAACCTCTTCCTGCACATGTGCCCGGGATATAGAAGGACAGCACTCAGATCGAGACTTCCTGATAATTATAGTACTATTAGATATAAATAAAGCCTAAATGTCAGGTTTGGGTCGTAATTAACATATACTGCACATATGCAGGCTGAGTGGGATGGTTTCAGCTTTCATAATGGATCAGGTCATAAAAGTCTCTGATCTGCACATCACTGCAATGACCAAACTGCCAAAGAAATCACAAATTCTGCCAGGGTACAGTAAACTTACATGCAAAACTACACATATCTGGGGAAAAAAACACTCAGTCCCTGTATTCCCTGTTTATTTCAGGCTGGTGTGGACGACCTGAAGCGCCAGCAGCAAGAAGACCGAGAGAGGATCAGGGCTCTGGAGAAACTGCTCAGTTCTATGGACCAGCACTTGAGGCAGAGCCTGGAAATTTCACGCATTGAGACTGAACGCTCCCAGGCCTGCTGTAAAACATTCTCAGAGTTAGAAAAGAGGCTGTCTGATGTAGAGGTCACAGTCACCTCCACTGCAAACAAATGTGAAACCATTAAAGGGCGTCTGGACAAGGAGCTTGCTGGGACCGGTGGAGGAAAGGGAAAAGTGACAGAGGACAGGTTGAATGGCAGATTGAGAGAATTAGAGAAGAGGATGAACAACACAGTGAGGAAGGTAGAGCAGAGGTGCACTAATAGCGGGAACAACATGAAGGACAGTGTACAGAGAGACGTCACACAGCTGCGTAACTTGGTCCTCACTCAGATGGATGACCACACCTTTAAAATAGGCAAAATAGAGCTGGACGTGGCCGTCCTTGGAGACACAGTGAGAGACCACAGTCGACGTTTAGGTCAGCTGGAGAACATTACAACGTTTTTAGACAGAAGATTAACGTCAACCACAAACATGTGCAATGAGACCTGTGGGCCTAGTGGTAAAGGCTATACGACTGATGAGACTGTGAAAACACTGGAGTGGAGAGTTGTTGCAAATCAAGAGGACATCCAGAAGTTTAATACCAAGTTAAATGATTTGTCTCTGTCAGGAGACTCCCTAAGTGACAAAGTGATCAAATTAACAGATGACGTCAAAAAGATTATTGCTGTGACCGGGGAAAATGGTGAGCGCTTTAATCGAATTGTCTCAGAAGTTGATGAACTGGGCCGCAGTTTTGAGGACTGCTCGATTTGCAGCACAGTAAAAGACGACTTGCTCTCACTGACCAACTCCACCATCAGCGGTTTCAGCAGGTGCCAATCAGAGCTGACGGACCTGCGGCGAAAAGTGGACTCTGGGGAATCTGTGTGCTCTCAGGTGTGCTCTAACCTTCAGGAGGAGGTGGGACGACTCAGAGAGGAAGTGGAGGAGTGTACAGGACAGTGTAAAACCAACATAAATGACCTGAATAAGCGCCTGGATGGTCATACCGTCCACAATGGGAGATTAGGAGGGGATCTGAAGTCCATCCGAGGAGAACTTGCAGGGGTCATGTTCACTTTCAACTCCATTAATGACACGCTGAAGGGCCTGGGAAGGACTGTGCAAACACATGGGAACACACTGACTGATCTGACCAACAGCAAGGATGACATAATTTCCGAGGTAAGATAGTGAAATGGTGAGCATAAAAGCAATACTACTGGCCGTAGTAAGTCACCTGCCAAGTTTGAAGCCAAGTTTGAAGCCGTGTCAGATGGACATTCCTTGAATTAATAAAGGGATTTGTTGAAATTCTCTTGATATCCTGATAGCTATCAATAAACAAGAGGTAAAGAACACTGTGGTAAACACAACCAATCATTTCATTCATACTGCATGGAATGATTGGCTGACATACCTGTCCTTATGTCATTCACCTCTCATGCACACACCCTCTTCATGCTCTCACAGTGGCATACTCCAGCGTTAGTGAGCACAAATGAGAAAAAGAGCAGAGAAAGTGCAGCCAAAATTCACAGTTCCACTGCGAACTACTTCCAGTTTTTTGGAGGACAATTTCTGAGGAGAGGGCTGGTGGGAAGGGGTGGGATGTATCATCAGTTGAATTTTAGGCTGTAAATATAATATAATAAAATATAATCCTCCTCATCATCATCCTTTACCCTCTTAGCGCCACAAAAGGCTGCACAAAATTCAGTGTTGTTTTGTCCACTCGTTTTTGATGTTGTATTGTATTGTCTTGTATTTTCATCTGGACCGAATTGGAAGCCCAATATCCCACCATGCCTCTCGTGTGGCTAAAACAAGAAAAGCCAGAAAAATAATCATAACTGTATACTTAAACCCCCCTTGATTCTTCTCTTGTAAACAGTTGTGACCCTTTTAGATTTTTCTCGTGACCTCTTTAGGGCTCCTAAGCCCCATGTTGGAAACCACAGATTATAATAAACTGCAAAGAAAAGATCAAGCTACCTTTACAATAATGATGGTGTTGTTTCACTGATGTTCTACAAAAACAATATTATGTCAGTCAAACATTTCTCCCAAAAATGTCTTAGTCATTATATTTTTGTAGTTATAAAAATATTTGTGCGCATTACAAATATTTGAGTCTTATTGACAGACATGGTTTAGATAATATGGCAGCATATAGTGTATGTGTGTACAAGATAATATACAAAAATAAATGGTAGCAAAGATAGGAAAAAGTATATATATAGTAGAACTTTGTCAAAGGAAGGTCATCCAAAAGCACACATTAATAACAAGTATCTCGTTTCTTGTCAAGGTGAACAACTTGCAGACAGATCTGATGGAGCACGTTGATGACTCAAAGATTCGACTCAACAGCCTGGGCAAGGAAATCCAAATAATCAGGAGCAACTATGTTAAGGAGGTGACGGAATGCCGGCAGACCAGTGAAGGCCTTGATCGAAGACTCACCACGCTGGAAGGAGTGTGCGTACACACCAACTCTTTTTCAGACGGTCTGGACAGGATCAACGACGGACTCAACAGACATGTGACGGAGCTTTGGAGTAGTGTTAATGGACTCAACGTCACGCTGACATCTCAAGGAGATCTTATCCACGACATCCAGAATGTACAGTTGGAGAACATCCACAGCAAGATACACCGGGTGAATTCCTCTGTGCTGGACTTGGCCAGGGAGCTCCACAGTTTCATAGAACGGGACTTCATGGGTAAGTTAGACAGCTCGGACAAAGGCCATGGGATTTGACAAGAGATAGTTGAAAGAAGATCAAGATGAGGGGGAAAAATAGACCAAAGAAGGAACCCAGCCTGTCTTCCTCACCCTCAAACATTTACTTAAAAACCCATCACATCTGCAGTCTCTCCGAAAGAGCAGTTTAAGTAAACACAAGGTTGAAAAGCACATCCTGAGTCATACTAGGTTAAATGTCCCAGCTTTCTTGGCTTAATGTACATGTTTTTGGAATTCTCTTAAGAGACTCTATTTATCCTCTCTCATTTTTTTTCTCACCACATTTTACACTAGGTCCACCTGGTCTGCCAGGACCACGTGGAGAGACAGGCCAGCGTGGACTTCAGGGTCCTGTCGGACCTCAAGGGAGGGTGGGACCCCCAGGCAGAGAAGGCAAGCAGGGGCCAGTGGGACCACCAGGTAAAGACAACAAACTGTGTTTATGCTTTTTGGGATTTCATAACATGTGTTTTATAACTGTTCGTCTGCTTATATAGATGCTATATGATGAGAATGAAAAAATAAACAACAGGAGTAATAATATTGGATGATTAACTCAGAGTTTCTCTCTTTCATCTTCTCAGGTCTCAGAGGTGAACAGGGTATGTGTTATTTTTTTTTTTACTAGACAGCAGATGGAATCACTCATTATGCTTTGATCTTCATATCACTCTAACTCCTCCCCCCTTTGCTTCCTCCATGACCAGGTGCTGCAGGGTCTGATGCTCATGTGCCGCGACTGTCTTTCTCGGCTTCACTGACTCGCCCAATGAGACGCGCAGGAACCATTGTGTTTAATGAGGTCTTCGTCAATGAAAATAATGTCTACAATCCAAAAACAGGTCAGTTTCATTGTCAATGCAAAGACATGACTCGATGTGAATTTCGCCTCAGTCTTGGTGGGCAAAATGAGTCACATGAATACTGGACGTAAACCTTGCAAAGAAATGAAATACAAATACATGTAGATTCCTTGCTTGAGTTGAAGTATTTGAACTTGAGCAAAACAGTGACGTTACACGAGGTTCCAAAAGCAAATCGGCACTGAGATTTTTTCGTTGTCCAGACGTTGCATTAGAAATGAAAGACAGTCACTGTATTTGCACACCCACTGAGAGAGAGAGAAAACAAAGAAGGAGCGGTTTCAGCATAAAGTGACCAAGAAAACTGGACTGTCCTCTATTTAATGAAGATATGTGTGTGTCACTTGGTTTGATTTGTTGGTTGCACTGGTTTTGGTTGGTTGTTGGCCAATGGTCAGCTCTAGTATGAGCCCCAGGGTGGGCAGTATGTGTTTCAAGCCTACGGGAGTGTGAGGCAAGAGGGACTTAGTCAGCTGCAATATGCAACGGGCCACATGGTGGAGTAGTGGCTAGCACTGTTGCCTTTTAGCAGAAAGACCCGGTTTTGCGACCCAATCTGAAGAGGGGCCTGATTGTATCAGTTTTCTCTGAATACTCCAGTTTCCTTCCACAGTCTTAATGCCACACAGAGGTTGCTTGAACACTAAATTGTGAATGTGAATGAATGGTTGTTCATCTCTGTGTTGGCCCTGTGATGGACCCCGGCTTTTGCCCCGTGTCTGCTGGGTGTAGCTCTAGCGACCCGTGACCCTCATGTGGAAAATAAAGTGGTTGACAATGTATGAATGAATGCACCCTAGTCCAGTCTAACAGTCATCACATAATCACTGTGCAACTGTATGCACACACTTTCAGCTGAATAGATGTCTGCTTATGAAGCAAAAAACCCAACCTCACAGGTCAATACTGATGACTCTCTTAAAAAGTTATGGTTGCTAGATTTGGGAAAAAAGGAAAGAAGTAGCTAAATGAGTCTGACAATGTTCCAAGTTGTCATCACTGCCTGTAAACGCCCCCTGAGTTATAGCTGTTTGTGCCAAACCATGTTGGAAGAGCCATGCCCAAATGGGAAAATTCCAAAAGTTAGTCAGTGACTGACTGATTGACTTTCAGTCCAGACAAAAAATGTGATTTTAGATTAATATCACCCACATTATAAAAACAACATATTTCATAGATGAAAGCTATTTCATTTGTCATTTATCATGCTCACAGTTGTCAATGTCTTTAGATAAGCTCAATGGAAATGATTCCTGTCTTTAAAGATTTGATTAGTTGGGTTTGATTCCCTGGTGAGAGAAATTAGTTGTTTTCTCTACACAGGAATTTCCACGAGTAGGCATAAGACCAGAACTACTGTATTTGTTTGGAACTACCCCATTTCACTCATCAGAACACCAGAATCTAAAGTGTACCAGCAGAAAACAAGCGATGTGATCGCAAAAAGTAAGGCTTGAGGTATGAAAATGCGAGGTACGTCATTATATTGTGCATTTATAAACATGCACAATTTTACAAATTAATTGACCTACAAAGGAACTTTAAAGCTGCAGTGTGTAAGTTCTGGCAAGGTTTGCTGTTGATGTTATTATTCTACTTCTGTTAGTGTTTGTGTTTATACACTGGCGACGCAGGGGCGGGTGAGGACAAGGGATGTTTATCTCATTAACTGCTTCTGAAACTTTTCTTGGGAGCTTCTCTGTGTTTTCAGTCATACTCCAACCTGTTTGCAGCCGTCTCACTTTCCTAGCGCAAGTTTATCGCCATCTCTCTTGACAAAACAACCGTACACTTCCTGTGTGTTGCATATGGGAATGTCACTGGGCGACACAAGATCTAAGCATTTCTGTGCTGAGAAACACAGAGAGGCTCTTGTGGAGCTTAATCAACATTGTGTGAACTCATTTGACAATGTTTGGAATCTAACACACTTGAAGCAAACTTGAAAACTAGAATCAAATGAATGCAATTGAATGCAACTTTCTCCTCTTCATCTATATCATATTTCCAGGTTACTTCACTGCTCCTGTGAGTGGCAAGTACTTCTTCAGTGGTATTCTTACGGGCCACAAGAACGTGAAGATCGAGGCCGTGCTGTCCAAGTCCAACACTGGCGTGGCTCGAGTGGACTCAGCGGGGTATCAGCCTGAAGGCCTGGAGAAACCCATGGCAGAGGCCAAACACATCCCTGGAGCTGTAGCTGTCTTTAACATCATCCTGCCCATGGAGGTTGGAGACACCGTCTGTATCGACCTCGTCACTGGAAAGCTGGCCTACTCCTCTGAACCTCTGACCATCTTCAGCGGGATGCTGCTGTACCAGACCATCTGATCAGATGGGGTTTATTTATGACTCGTCAGTTCGGGTGAAACCGTCGGCACGCAACTGAACTCTTAAAGAGACAGAGCTGCTGACCGAGTCATCAAGAAGACTGAAATAAGTGGACTGGATTTATTCAGCAAGAGAATAGAGAATATACTTTATACTTTACCTTATTTTGTTCAGAGAGAATGAAAAAAGAAACTAATGTTCAGCAACAGTGATTTGTGTTTCACAGCTTTAAGGAAAAACTAATTTGTAAGATTTATTATTTTATTTTTGACTCCTTTTTTCAGAAAAAGCCACTGCGGGGTTTTCACATCATTATCCTATACATAATGTGCTATAAACCTGAATTCTTTACTGATTACAGAATGGTAGCCTTCAGGTCTTAGTGGTGTTAATGAAAGGCTACTCAGTAGGATGATAAAAAAATAAAATATAAGTGTGTTTGCTTTGTTTTCCACCCACATATCAGGATTTTTATGACACATTTCTGCCCCCAGTTTCTGGTGTAGTTTCTTTTCTCTTTTTGCCCACAGTTTCATTTTGACCGCAAACAAATTCCCAGAAACATACTGAAAACCAATTACCTTGGAAGACATTCATAGTGATGTAGGTGGAGAGGGGCACAGTCCAAACCACTGCAGAGGGAAAATCAGAAATGAAGTCACAGACAGTTCAGAAACCACAGGATTTTATAAATCAGACTTCAGCAAAACAATAAGACCATTTTAGGACAGACACAAGGAAGATTGGATGTCAGGGAGAAAGTGTGGGGATTATTTCTCTGACCTAATAAGGCCCATCGAAACTTTCTGGAAGATTACGTAGTTACAGTTTGGAGTCCACATTACATTGGAGTATTTATATAAAGCTAACAATAACAAATGAAGAAGCTACACATAACATTGTCTCTATGCTGTGAATCCCTTGCAACCTCTCATCCTGTGTTTAATTGAAAGCCCTCCAGAGAAATGTATGTGCAAGAATTACCATGTCTGTAGATATTTTTGAATGGATTTTCTTAAAGGAAGATTGCACATTTTCTGAAGAGACAATACTGCACATTGGGTCACATATGGCATCATATTATAATGGAAGTAATACATTAATATCAGCGTATGAGGGTTTGCTCATATTTTGACACTTTTTTCAGTCACATCAGTGTTAAGTGTGGAAATGTATTCTTGTGGACTTGTATAACCATAAAGGAGTGTAAATATTTTTTATCAGTTTTGCCCTTATAAGATTTTTATGAATTACCACTTCACCTTGCCAGGTACTGTACATGTTTTGTATAATTTTACCACGTGTGCCTCAAATACAGCTACCCCGTTTTACACAGCTGATGTCAACAGTCTCACTGTTATCAGGATTGTTTTATTTCCTTTGTGAGATGAGCAGATATGTGCCAGATGTTAAACACAGTGTGGTCTGTTGGACTTCTCTTATTTAATCTGGCATCTTTTTTGGTTTTCACAAATACACACAGCTGGGTTATTTTCGCTTCTAGCTCGGACCTTTGAACCTCTCCTTATCTCTTTCATATGAATTCACAAAGTTATTTTTAGGTGAAGACTTCAAGTGAAGCCTTCATATGCTGCACTGCAGTGACACCCTGTGTTCAGTGCCATTTCTACCCTCATTCAAGCTGAAGGTTCTGCTGCTGATACTTTCAGACTGCAAGGAGAAGGGAGGAAGCTTCAGTCATCCTCCCTATATGAAACCATGCAGTGGCAGTCAAGAGAAAATAACCTGGTTCAAATTAGTCAAAATGGCATGTTATTCATCCAAAAATGCTCATTCACAGCTGTTTCAGTACTTAGATTCGGCCTAAAACCTGATTCGAAATTATCAAAATTGTTATTATTGCTCAGGAAATCTTCTATTTGTTTGTAAACTCTTATTTCTAGAATCCTACCGAACAAAGGGTGACGACTGCTTATTATAGATGCATCAAGGAGAGATTACTTACTGCATGATTGAGAGAGGCCAGAAAGATACCAGAGACAAATAATGAATTTGCAATAGAGAGCAATCATAAGAATTTATAGGCAGGAATTTACTCATTAAAGTTTCTGTCAAACACTTAGTAAGGAGAAGTGGATAATGTAGTGAACAACACTAAGAGAATAAGTAATGGATTGTTTAATCCAGAAGATGGCAGCAATACAACATTAATGCCTCTCCCAAGTAAGTAACCGTTCCACTATTTCCTTTGCTTCTTTTTGCCAGGTGTACTGTGGGTTGCTTATTAGTTAGTCAGTGACTCAGTAAGTTTGCAACTTAGTCGTGGTGTTAAACAACAGCTGGTACTTTAATTTTGCCATACTGCTGCAGCCGGGGGTCTGATTTCCCACATGCCCCCAATAAGAAGCCATAACTTTCATCTCTTAATATTAAGTTGTTTGATTGAGAGTGGAACTGATGGGAACATTCACGGTTTGTACCCTTTTCTCAAAGGCATCGACTCATGCTATTTGCAAAAAATAGGTTTGTGTCACTGGTGCTTTTAAGACCCTGCTCCCTCACTATGTCCTCATATGCCTTTTGGAAAGTGTTTTTTGAATGTGTGATTTAGTGACAGGTTATTAAACCATGTACTGAAGTCATAAAATGAGACACTTTTAGCATGGATTTATGGAGTGTCTGTGTACTTTCAGGGATTCTTGCATTTTTCAAATGACCCTCAGCAGACACGTTACTCCAAACCAGTGGGGTCTTTCTCAACTGGAATGCACTGGAAAAACTTGGGATGGATAAGTCAAGGATGTCCGTCTCCAGGCTGTTCCTGTGTTACCTTCACTTTACCCTTTAAGGACATCACATTTCCTGGCTTTTCTGTCCTCACCATCCTTTTCTCCCTTCAGGGCGATCCTGTCTCTCCATTTGACATGGTGGATGTCGTCACATGATGGCTCTCGACCTCTGATGCCTGCATCAACCTTGAGAGCGCACAGTGTAAAAGTGGTCTCAATGTCCAAATCTGCATTGACTTGGGCAGTTATCATGAGAAACCTTTCTTCAATCTTCTCAACTTTACAAATCCCAATTCCAGTGACATTCTGTAAAACATGAAAAAAAAAAAAAAAAAAAAAACAGAATACAATGATTTGCAAATCATTTTCAAGTCTATATTCATTTCCAGCTTTTTTTGTAACCTCTTGCTTTTTTCTTTTTTTTAAACAAAGTTCATCAGTTTTTGTGGTGTATTCAATGGCAAATGGATTTGCAAATCATTGTATTCTGTTTTTATTCAGTTTTTACACAAGTTCACTGGAACCAAAACATTGACACTTCACAGAATTGGCTAATTTAAACAAGGTAAAATCAATAACAACAGAAATGCTGATAAAAGGAAAGTAAAACATTTAATAATGTGTGTATTTATTTATTAACTAAACAGGTCAACTGTTGCTGGCACAACTTTTCTTGCTGGTTCGTTTTTGTTATATTGGTCTCGTGTATTTCCGAGCTTATCAGCAGCACTTGAAGGCAGCACGACTGAAAACACCTTTGAGCGAACAGCTAACGCGTCCTTCCCGGGATTTTCAGGCGTTCGGTTGCCATGGAGCTGAGTTTGTTCCGTCACTCCGGCTCTTTCACAGTGAAAGGTTGTGCTTTGAGATACAAAAAAGTAACGAGCCTGTAGAAAAAGTCGGAATTATCGCCTGTGTCCCTCCTATCCGGACGTGCCTGGTATGTCGACAACAATAGTGTTATTTTGTAAAGTTTTTACGAACGCATTGGTATGCTGTTTCTTTACGTCATGTTATTTCCACACATACAGGGTTGGATATCTCTATCACTTATAACTTATTTTTTAACAGCAGGCATTTTGACATTGTTTAGCAGGAAAAGCACAGGTGTTTCTGGTCTCATTAACTATGGCTCAGTTCAGCTAAGTCAGGTCAGCATGCACCCTAAAACTGAGGAAGTTAAATGGAACTCAGCCATCATTAATTAGATTATTGACACCTGTGATTTTCCTATTGTTTTCTATCAAAATGTCTGCCATGTCTGAAAATGGACCATAAGTACTCTATAATTGAGTGAAAAACTGTGTGATTTATACTAGGCTCAGTAGGTTTTGTAATCTGACAAACATTTGTGTTCTGTAAATAATTATAATTTATAAATAATAGAGTTTTAACTGCACATGTTTTAAATTAAAACGCACCTTAATTTATAGAAGTGTTCTTTCTGAAGCTACCTAATCCCCCACCCCCCTGCCAGTCAGGAGGATATACAGTCCTGTATGTGTGCCTGCATTATTGTCAGAGTTACACTTCCCTTTGTCTTATTTTCCAACAGCCTCTCTCTGCCCCCACAATGAGTGTCAGAGTAGCAGAAGGCCGTCTGCAGGTCCTTCAGATCTACCGCCTGCTGCAGTGCGTCCATCATGGGGATACGGTGCAGATTGAGAACATGGTGAAGCTCGGGGTGGAAAATGTCATCAACCTCACCGAGCCGCAGGACGGCACAGGGGTGCTTCATGTGGCAGTTTCAGCCAACGACCAGGGTAACGGACCTATTCCCTGCTCTGTCAGATAAGACAATATTGACATAACTGTGCTTCCAACAGCCCCTTTGCAGTCTGGCAAATCATTTGAATCTGAAGCTGAAGCAGCTGCTTCATGCAATAATCCTGTGTCTAAAATGTGATCATTGCAATAATGACAATTCACAAAAGTTTTCAAATTATGTCCAGAAAGATGTGTTACAGTTTACATATTTAACAAAAATATGAAAATTTTAACAGTATATTTTAACTGAATATTGTGATTACAATACAATTTCAACAGTGATACAACTGACCATTTTTGCCACTTGACAGTCATTTTATGAAAGGAAATATCCAAATCATGATGATTTGACATTTCTTGAAGTCTGTCAACACTCTGAAAAGCAATGCCAGTGAATTTCTGCAGCATTTTTATCATAGAATTTCATCATAATGCTATTTTTTTCACTATTTTTTTCTCAATGGAATAAGTGCTGTATATGTATATTAATATTTGCAGCCCTAATCTCAGTACAAGATATGTTATTGCCTCCTTGCTCAAAAGGGAGATAGTTAAATTAGGGCAAAAAAAACAACTCAAGTATTTGTTTGAACCTTTATTTTTAAATGTGATTTCAAGAATCAATCAATTTATGAAATGTACTGCAAAACAAAAAGTAATGCCTGTGTCTTGGACTCGTTACAGACCTGGTCAGCTTCCTTCTGTCTCAGGGAGCAGACCCCAACATCCAGGACAAGAAGGGCCGCACCCCAGTCATGTTAGCTGCTGAGATGGGCAATGATGCCATAGTGGCAGCGCTAGTGCAAAGCCGAGCAGACCTGAGGCTCCAAGATGCTGACGGCAAAGGTGAGCAGGAAGTGCTGTTGTCATTTGCTATATAGCAATACATCAGTCTCTTCAGAATAATAGGAATAAAATAATGGCTTTGGAAATAAATAATTGATGTGAGAAAGGATCCTTCTTCATAATAGGACTATAAATATTAGTTGGTAAATACAGAAAACAGCAGATTGTGTTGCATAAAGATGTTAGCACATCCAAGACAGTGAGCAGAAGTGTAGGCTAGATAGCTAAATATACAGTAGGCTCTACTATATGTTGATTTCCTTGTTATGGGGAATGGAAGTAGGATCAATGCAAATATTTTTGGCAAAACAGAATATATTTTTTTGAGCTTGGAGATCATACCTCCAGCAGCTGGAGCCAATCTTCCTGCGAAAACCACATACACTGCATTACACAAAAACACATGACACACACACATCACCTGTGGTCATAACATTCACTAACTAAGCATAAGTTTACATATGGAGTCTAAATTATGAAGCAAATAATTTTTAGATTAACTTACTAATCAATTAATTTTAAATTATTGTGCAGCAATTAAACGCATGCAGCTTGTTACCTGGCAGCCATACCTCTAAACATCAAAGTATAAGATAGACCTGTTTTGTACTTTTGATTGTTAGTGGACATACAAGTGTTAATGCACAGGATTGCACTTGAAGTGTATATTGTCAGTAGCTTATCTGACATTAACAATGTATCAGATAATGTATCAGATATAGCAAATGCATTCTTATTGGAGCTTGTTAAGTGTCAATTACTCAATTGTTTTCCATTTCAGTTTAGAGCAGCAGGTTTCAACTTGAATGCCTGTCCTTGTCTTGCAACTCATGAAAATGCATGGTGCCTCTGTTTAGATATTGATGAGGAGACAGTATCCAACATAGACAACTCCAGTCAGACAATCTAAAGTTAATCTTCTGGAGGTTTTTAAACCAAACGTAATAATTACCGTCAGTTAGAGTATGGAGTGCAGGAATTACAATAACTGCAAATGGCAATCTTCTACTGAGAATCAATGAATGATAATGGAAACGTGGAAAAGAGAAATAAAAAAGCACCTGTGTGTGTGCATGAATACATGCTTTTATATGATGTACTTTATGCTGAATATTTAAGTGTGTAAACTATTGTATGTCAAGGCTGCTGGATACACATAATTACAGATCAAGCACTAAGGGAGATCCTCTTGTGTGAAACATGCTGAGTAATTTGATACCCTCCTACTCCCTCAAAGGACTTGTTTGGCCAAGTCTCAACACTCATAGCCCAGCCACGTCTCTCTGGACATTTGGATTACTGTGGGTGGAGAAAATGAAAGAACCCTGCTACTGTCCTTCCCTTTTTTGATGTTGTGAAGTGTGTATAAGTGTGGACAGAGGGTTCCTGACAACACATCAGCTGCTATATAAAATCTATAAACCTATAAATCAATCTATAAAAGCAAGGAACATCAGTTTGTGTGTTTTCACCTGACAGTTCTTTGTTCCATAAAATGACAGACAATTTGGAGAAATGTTGATTTTTGTTCCCCAAACCTTAAAGTGATGGCATCTTTCACTGCTGTTTTTGACAATAAAACCAAAGATATTCAGTTCATTTATATTTGAGACATCACAGCATCATCATTTGTGATTACAAGTTAAACAAACCTACTTTTGAATTTGTATACCTTCTACAAAGTCATTTAAATTATACATAGAGTCCTAAGCCCTTAAATAAAATATGGCTTTGCCTGTATAAACATGTAAACATTATGCACAACCAATTTAGAAAGAGGAACTGGCAGGGAGAAGGTTTTGAATGACTGTTTGCATTCTTTCTGATATCCAAACACCACCATAGTTCCCTGATGTGCCTGTGAAAGGGAGGGGTAAGAGAGGAGCATTCTGCAGTCTCACTCATTGGGTATTATTAATGCTTACACCCTGGGCCTTTTTAGAAGTTGAAATTAGAGATGTTCTTATAATTATTGGATTTTCAGAATAGTTGATTAATAGTTTTAATTTAATACTTATCCCTTATAATGTCTCTTGTTTTTTTTGTGGCATATTGCCTTTTTGAAAAGAATTGCTGCAACAGAAAGGAAATAAGGAGCAAAAAAGAGATAAGAGTGTGAGCCGCACTACTGGAATTATAACTGTTCTTTTATCTTGTATAAGTTCATTTCATTAAGTTACTATCTCTCCTGTTTCATTAACTCTCATTGCAGGTGTTCTCTTTTACTGTATCTACCCCACCAAGCGTCATAACCGCTGTCTGCAGGTGGCGCTAAAGGGACAGGCAGATGTCAACAATGTGTCGGCACAGGGGACTCATGTCTTCCAGCAGATGTGTGAGAAGGCTCAGCAGTGCACCTCTATGTGTCTCATCATGCTGAACAGTGGAGCAGACCCCAATGCAACAAACCAGGTTGTTAATTAGTTGATATCGATGAGCATTAGGGATTATTTTAACTGTAACATCTGTGTGGGGAAACTGATCTGATGAGTTCACAACCTACTGTGATGTGAACTGTGGCCAAGTGTGGTCTGTATGCTTTGGTACTGATTCCTATCTTTCTCTCCTCAGGATACTGGCACCACAGCATTGATGGAAGCAGCCAAAGCTGGCTCCATGCAGCTTGTGAGAGCAATTCTCAAGAAAGGGGGAAACCCTAATGCCCTGGACCATAACCGCCTCACAGCAGTGCACTATGCTGCAATGGGGGGCTTTTTTGAGGTGCAGTTACTTCTGGAATAACTGACCCAACTCAATATTATAACAGCAATAAATGTTTGAATACAAAGAAACTTTTGCAAAACAAATTTCCTGTTGTGTGTTTCTCTGTGGTGCTTTATGCATTGCAGGTGATTCAGGTGCTGTCTGCATTCTCAGCAGACATGGGCATGACTAATCTTGACGGCTGCACTCCCCTACACTATGCTGCTACCACTGGCAATGCAAACTGCTGCAAGTTCCTGGCACAGAGAGGTGCTGAGAGAGAGTTGAATGATAATAGGCATCCTGAAGTCAATACAATAAGTATCAGCTTTTAGAGTTTTGTATCATAAAGAAAGAATATCCCTGTGGTCACAACTCATAATGAACTGTCATCACAGGATTAACACAGGCCTAATACTGGTCACTGTGTGTCTTGATATTTTGTTGAATTATGATAGCTGTAAAGCCAGGAAATTGAATTTAATAAAATTAAATGGCAGACTATATATCTGCAAGCACATTCTCAAATGAATTAATTCGACCTTGTGTTCATATTTTTGTGCTCTGTGTTCAGGTTGCAACCCCAAGCTAAAGAACCACGAAGGTTTCCTGCCGCGTCAGATTGCCAAAGATGCTGGCCACAAAGCAGCAGCCAAGGAGCTGAAGAAAGCTGAGAGGCAACAGGGGAAAGGCAACAAAACTAGTGGTGTCAGCCTCATGTCAGGTCTCTGGGCCCTGACTCTCCATGACTGGTCCCATGAGTATGAGACTGAGTTACGTCAAGCCTTTGGAAACAAATCAGACACAGTTACCAAAGACATGTTCATTTCAGTTTTGCAGAAACTAAAAGCTCCTGCTGATGTGGACCAACTCCAAACAGTAATTTCAGCACATGATAAGAGAAAAGACAGCTGTGTCAACATTAATGATTTCATCAAAGGTGTCAAGTACATCAAGAAACCGTTTCTCCTCTCCTCTTACTTACCAAAAAAGAAAAAAGGGTCAAAAGGAGGTAAAGGGGGAGGTAAGAAGAAGAAAAAGAAGGATAAATTTGTCCTCCCAATTCCTATTTGCACCCTCACTCCAGAACTCATGCTCCGGCGGAAGGATGGAGGTCCACCTGAGTTCATGATTGAGACATACTACAACTGCTCAGACAGCCGGCGCTTCGACCGCGATCACCCTCCAGATCATCCCATCGTGAATGACTCAGGGTGGTATGTAGAGAAGCCAGAGAAGGTCTTCGTGAACATCAACTATTGTGTAAAAAGTGCAGATCTGGAGTCGTTGGACCTTGCTTTCAGTCAGGGGGTTCCTGTAGATGTTCAAGATGAGTTTTATAAAACTCCCCTGATGGTGGCCTGCTCCAATGGCAACTATGAGGTGGCTCAGTATCTCCTCAGCCGAGGGTGAGAAAAATCATCAGTTCTTTCGTATTGTGGAGGCAGATTTTAACACTTTAAACTTGGGTGTTAGTTGCATTTGTGAATATAGCCAGTATTATGTGTGAAACTAGTGAATGGCCAAGCAATAAAGTAATAAATAAAGCAATAACCCTCAAAAGTACATTCTGAATTTCACTCAGTTACTGGTGGTGATAGCAAGTTTGTTTTCAGCACACAGGTGGTAGAAATCTAAGGGCAGCTGCTTTGTCAGAAATACAACAGAACAGCCAGTGTGTCTGTTTACATGCTGAAAATGATAATGTCCTGTTTTGGGTTAAGTTAAGCATTAATGTGAATATTGTGTATATGATAAAACTATTACTGATTATTAGTGCCAAATGCTGATTGTGTAACACTTTCCATGTGAAGCAGTGGTATCAGAAAATATTTGATAGACATTAGCAGTACGTTTATATAAATTTGAATCCCACTTGGGAATAGCAGACTCCATGTTAACTCTGAAAACTGCTTCAAGGTATATGTAAATATGAATGCACTGAAAGGCTATTACAGGGAAAAAAATGCCAAAGGTTATATCGTTAAATGCACTGTAAACTTTTAGTGCTAGTTAACGTATACCAATTACTTCACAACATTGTCTTACAATTACAAACATAGTTTGTGCACAAAACAAAGTAAGTCAGCAATGAACAGTTTCCTAGTATTTAAATTATTTCACATTTCATTTTATTTCATTGCACTAATTTAAAATTATTTTTAAATGTGTAATCTGCCATTGGTCAGCAGTGAATGTTTTAGCACGTTTTTGGTTTCTGGTGTATTGATGGACACTTGGACATTTTGGTATGGTAAATGATATATTAAATATATAAATAAATACATCTGTAAATCATGCTGTGCTGTGAACTGTACTTGACAGGGCAGATGTAAATGCACGTGACCAGTTCTCCTGGACGCCCCTGCATCATGCAGCTCATGCTGGCCAACTGGAATTAATTGAACTTCTGGTGGAGGCCGGGGCTGCAGTTGACGCCCAAGCCCTCAGTGGTGGCACACCCCTCATGAGGGCCATCCAGAGCTCAAGACCCTCCTGTGTGGACTTCCTCATCAAAGCTGGCGCCAGTGTTACTGCGCAGAACAAGAAAGGTTTGACTATGTACATCTAAAAACATTTATCATTTGGTTGAAGATATGGTTGAAATCAATTTCACATTTTTTTAATGCATAAGCCAGTAACAAATTATTATTCTCATAAAACTTTAACGACAAAAACTCAAAATCTTAACAAAAAAAGTGTTCTTATTGAAAAGCTAACACTGACTTTTATTTGCTATTTAACTGATTTTGAGTTTAATGTCTCTTCAGAACAAAACTGCCTTGACATCGCTCGAGCTTTTGCAGACTCCCGGACAGTTGACTTGGTCAAAAACAAGATGGATTCTCTGCCTAAACCAAAGGAGTCAGCGAGAGGAAACAGAAGCAAAGTTCAACAGCCTAAACGCTCTAAAGAAAAGGTAACATTTACCAACAGTAATAATATTCTAATCTTGTGGCTAATAAACAGAACAAATTCAACAAATTCAAATTCACGTTACCAAGACATATATTTTACAACAGTTGTAACAAACAATACCACTCACTAACTGTGGGGGAACCTGAGAGCAAATCCGACATTATGTTATTTTAAATTTGTTGATATTTAATGAGAGTTTTCTGGTACAGGATAAAAATCCTTCTCCACATGACACAACATGGGTCAATAATGTTTAAGTTAAAGTTTCTTCTACTACTACACTATTGTCCTCAGTCTCAATCAAAGTCTCAAATAAACATTTTATTTTTATCATGCTTTTAACAATACTTAAGATGCTTTAAGTAGAATCAATAATAGAGAAAGTTGAGTAAACACATTTTCAGTCACATATTTGTTTAATCAACTCTCAAAAACAAAAAGACACCAACGCTGAATATAGAATACACATCAGTGTGATGTGGCCTCTTGTTTCAACATAAGAAACCCAAGCCTGTAAAGAGATCTGATGGCTGTAAGGCTTCTAACTTGTAAGCAAATTAGACCAGATGTGTTATGTTACAACTAGTCGACGCTGTTGCTTGAATTTGCATTTCCTATAACCAGGCCACAATCAGATGAAATGTATTGATTTTGTAATCAGGACTCTGAATGTACCAGGTGGTGCTGTGGTGTAAATTCATCAGGGATATTCATAGCTCAGTATAGTTGCAAACTGCAGTTCTAGGAGTCCAGAAAGAGTCTACCCAGCAAAATAAATAGCACAAGGGCATAATGTGGAGCTGTCTGCCCTCTAAGCATTAATAGAAGGTCCCCCTGTTTTTTTCTAATTCCAAACTGTCACAATAAATGACAGTATTTTTCGACAGAACTGCAGGAATTTGCTCGTTATTTTAAGAAAGTGATAAGCCTAATAAACTTCCATTCTCTGTGACTTATGAGTTAGTCAGTCTGTATAAATAATTCATGGACCCTCAAGTCAAAGTGCATGTTTTTCATTGAATGTTGAATGGCTTTGAATCTGTTAGCCTGAGATCATTTGCTGTACTCACAAAATAAAGGCAAAGCACATCCAATTGTTTAAAAACAGAAACATGCACAACCTCTATAACATCGAGTAAAAATCTGTATGAAATAACTCACATTTATCAAACTTTATGTGACACATCTACCGGACTATAATTTTGTTTTGCAAAATGTGAGTGAGTGGAAGGAAGGAAGGAAGGAAGGAAGGAAGGAAGGAAGGAAGGAAGGAAGGAAGGAAAATGTGACATGGACTTGTGTGATGGAGTTTTTTGTTGACACCAGAATTTCAACCTTGATTGCTGTTGCTGAGCTGGTCTGTTATTCTAGTGGCTCTTTAAAACTGAAAGACTGTAAAGCAAAGTGAGGCTGAAACAAGGGCACAATGGCACTGATGCAGTGCCAATGAAACTGGGTCGAGACAATATTCAGTTCTAGAGACACATGAACTCCACTTGATATGAGAGAGAGAGTCACAGCAGCAGTGGCAACAGCAGCTGGTTACATTACATATTACCTCCTTAGGCCATTAAAGGTTTTTTGTAACTTTCATTTTTGTGTTTGAGTTGGTGTATATATATAAGTCACTACTGTGACATGAATTTATAGTCATATATTAACATTGTACTAGGGAAGTCTAAAAACACATTTTCTACAGTTTGTCATTTTCATCATACTCTTCAAGCTACATGAACTGAATATTTGTGCATTTAACATAAAAAATAAATAAAAATGAACATCTCTGTGGACGTGTCTGTGAAGATTCTCATTCATCCAGGTCATGGTATCCAAAGTGTAGTAAAAAAAGGCAACTGGATCTCTGTGGACGTTTTATTTCCTCTGTATGAGTAAGGGAAAAAATTGCAAATACCAGAAAAAATCAAACATACACAGCATTGCACTCACATTTGCTGTCACTTAAATATGTGGATTGGTCTTGATTCCACCCTTCCTCTCTCTTAGCTTGAACTAAATCTGACATTAACCTCTGCATTTGTAGCAACTGCATTTAGTACTTGTATAAAATAAGGCAAATCTGAAAGTGTACCCCACAGGTCGTTTCAGCAGCAGCTGCCGTGCAAGCAGAGTCATCAACTGCAACAGCCGGGAGGACCTCACAGAAGGATTCAAACAGCATCATCCTGCAGAACTCCAAGATCACTACTGGGAAAACCAACACCATGGAGACCACCTTTGTGCCAAAAACGGTAGAACACACCACCATTGGTGTATTGTTGGATCTCCCTGTGTAGTTATTAACTCTGTCTGTAGCTTCTGATGTTTTGCTGTAGCAGAGGATCACCGTATGCCTGAGGATTAGTGGAAGCAAATAACTTAAAGTGCACAAAATATTTAAATGACACAAAATATGAACTGTAGAAAAGAAACATGTTTTCAGTTCAGGAATACAAAAGCAGTTGATGTTCATTTATTCCAGTATCACAAGTGCACAGTTCAAACCTCAGTAAAAGTGAGTTACTGCACAGCTCTCTTGTTTTGCTCTTTCTTTTTTTCTGACTTGTCCCTCTATCTCAGGTCTGGGGGAAGCCGCCCACTACCAGCCAGCTGATGTCAAAGATAGAGAGACGGAAGCAACTCTTGTCCCTGGAGGTGGACTTGGATGACTTCATGATGCCTTTCAGCCGGAACATCCAGAGGACATCACTGGAGCTCACAAAAACCACAGACTAGACAGGAAGTAGGAGAGAGACACTCAGAAAAATTTAAATTATACTCATATTTTACCTCAACAAGTTTTTATGTCACTTCAACTTGTCATGTAGTATCAGATCTTTAAACATAGTACATGTTTAGATCATCACCATCTTATCTTGATAATCAGCTGGTAAAATCATAGCAAAAATTTAAATTTGAATAATCACTGATGGTATATGTAAGGTACATACTTTTAATTTCCACCATTTATATCCACAATGTTCTTGTGGGGACAGTTTTGTGTTTTTTTTGGTAACTGTCCAACACAACAAAAATCCAAAAGATATGTCAAAACTCTGCTACACTGCTACTGAATATGAATACTTTATAACTGAATATGGAATCTGTGACTAATGGTATAAATTTCATAAATGTCTATATGAAATTAAGCCTCACTATAGTAAAACTGAAGACTTTGGCATTCATCACATTGCACATTTATACTTTTCTTAGAGTACAGTTAATCAAATGATCTGAACACTTAATAGGCCCAATTGCATCAATATTGTATAAAGTACAATAAGACTAGGATATTCAGGCTATGGTTAAAGTTAAACTTCAAGTACACGGGTAAAACAGTGCTTTCATTATCAAACAGTAGTGTAAGTATCTACTGCAGTTAAACCTATAGTTGTACTCCGTTGACTCTGCAGTGTCTGGGACTGCAGTGAGACATGATACAGGAAGATGCTGTTTTTCTGTCTGTCTGTATATTTCTATATTCCTGTCTTTATTTCTTTTTTCTTTCTCCCTCTCTCGCTTGTGTGTGGAACACATATCTCTCTCCTTCTTTTTTAAGTGTGTAAAACCTGCATCAAACCTTTCATTCTGACTGTACAGACAACCTGATTATCAGACTCTATAATGCTGTGGTGTTTAGTTTCACAACTGTTCCCCCTCCATGTGTCTCTGTTCTGCAGCTATATGCAGTTCCAGATTCAAGCCAGGGGATGGCGCTGTTTGGCAAAGTTAGCAATGCATATGTTTGGTTGTTTGTAAAGGGGGGGGGGGGGGGGGGGGGGGGGGGGGGGGAGACAGAAAACTTGGTGGGAGCTTTTGTGTTTCAAGCACAGATAGACATTAAAATGGCAGCCATGTGTGTTTACTGTTCTCATATATAACAGTCACTCTGCTGCTGCTTTGCGAACATGAGCAGTGCACGTAAAAGAATGTCATTATTTAAATGATTTTCATCTTCCCCTTGTTTTATTTTGCTTTGGCTGTGTTTGGTTCATGTTCTAACATTTGATGCATATAATGAAACATCTGAGAGAAATTTCTGTTTGTGTGTTTAATGCTGCAATGGTGCATGCTTCCATCATCACCACTGCCATCACCAGATAAAATTAGATTGCTCAGTGTCCTCAAGGTCCATGGGGACTCAGTTATATAATGAAATTCACAGGCAGAAGGGGGTGGGGTAGCATCTTTGATGTCTGCAATACAGGGCCTGAAATATTAAAATATACATGCTCACAATACCATTGATGACAAGGATACGAGAAGATGACAGTGAGGCAGACGAGGATCAGGAGAAGAGATGACTGAGAGAAGAATTGGGCAAATACACGCTGTATGTAACCATACACAGGAAGAGAATCAGAGACAGTGAGTAAAAAACATCTATGAAAGTCCAGCAGAGCCATTCACAATGAACGACTGAGAGAGAGAGAGACAGAGAGGGAAGGGAAGGCAAAGGGCCGTGAGGAGACGAGGCGGAGGTGGCAGCAGAGATTGAGGAGGGTTGGAGGAGGAGTCATGGGTGGGGTGGGGGTATGACAGAGGAATGAGCGGGGAACCAGAGGAGTGGGTGGGAGGAGGAGATGAGGGCTTTTCTAGCACAATCAGTGGGTGCACAGGTTAGAGGAGTAAACAAAGCTGCTGGCTCTGATTGTTGGCCATGACGCAGTATATCTGTCAGGGCGTGGGCTTGAGCTTATATGGTCATGCAGTATGTGTGTTTGTGCACACATAGAATATATGTAGCTGCTTTTACATGCTGAATTCCTTATTTTATTCAGGATGTGTTATTTAAGGACCTATAACACAGACAGATAGCATGTAAATATTTTCGTGTGTGTTTCTGTTTGTTACCTTTTCTGTTGACCAGAAGCCCTAATGGACAACAGAACCCGGTCCTAATGAGGCAGAGCCTCATTTCTGAGGAACTAGTTAATGTTAAGATTTAAGTTGTGGTTAGTTTAAGTTTAGGCTTAGACATTAACTGGCTCTGGTTAAATTAGAGATAATACTTTGTTAAGGCTCTCTAAATGAATGGATGTCAATGCATGCCCTTACAGTAATAGCTGTGCAAACTTGCTTGTCTCTGTGTGTGCATAATTTCGCCTTTTGTGTCCAAAAACATTACACTCCTTGTTATATTTAGCTGTGTGATGGAGTCCAGGTGTATTGTCTTCCTCCTTTTTCTTTTCCTCTCCTCTCCTCTCCTCTCCTCCTCCTCCTCCTCCTCCTCTCCGCTGAGTATCAGTCTGAGCTAAAATCAGTGTGTTGCTGCCAGCAGCACTGCAGTCTCTCAGCACTGGACCTGCACCGCTTACTCAGCACTCAGGGCTCCAACCCTTAACTTCCCAAAACAACCCACTGGGACACACACATGCACGCAGATTGTATTATACCACATTATGGTTCAGTATTATTACTTTGTTACTTACATTAAATATGCATGCACATGAAAAGATGTGCTCACACATGCATATAATCCAATAACTGCATACTTTAAGACATGTATTCATAGGCTGATACTATAGATATAGGTTGAGATGCACACAGATCCACTGTAGTGCATATGCAGATTAAAGCTGTTTTCATTAATGATTCATTTGCCTTTTATTTTATTCCTCCTGTAGTTAAAAAGATCATTTTCAGATGTTAGTTTTGCTCATCAAACAGGGTAAAAACTACAGATATTAATTACATTTTATTACATTAATATATTTCACATTTAATTTGAACAGACACTGAACACTACACTGGATGTAACACCTAGATGACTGTACATGTCCCAGGTAACCTCAGTCTAAGTACTGCCTTTGGGCAAATTGCAATTTGGTAAGTGGTCACCTTCTGCATTTTTAATAAGAATAATTTAATTAAGCATATTAAACCTAAGATATGGCCACATCCTTAAAGTTAGATGCCATAAGGTTTTCAGAATTAAATAAAGATTTTTGTTTGTGATTTCATGCTGAATTGGATTCATTGCTAATAGTGTCTGTTTCCAAATGAAACAGTAACTGTAAACACACTAGCTGTGAAGATGCTGTTTCTAGTGAAACAATGGCCACTTTGTCCAGATCCTGGTTTACATTCATTATTAATGAGGGAGTCATGTTTCACACCAGCCTGACTGTGTGAGAGACCAAAGAGCTGCTTCATGTGTATGTATGTAAAGTTTACTATGTGTGTGAGAATTTGTATGTGTGTGTATCTGTGTGTGTTGCCGTGATTCATCATTCATTAGTGCAGCCTTGGCAGTGCCATAGATCTCTTTAGCTTTCCAAGCTATGGATTCCAATTTGCTGCAAGCCTGGGATTTTTATTATGAGGATATTGATTTGAATTTCATAGCAAAACCAATAATGCTGGGTGGTAAACAGAGGATTGTGCCTTGCCTCAGATTAACAGACCAATTCCTGTGAAATAGACCCAAAACAGATGCAGTGAATATTTCACTAGACAGATTGCACTTGTGGACAGATTGCAGTTGTGGCGCACTTCATGAAAAGTTAATTTCCTAGGATAAATTATAAAATATGAGTAAATGGCCCTACCATTATTCTTTATTATATATTAAGTCAATAAATGTTCTGTTACAGTTGTGTTAAATGTTTGGATGATCAGCATAATTCATCCAAGTCATTTTAAAGCAGAAATGCAGCAGTCATTAGGTTAGATGGGATTTACAAATATATAGTCGGTATCATTTGTTTGTGAAAGTTTACAGCTTTTGTTATTTCTTTGCACTTGGCTCTGTTCAATGCTGCAGTATTGTCTGCTCCCTCCCAATCTGTCCCTCTTTGTTTTTGAGAAAAAAGAAAAGAGGAGATGGGCTCTTTCTTTCTCTCTCTCTCTCTCTCACACACACACACGCACACTCTCACACTCCCTGTTGATTAAGGCCTCCTCTGTGACCGATTGCTCAGCAGTAGTTCAATTTCTGAGCAAGAAGGACATTTTAATCAAACTTCAACCAGGAAACACAGTCATAAAATATGAATGTTATATAAGAAATTGTCAGCAAGGCTTTCTGATAAACCTATAAATATTACAGATAAATGTAATGCAAATGGATAGGGTGACAGGAGAGAACACATTTTAGAAATCCCTCTGCCACTCATGCATTAGCACACGACTAACAGATTTATACTTGAGTACAACTCAAAAATCTAGATTGTTATTCTGTCACACATCCTCAATTATTTGTATTATTAAAAAGCAACTTATTTGTGAATGCAATACTTTAGAAACCATCATTCCACTGTCCTTTTCTTTTAGCAATGCAGCTTCTAAAACATCATGTAGCCTAATGAGGAATCTGAGGAGTTGTAGTCTTGTGTGATTACTTTTCTTATTAGCATCATTTTCCCTTAAAGCTGTGCACATCACATTTATCATTATCACTGTTTGCTCACTGCATGATAATGATGCAGCATCCAGTTTGCTACAGCTAGAAAAGGCAACAAAGGCAAACAAAAACAATTAACAGCAGAACAAAGCACACACCATGTTTTCATGTGTTCCACATCTGATTGTGTCTGTATTTTAAGACAGAAATATGCTGGAGAGGAGTGGAGAGTCGCAGTAAGTGAGAGCTTGTTTCCTGGCAGCCTGTGAAGGATAAAGAGGAGTTAAAGGGAGCAACAGAGGAGATGGAGGAGAGTGAGGTGACTAAAAATGAGAATCTGCATGGGGGTTATTGTAGGTCAAGAGGGACCTACCTTTGTTTGACCAAGTCAGACACAATTCAAGTTGTGGTAACAGGAGCTTGTCTATGTTTGCTGGCCTGCTACAGCTGTGCCGGGACATATCGAGCTGGAAATGCTGTGTCAGTAGTTGGGGGTGGAGGGTATGAGGAGGAAAGTGCGTGAAAAAAGGAGGGTGTTTTCCCAAAGCTGGGCAGCCACTGCAGAGCCTCTAGCTGAGATATATTTTTTTATATAGGAGTTTTGTTATGCTGCTGCTGCTGCTGCTGCTGCTGCGCCACTGAATCGATGAAAGAAGAGCAGAGGAGAGAGGGGGAGGAGGGGGAGCAGGGTCAGTCTGATCGGGGCTGTTTCACCGCAGTGGAGGCTCTTTGTCCGCCCCCACATGCCTCTCATTAATAAAGCCCATCATTCTAACTCTCTCGTCTGCTGTCATTCTCACTGAGGTCTCATCGGTCTGTCTTTGCTCGACTCTCTGCCTCCTCATCTTCACTTTCCTTCTGCTTCCTGAAACCTGGCGCTCTGCTGTCCAAAGCTTATCTGCCAACCTCAAGTGCGGTCTTGCTGTGTGTGGGCATCATGCAGCTAGCCAAAGACCTCCTCTTTTTTTATTAGCTGCATCAGTGTCTGCCAAATACAAAGTTAGCTCAACTGCAAGAAAATTCCTGAGTTTGAGAATGAATACACAGTTTTGTTTTCTTAAATATGTCAGAGGTGGCAGTCTTCCTGTAGGAACATGCTGATCCAGTTTCAATGGGGTCCTCACAAATACTGATCTCAGCAAATTGTCCATTAGTGAGTTGTGACATGGCATTAGATACATCATTTGTGTTCCTCTGTTGCAGGACAAACAATGGCATCACCTGTTTCAATGCCATCTCCCAATCTGAAGCCTTAGCATTTGTGGAACCACAAACAGATGTCACCAGTTACCAGGCCCCTGTTAGACAAGACCAGCTATTAATCAGACTGGTGTCCACTCGTACGTGTCAAGGTCTATCCTCTCTTTCCCTCTAAATGGGAACATAATTTACAAAATTGACAATTGACATGACCTGAAACTAGCGATTGAGGCCATTAACTCCTCAGGAAAAATGTTCAGTCTGTAGTTAGTGTATAGCTACCTGCCAGTGTGTATGAGCTACCTCCCCTTAAGAAAGGGGTGGGATCAAAAATAGCAGATTACATTTAAAGCATGGACTGGTACATAAAAAAGTGAATGTAGCCTTCCAATCAAAGCTGCAAGTTTGTAGTTTGATTGATTTTCAGTTTTTGAAACTAGAGGTTTTATGTCCATAATTGTAATTAACCTCCTCCCTGTAGGCCATCTCGTCATCTTCATCATCATTTGTGATGCAGCCAGTGATGTTGGTGTCATCACAGCAAATTTCATGGTGATATTAGAGCTGTGTATGGCGGTACAGTCGTGTGTGTGTGTACAGAGAGAACGGGTCTGAGGACACATCCTTGAGGAGCCCCAGTGTGGTTCTCGTCTCGATGGTGCCGACTGGATGGCCAACTTTGCTTGTCCTACTCAACTTTGTGTTTTTCTTTTTGTGTGTTTTATTTCTTTACTGGTGCATATGTAGGTATATGTCAAATATGACAGACAAGCCCCTTTGGACCTCAGACCTAGAAATTTGCTCTTTAGCTTGTTATGAAGATGCAGTGAAAGCACAGGAAGAATGTGCACAAGTAGGCAGGACTTTTAATGATGGACACATACAGCACTGGACATCAGACATTTTTTTTTCTTTTTTGCCAGACAATTCTATTGATATTATTATTGATGAGGACATGAAGACAATATCAACAAATTAAATGAAACATTTTCATAAAGAAATATAAACACAGCAGTGTACTGCATGTTTTCCATTTGCAACAGAGTTACCACTTGTCTTTTTTCCATAGTCCATGGTCCCTTCCTATGACAAGTTATTAACTGGCTGGTGGCCATATATATTGTTTCAGAGCAGAATTTCTGCCTTCTCATTAACTATTACAAAGAAGGTGAATAGGTGTATTTCCTAAATTGTATACTTAATAATTTTAGAATTGATGCACAGTTGCAGCCTTGCATTAGAAGAATGAGCTGCATTAGAAATTATACATTTTTCAGATTGTCAAGGTTTGCTGTTGGTCACACCCAATGCCGATGTGGGTCACTATTTTCAAGCTCTGCTGTCAGTGAATGGTCATACTTTTTGTGTGAGTGTTGCTGTTTCTAGTTGCTGGATTTATGAATGACACATCTGCTCATGTCATAACTAAACATCAAAATTGAATTCTTGAACTCATGTATTTTTTAATTTACAGTATTCTCTCCTGTTAACATGATGTGTGTGTTTGTGTGGAGGTGATTCATTTGTTTAACAGAGGGGTTAATGGTTGTGGTTTGTGTGTGTGTCTCTCTGTTTTGGCGTGTGTGGTTTGCACTTCAGAGAGAGGGAGAGAGACATAGACGGTAAATGAGGGCAAAAGAGAGTGAGAAGGGAAGATGATAGGAGAGAGCAGGAAACCAGACCAAACATGGGCACAGGTGACGCAGAGAGGATACCCAGTTTCCATAGCAACATGCAGGTGCAAGACATTGGGAGCTAGTCTAGCTTTGGATCTGCTGAGGTGAAACATTTGCATGCGCATCACAATGTGAGTAGCCCTATTCACACAGACAGCCACGTAAAATGTACACGAAAACAAACACAAAGCTTTCTAAGTGATTCTTCAAAGAAAATGCATAACATGCACACACGCACATACACAGAAGGAACCACACAGAGATAAATGAAGCCAGAAAACCACATGCACCATTTGTAATTGACATTTTGAATATATCACTGGCCAACCAGGACCCTGACCTTGATGACCCTACACACATATACAGAGGAAACGCCTGATGCATTGAACCTACAGGATGAGGAGGATCAAAGAGGGAAGAGGAGGAGAGGGATGAGCAGTAGAGCAAGATTAAAGTGAATGGAGAGCAAGGGGAAAACAGTGTTGATCCGTCCCTGGGGGAAGTACTACATGATGATGAAGAGGAGGGAAATGAACACGACTGAGACGAAAAGAGGTTAAGAGGGAGGAACCGAGAGAGAAAGTATTGGGGTTAGGGTTCTTCTTAATTACTTAGGTCTACTGCCACTTTGTGAAGAATTTTCTGTGCGAGCATTGTTCAAATTATTTTATTATTAGGCTTCAGTAATGCTTAATTAAAGAGGTTTATAAGTAAAGTGATTGTTAAGTTTTTTTACAGTTACACAAGGTACTGTTACAAAGTCAGCACTGACTGTATTGTGCAACTGCACCAGGAACTGACCTGATACTGACATTCCCCTTCAGTGAAACCAAAAAAGCCAGTGGTAAATGAAGGAAACATAGATTTTAGCCACTTAATAAAAGGCTCATCTTATAAAGTCTATGCCCACTTAAATATATATTATAGTTTAAGAATATGTTTGCCATTTTATCTCACCCTTAGGCAGCCTTTTCTGACTGGAAACTGATGTTTGTGAACTGCACACAATAGTTCACAGCGAAAATCAGCGATTTGAGCTTGCAGGTACACAGGAGCTGCTGGTCAACTGCTCCTCTAGTCAGTAGGTTTGTGTTACTTAAATGAATCTTAACAACAAAATTCTAACACTGAAGTAAAAATTCTACATTTGAACTTGGTTGTGGAGGCAGCAATGGATCAGTAACTCCTGTGTGCTGTGAAGCAACGTTTCTGGTTTTCTTTATAAACTTTGGTGTGGGGTGTGCATTACACAAAGCAACACTGAGTTGTGGCAGGTTTCAGTTAAGGCATCCTTGTCTGCAGGGGGTTCCCACAATGCAATCAGCAACAACTACTTTGACCTCCACCAAGGAGGTTATGCTTTCATTGGCATGGATTTATCTGTAAGTTTGTCCTTCTGTTATCAGCCTTCTGTTTGCAGTTTTAGATGGATCAATCTGGGATTTTTCTGATGGGAAGGTGATTGCCCAATTATGTACCTATTACATTTTATTAAGAAGCTACCCACTGATGACTCCACCAAAAATTCTGTGATTTTTAAAAAAGTCTGTATCTCTTATAATGGGCAAAACTGTTAAAAAAGGAGAGAGAAAACAAGAGCATCAGACTAAATTTAATCTAGATTTGAACCAGATTATGGATCAATTTTTAACATGTTTACATGTGATATCTCAGTGACACAGTGAACAGATCAGGATGAATTTTGTCATGTAAGATGGTAATAGCTATAATCAGGTACTATCTATTTATATTCAGATCTAGAAGGTCTTCTAGATCCAGTGGATCAAATTGTAAAAATTTCAGCTGCCAGAATGTAAAACCCAAGTGACAAAGTGTTTGAGCCTTGGCAAAGGTCTGCACTCTCTGAGTGGACTTGTTTATGATGTATTTCTTTCTGTTATGTCTGGTGTTGAATGCTAATGAGTCCAGCTTTGTTGAGCTCAAGACAAATTCTTCAATCAGGATAATAAGGCACCTCATTCCCTCATATAAACACATATTTAAAAAAAACTGAACTGTCCCTTTACTCTATTGTCTGTGCTTGGCCATCTCAAAAACAGGGTGAAAAACAAATGGCTTTGTGTCAAGAGTGTCAAGACAGAATAACTGAAAATATGTGGATTAGGACAGTCTACTTGAAGGCCTTCATACATAGCTGAGGTGAGTTCAACCCTGGAATTACACTCACACCTGGACATGCATTGTACAAAATAGTCAGATTGCTAGTTTCAGGAGTTCAAGAGAGGAGTGTTAGATTATTAGATTCTCAGTGAGGCTGCATTTAAGAACCACAGAGCTTTGAGAAATGCCGACATCATTGTTGACCAGGTTAAGTAGAATAGAGACACTACTGAACAAATGCAATCTATGTGTCTGTCTGTGTATTCTTGTAGTTTTAGGTTAGATTACATTACATTGTTTATATTATTTTTCTCAGGTCCATATCATGGAACAAACAAGGCAATAAATAACAAAACAGTATGTAACATTAAGAAATAAGAAATTTAGCATGACATTAGAAGGATGAATTTATTGCTAAAAATTTATTGCTTTATTGATTGAATCCATTCAGTCTTTCTGTACACAACAATTAGATTTAATATAATAATTAGAAATATTTTATTACTATAGCTCATTAGTTGTCTCAAACCAAGTCATGCAGCAGTGTGATCTCAGCTGTTCCAACATTACCAAACACACACACAGAGTTAATGTGCAGTTGTATGTATAGACGTATGAACATAAGGCAGAGTAAAGTGTGCGCTCATTTTGAGTTCAGTCAGCATTAATGTGCTCTGTCCTGTGAGCTATAACCAGGAGGGATGTTAGATTCTGGGCCAATGCACCCTCTCACCTTCTGTCCTTACATTGTGTCTTACACTGTTTTACTTTATGTGATACTATAAGTACCTTATTGTTTAAGAATACGATGCTGGATAACTTACACAAATGCTTGATGTGTCATGTGATGTTTTTTCTATTCTGTCCGGCTGCTTCAGCTTTGTCTGTTCTCTGCTCTCCCGTACTTATCTGTTTAAACACAAACCTTCCAGTTTAGGCTTTAGCTGTTTGCTGTTGATTCACAAATACCACAATCCACCTGAAATTTGCTTCTGGTGCCACACAGTTGATAGAAGAGGTGGTGCAAATTTAACCAAAGTGGAAATGAAAACACAGAGAGTGGAGTGAAGAACTCCAACAAAAGCAAGAAAAAATAGAATGGCTAAGAAAAGACGAGATGAAACATGCCAGTGAGGTGTAGAGCTGCATGTCGATATGGATCGATTCTCCCTCTGACAACCGTCCTCACCGTTCGATTCAGGACCTTCAGTCCCACACTTATCAATGCCGCTACTCACTCCCGGTCTATCAGTGCCTCAATTATCAGATTGAATGTCTTTCTCCTCAGTGAGCTGGACGAGACTGAAACTGATTCTTTATGCATGTCTTTGTTGATGTGCATTTGCTTACAGCTCAGTGACTCTGAAAAGACCAAACACAACAACGGGCCTGCAGGTTCGTGTGACGTGAAGTGCAACAGAATTTGAAGGTGAGGCTACAGAAATTGAGTCAGCCATGTTTGTGAGAAAATACATTTGCTTAAGTTTAAATACATAACACACAAATAATCATCGGTGTAAGGAACTTTTATTGAGTTACCCTTTTCATATTTTGTTTTAAGTTAATTCATACTTTATGCTTTCAAAGCAAACACTTTTTATTTTGTTGTTTCACGTCGTATATATTTTAAAAATTAGCATTTTCCTACAGTAAGATAAACTACAAAACAATAATGTAGAGTGGATTATTACATAGTTATTGTTAGAGTTTCTGGTGAGGACAGGCCTTTAGATATCCAAAACACATTCTGTATATAAATCAAATTATAATTTTATGTCATTATTGATCACAACAGCAGCAGTTACATGTGCTATGACAAAAATCCATTGCATCAGTAATAAAATTTCAAAAATATACTTTAATACTGAGAGAGACTAATTATCCTTATTATTGAGTTTGCACTGGTTAATAACCTATATTGTAGGAGTGTGTATATATTAACTGTTAATCATAGTATTAATTATTAATCATTAATCAGAATCATTTATTACCACCTGAAAATTAATAACTGCTGTGTTGTGTCCCTTTACTGTAATGCACATACTTTTTTTGCATCCAATAGTATCACATTTTTAAACTACCAAGCACATTCATTAACCACCTGTAGCTACAATGCTGTGTCATGCTTAACCTGACTCAGTTAAAATGTTGTTGCTTCTTTTTATATACTCTTTTACACTCTGTGCTGAGTATTTATATGATATTTAGGGTCTGGGGTTTCATACAATTCTTTTTCTGATATCCAATCCTGTGATTTTGATGAGTATCACACATTAATGGTACTAACTACACCTTTTTTTGTACAGTTTGTAGAGTAGCCCAATATGGACTAACCAAATACAGGAGCTATAAGGAAGGCCACCATAGTATGTCATTTACACTTAGATAGGTAAGGTGAGGCAACATCACCCTTAAATGCCATTTAATTCTTCACACTTCTCCTTTAAGTAAAATACCCTAGTCATTCTTATAATACAGACAACATGGTGGAGAAACCAATGTATATTTTTAGGTGACATATGTGCAGAGTTATACATATAATGTACATTTGTTTCATTTACTTATGTATGTACACACAGTGCATATAGTAGTTTGCATTTTTAAAATCTAAATATAGTCATGAGCAATAACATTACAAAGAAAATCAATTTAGGATGTTATGTAAGTATTGCTCATTTTCGTCCGGGGTGTATTTTTGAAGCATTAAATAGACATACTAATTTTTTCACCACATAAATATTTACTACTGCTTTTATATAGATGTTGAATCTGCCCTGACAGATCAATCAGATTAATCAAATGGAACATTTTCGTTAAATCGCTGTCGTGACCAGATCTCCGCAGACGCGTGAAACAAAGGCTTTAATAGTATGCTTGGTACAATGACTAAGGACTGATATTCGAGGGAGATGAAGGAGAGAGAGAGAGAGTGAGAGAGGCAGATTTTAGTGCTGAGTCACAGCAAGGCTGCCGTTGCTGCGGCTGCAGCACCTTCCCCCACACTGATGCACGCAGCCTGGCTGACTGTTTTCATTTCTCATCCTACCCTCTTTCTCCCTTATACACACACACACATACTGTTTATACACTCTATTTATGCACCTATCTGTGCATTCCATCATATGGACTGTGTCCATTGCTTCACTTAATTTGTTAATGTCCTTCCTTGGTCTGAGTGAATTTATTATTATTATTATTATTATTATTATTATTATTATTTTGTCCTTTCTGGATCTTTTACGATTCTTTTGCAGTTTAAGGCTCCAACTTTTTTTCCCCTGCTTTGTCATTCTTTCACAAATCAACCTTTGTCCTCTTCTCCTCCCTCACTTCCTCCAGCCTCCCACCTTCCCGCTGTTAACTTTAATTAAGACTGAAATCAGTCAAAGTGGAGAAAAGGCTTCAGGGTGTGTGAGCTTGTCTGTTACAGGGCTGATAATTCTGCGGCTAATCTTCTTCTCCACTTGCTGTGTTTTGCTCTTTGACCGTCAGATGAAGCATTGGTAAAGCCAGGCTCTCCATCCCATGGCCTCCCTAGACACTTCACACAGGCACACACACACGCTTCTGCAAATATCATTCTAACTTCAAAGGGCTCTTCTGGAAACTTAGCCATTCTCTTTAATCTCTGCTCAGTGCTAAGATTCAGAAAGATTGAATGTATGAAAATAGAAGGAAAAGTGAAAGAAGTATGAGTTGAAGATTATTTTCTCCATGACAGTGCTCAGCTCACTTTTGTATAATCTTACCATCTGATGGAAGCATATTCTCATTAAATGCTGAATGACTGTAACCGACTCAATCCCTAAAACAGAAGAAGTAAGAACCCGCAGTGTGGAGACTTGCGTTGTCTAATTTGGCTCTCCTCTGCAGTAAATACAGTGTGAACGAATAGCAGCAGAAGCGCTGGAGGGATGTTGGCAATTCACTGGCATTGCCTGGTTCACATGGCTTGATGACCTTGTCAGCCAAAATTATATTAATATTAATTTGTACATTATAATTTCACTTTTTATTAATTAGCATTTTAAGTGAGATTAACCTTAATACATTCTTTCACAAATCTGGTATTCTGGGAGTTAGATGAGGCAGAGGCAAGATTTTCTCTTTTTTTGGAGGGGATGACTATGCACTGAAAGGCATAGTCAAGTATTTGTTGCCATTGATTGTTTAAATTATAACATGAACCCCTCAACAATGAATGGACAATTGCAATTGAGATTACTGATAACATGCAGTAACTTGAGCCTGCTATTTGGGACGTTTTATGCTACAAGCACATGATACTGCGCACCCTGGTAAACATTTAGCTAGGTTTCCATTTAGCTCCAACTGAAGGTAGGGATGAAAATAGAGCCAAAAGACTAAATGAATCATGGACATGTTTGCTGTAGATGCATAGATAAATAAACTTCAGTTTACTAACCAGTTTACAATGCTAATTTTAAAGGTGACAGGATGTTGTGTCTGCTGCCCCAAGGTGGCCAAACCTTTTTAGAATGAAGGAACTTACCATTATAGGCACAATAGCAACAATTGTGACTTGTATAGTTAAGTCCTTTAATAGGCAAGGCAAGGCAAGGCAATTTTATTTATATAGCACATTTCAACATCAAGGAATTTCAAAGTGCTATAGGGTATAGTTTAGTTGTGATTAATAACTGATATGCTAAAACCTAAAGATTGTTATGTCATTTCTTATACACCACAACTTTGTAACACCTGCAGCAAAATTGGACTTTTTAATTGTTATTCCTAGTATATTTTGTATCACTGGACTGTCCTGCATTATTTAAAAGCTGTGGTTTGCCAGCTTGACTTTAAAACCTATTAACTGTGAAAATGATTCATTAGTTTTGGTTTCAAGGCAGAGAATTAGTGTCCCACCATGATCTAAACTCATCTCTGGTTGACATAGCGATCCAGAAATAGGAATCACTGATGATTTTGCTCCATGTTGACATGATTGCATCACATCATTTCTGCAGATTTATCTTGCTGTCAGTCTCCTGTTCTACCACATCCCAATTTCAGGATTCAGTTCTGTGACTATGCAGGCTGCTAAAGTTCACTAAACACTTCACCCACTTCACTCACTTTTCTGTCTCTGACTGACAGGAGTGCAATCTGATGTGTCTTCCTTTTCAGACTGTCAGAACCCCTGACCTGGATCTGCAGGATTTTATGCAACCAAAGAAGACCATACAAAGAAGAAATACTATTGTTGACTGTGGGGTCCATAAAAGATTGTGGACCTTAGAGTGGAAACGGTCTGTAAACTGATGTGATCCTACATGGTTTCTTTTTCCTCCCATCAAACAGAACCACCATCTATTCCTAATTTGCTTTGTTGTCCTTTACTGAAGTTGTTTTAGAGGAGAGTGAACGGATGAATGAATGATTGATTTGTAGAGTCATTGTCCTCACACACACACAGACGTCCATTTTTTTTCTTCATAGACATTCGTGGAGTGTGTGCAGACACGCTCCCTCCCTCCCTCCTCTTCTACCCTGGCTTTCCTCACCGAATGGATTTTTCATGCAGAGTTATCATTATCACTAATTTAGAAGACAGGTTAGCTTCAGAGCAATTGAAGATACATTTGTTACAGTGCCAAGCAGAGGCAGCTGCTGGAGGAGGAGAGAAGGGGGGCACATTCCCATTCTGCCGAGTCCACAGACCATCCGTGTGGACGTGCTGAGAAAACATCATCGGTCTCATTTTATTTGGCACGTAGGAAGACTGTAAACTTTTGACCACATCCTTTTATGTTATGGTCTTCACATGTGACATGTAAATTATGACAGTGGCTGTATATCACTGTCCTTAAAACATAGGTGGTGAAGTTGGAGTCCATGGGAGAATCTCTACTTCACAACAGGCCAGTAACTATTTATTCTATACTCTGTATTTGCATCTTTGTCTTAGACACATTGTTATTAGCACAAAATATGCTAGATAAAATATAATATGATAGAATTAATAGTCATTATTAACTAACTAACTAGCTCTATGAATTTGCCCACCAGTCTGGGCAAAAATGTGTTAATTGTTCCATCTTATCTTTTAGCAGTGTACATTTTCTGTATTGAACTGATCACAGGAATGCGCATATGCGATTATAGCACTGGTGCTGTCAATTAGGTATGGTCCATCATTTTATGATGTAAAGATACACTACATTCAAAGACACATTCAAAGTTCTTTACTTAGCTGACTGGTTCTTGCCATAATATGAATTTTAACAGTTGTCAAATAGGGCTGTGTACCAACCTGACTTCAGTACAACACAACTGATGGTCCCAACCCCATTAATAAGGCAGGAAATTCCACAAATGAACCCTGACAAGACACACCTGTGAAGTGAAAACCATTTCAGGTGACTAGATCATGAAGCTCATTGAGAGAAGGCCAAGGGTTTGCAGTGTTTCTTTTTCTGTTTGATGCCTTCAGTGAGAATCTACAATGAAAATAAAGAGAAACCATTGAATGAGAAGGTATGTCCAAACTTTTGACTGGTAGTGTCTATCATGTTTTACTTGCATATGTCCATATTACTAAATAATAATCAAATTATCCAAAATCCATTACCATACTAGTGCTGGGAGCTCGTTTAGAAGGACTGGGGCTCAACATATGCCTGATTTGTAATCCATCCTTGGCCACCACAGTCACTATTACATAAACCAGTGATATTTGTTTATTCAAACAAGATAAAAAAAACTTTTAAAACAATTCAGATCACATTAAAAGCCCAGTGTGTAAAAATTATAACATCTATTGGTAACACTGCAACAAACAGAGGTCTCGTCTGCTCAACTCTCCCTTTTCCAAGCTCATACTACAGTGGCCATCACAGATCAGAGAGGACATAAACACTCTCACACTGCCGTTTTTTACGTCTACTTCTCCGTAGGTTTATGCATCAGGTTTATGTGGGCAGAGTCATTCTTCTTCACTTGCCAGTAAGCTTCAGAAAAGAGAGAAATTTAAAATTATTCTTATTTAAGGAGATTATACACTATGTATATGAGACCACAGGTCTCAAACTGGTGGCTTTTCACTCAGTATCGAGGTAATGAGTTATTTATTTGTGTGTTTTTTCTTTTGTATTAATTAATTGTGAACAATATATTGTTCTGTATAAAAACAAACACTTTTATTTTGAAATTATTATAAATATTGCCACAAATATTATTTTAATATTATCATTGAATATTGTTTGATAAATGTAAGCGCATATCACCCAACGGTCCCCTCCTGACCAGACGTGATGCTCAGTGGCCCCTCAGGTCATTTGAGTTTGAGACCCCTGACTTATACAAACTTATTTATGGTGAGTATACCAAAAAGTGCTACTAAATATTGAATACTGGTCCATTAACTAAAAGTGAATATGGTTCTAGTTACAGTAGGAGCTACAGCTTGGTTAACAGTAATATTTGTATAACTTTTGCTACACTCATGGGCTCTTTTGATTCAGGTTTGTAATGAGCTAGTAATTATGAAACTTATTTGGTATTGCAAATGGTAACAGTTGCTTCACTCTGAGATTATATGAAGAAAATGTGATATTCATGAATACTCTACATTCATCTAGCATGCCTTTGGTGTGACATGAAAACACACAGTCGCAGTGTTTCAAAACATCTGAAATATTCAGATGTGTTGCTCTCCGTGCAGCTGCCCATTGTAACAAACACTTTCTGAAGTCTCTCTCTTCTGACTATTATCTATTAAAAGCTGCTGCTGACGTCAAAAGTGTCCGCCATCTTTGACGAGAGCTGCACTACCACCCCCACCCCCCCCAACCCCGACTAAAGAAGAAACGAGGAGGAATCAGCCAACGCGCAGTGCCTTTGCAGCATCTCAGTCATAAACAGAGAGAGGGGCTGGTATCGGTTAGCTGTTGGTATACAGACATTCCCTCCAATACTGACTGCGGGCCACCGACATCAGGCTCAGGTAAGATGAGAACACTTCTTATCCATCTTTACCACTTCCATTTCCTCATTTCAGGTTTTATTTTAGCATTTATGGCAGCGAATCTGTGATGTTGGAGAAACGTGATGGGTGGACGCTCTGTTTCCTCTTAGCCTGAATCTTTTTTTTAATAAGATTATCACATCTGAACTTCATCTCGTTGAGGGGGTATGTACTCTATAGCGCGGATGATTTTCAGTGCTCATTTGTTTGAGGAGAAGGGTAAAGGAGGCAGAGGAGGGAGGGAAGAAAGCAGCGATGTCCCGGGTGATAAATCTCCAACGCGCAGTGGATCACAGGGAGGATGGATGCGATGCAGCTTTAATGCGTACATTCAATGTGGGCGTTTTCAGCGTTTCAGCACCGTGGACAGCGCCACAGAGAAAAGAGTACGTTGAGAGGATGAAACGATCTCAGTCTGTGTCCAATCACCACGCTGTCATCACAAGGGTGTTTCTTTTCGGTCCAATATCTAACAGCCATTTTATTAAACCTGATCTTTAAAACCGGTGTCGTGTCTGACCGTGAAAGCTACTGCCAGCGCGGAGCACTGATGCCGCAGCAGTCTGTATCACACTTGTCAGACAGGAAAGCAAATCAGTAACAGCATGACCACAAATTGGAAAATATGTGGATGAGTTCTGAGTCAAACAATAATAGTAAACTGCGCCATGGTAAGAGGAGAGTAGCCGTTATAAATAGGAGGGAGGGGGTATAAAGCATGATCGAGCACCATGAATGCGCCTCCTTCTTTTATTTCATTTTTTCTTGTTTTCCTCTCTCTCTCTCTCTCTCTCTCTCTCTCTCTCGCTCTCGCTCTGTCTGTCTGTCTCTCTCAGTCAAATCAGAGCCACATTTACGCGACAGAGGCGAGAAGAATATCCTGGCGGTGTAACAGCGGGTTGTGTGGGTGGGAGATGGGGGGAGGACCGCGGTGAAACCCGCACTATGACACCTCCCCTCCTTTCCTCCCCCTCACTATCTCCGTCCAGCCATCCATCCCCCGTCTCCGTAGCGACGCACACAACTGTCAATGAGCCCCTAGCGAGCTGTCTGTAAATGGCGCACGGCGGCTGTGTGCCAACGGCGCCACAGCAGCAAACATGCGCAAGTGTGGTTGATGTATTTGGGTTGCGGGATTTTGACTAGGTACAAGAAACCAATGATGGATAAAACGTGACCTTATAAGCTTCTAATGCTGAAGCACATATAGTGGCAGTTTCGACTGTTCTGTGTTTGTGCAGGTCGTTTGTTGTCTTAATGTTCAAATTCCAAGTCATATGCCAAACTGAAATGTCCTTTCCCCTAGAGAACATGGTCGATCCATCACAAACAATAGTCAATGTATGGATTCATGTGTGGTGCACTGACACCCATGTGCTGCTTTGGCACACATTGTCATGGCTGCTGTGAATACCTGAGCCTCAGAAAGCATGACAGACACGATTGTTGATTGGACTGAGAGTCAGTGATGCAGCAGAACAGACACTGCACTGTAGTGTCGATCTGTGTCGCATCTGTAATTATTTAGTAGGTTATTGCTTTGTGGAGTGATGCTGAGGTTTTATTGTAACAGCTATTTTTGGTACTGGTGCTAACATGAGGGATCATGCTCCTTTAATTGGGTCTGTGGTTATATTTAACAACCTATATTTAGTAAACAAGTAAACAAAGAGGCCTTGAGTTCATATCTGTAGAGCAAGGCCCTGTGACTACATAACCAGCTGTGAATCATGGCAGTGACAGATTATAGCCTACAGTGGGCCTGTACAGAGAACACAGTCAACCCTCCAGGGATGCTCTGCTTGCCATGACCGCTATCCCGGCTTACATTATGCAGCTTACACAGTTTGGACTGCAGAGAGAGAGGGAGTGAGAGGGAGAGAGTGAGGGAGGTGGTGGTAATGTTGGTGGTGGGAGGGGGTGTCAGGCCTGTAGCGCATACACCCACACTGTGAAGGCACTGCTCTATGTGGATAAATGGGTGACTCACAACACCATCACCAGCCATTGATTGTTTCTCAGAAACACCCTGGCCATTGTTCATTCCACAGGGTCACGTTATACGAGTCTGTGTTGTGCTGTTTTGAAATAGAGCTAAAACCTGTGTGATCGATGCTGGTGCTGCGCACTGCGTGTTTTTGTCCAGGTAGTTTTTATGTGTCTAGCAACTCTCAGCCTCAAGAAAGCCCTGCAGGTTTTTGTTTTTTTATGGAGTGAAGGCCTTTCAGCCATCCACTTCATGTATAAGCAACTAATCATAGTGTATTAACCTGATGTTCTAGCCAGGTTAAGTCTGTCACTGTGATCTAAAATGAAATGAATCATATTCAACACCAGGGATCTTTTATAACTCATCAGGCCTTTTTCTGACATGGAAAATTGCAATCAAATTTTTAAAAATAGCCTTGTTAGCCCCAGATGACAGCACTCTCAAATGTTGACATACACATACACCTGAAGTATTGTTTAATTTTCCACAATACCAGCTGCTTTTTTACCGTTTGGAACAACTTTTTCATTCAGGGTAAATGTCATGTTTTACTTGAGAAACATTGACAGCACAGGAATGGCATTAAATTATCAGAACAGGATCTAGATACACATGAACGAAAAGACTGATATCTTTTTATGTAGCATTGCCAGTTCTCAACTCAAGGCCATTTATAAAGTTACCTGGGCAGAGAAGAAGGCCTGCTTCCTCTTTTGTGAAGTGCTCTGGACAGCGAATGTCATTCCAGTGCCTTCTGTTCTTGTCTCTTGGTGTCACTGTGCTACTCAGGATTTAGCTGATGACAGACAAAATTATACTTGTGGATTCAACAGAGCTTGTTCTGCTGCTGTCACATTAGCAACTGTGAGATATACTGAATCAGATGATAAATATGCATTCTCTGGATAATAAAACCAATTCTAGATAAGATGAAAGTTTGATAGAGGATTATAAGATAACATTAAAGGGGTTATTAATTTTTTCATGCCAATTACTGGAAAAGAAATTATTATTTGTTTATTTATTTAAAGTCCTGAAGACATTTTTCAAGTTCTGCCTGGTAGTCAGTGCATCCCACTAGCATTTACATTGACTGGTTTTATTGTAAAATTTTGTACAAGGCTTTAGCTTTTAAACAGAAAAGGCTGTTAAGCTCAGATATTATAAATACATTACAAAGAGCAAAATGATCAATCAGAGGACACAAACAGAGAGATGGTTTAAATAGAAATAAAATGAAAAGTTTGCCTTTACCAAGTACAAAACCAGGAGAACACACAAAAAAACACAACAAAATCCCCAACCAGAATCTCCAGCTTTGGAGCATGTTGTGTGAGCGTTCACATATAATACTACAAAATTGTAAACACAAACCCTTAAACAAACGCCCCTGAACAAGCTGTAAAGCTTTTGGAGGAGGTTATAGAAGAGGTTTTTTTTTCCAAAAATGTCAAACTAATGCTTTAAAAAAACAATAAAGCAGGAAAACCAGTTTTCCATCTGTAGTTTGTGTGAAGCTACTTATGAATGAGCTTGAGCTACTTTACCATATTAATAGCTGTGTGACAGCGAAAATGACAGGTCAGGTTTAAAGTATGCAATATTTGCGATTTGAATGGAGCCCTGGCAGTTTTTAAAACTAGACATTCACAGATGTGACCTGCAAGCAGGCACCTATTGGGCAACACTCAGTTACACTCATGTCCACTCATACAGTATGAGCTGTGTTTAATTGTCTATTTTCCTCTGGATGGGAACATGATTTACAAAATCAACATCATACTCTAATGGAGAAGAGATGAAACTAGTTATTGAGAAAACCAGATAAATGTTTACTGACCTTGTACATCAAGTGCGAACAAGGCTTAATTTCCCATAGACTTCCATTCAAATTGAGTTCTTTTTGTGGCTTACAGGCAGGTCCCTCCTACACCCTCGACTTCACTTTTCTTATCCAGCCAAATCTCACTTTCCCAGAGATGTGTGTAAACAAAAGCAGTGAAACAAAATTGCCTCACCTGAGGCTGTGGTAATTTACAAAAAACACACAAGTTTTCTAAAATACTGTTTTAGGAAGATACACATGTCTGTCATTGCATTATTTAAGATAGTTTGACAGTCATTAATGGACATAGGTCTGCAGATATGAGCAACACACTTGTCATGAATCTTTTCATATTCACACAAAAGCACTCCTTCTCTAAATTTGGTTGAAATTATACAATTAATATTATCTCCTAAGTAATGCACTTTCTTTTAGAAGCTTTTCTGTAACCAAATATGTATATATAAAAAATTTGCACGATTTTACACTTTAAAAAGCTAATTTATGAGACAGCACTGTTAGGCACTAACAGTGCTCTCTTTCTAAAATGATTAGAAAGAGAGACAGGAAATGGAAACACAGAGTATAAATATGAAAGAAAATGCCAAATTGAAAG